>CAWUFW010004487.1:1200000-1531287 GCA_963921515.1 Calotriton arnoldi
ATAGGATCTTGGTCCACAGCTTGTGCTATTTGTGATTTGGTGTAAATCCATTCAGTAGTTCTTAAAAAATTAAGGTTGAAAAATATTTGGAACTCTGGACTTTTGGGAGCGACAATTTAAAAACAGAGCATTATGATTGGCCCACTGAGCTTTTTTACCCTTGGACTATCACTCTCCAGTGGGAGTTAGACACCTGGAGGAGCGAGCGCTCTGATTGGCTACCAGTAACATTAGAAAATTGTTGATGGCAGCCATTACAGGACTCGGGGACTTAGTCCTTTTTCCTGAAATTTAAAACAACAAAATAGTATAAGGGGGCAGGGTAGGGATACCCTAGTCCACTAGGCCCCATAAGGGGGACCCAGAGGACCCCAATGGAGCCAAAATGAAAAACAATCAGCAACAAATGCAGCAATTCCATGAAAGACTTGAGGGGTCAGGGAAAATAAAAATGGTGGCCGGGCCTGATTTATTATGTTTATGCCCTGGGGAGTCCACCCCTGGTCTGTATTCATGAAGGGGAGGGAAGCTGCATTGCCTCCATCCCCAAGCTTCCAGAGGCCAGGATAACAGACCCCCAGGGCCAAAATGTGTTTATATGTGGAGGGGGGCCATGTGCGCCCCCTCCCTAAGCCTCAAGGCAGCCCCAAGGAACCAATTCCAAGGGCTGAAATGTAACAAAACTGAGAGGGGATCCACATGTTCCCCCTCCCTGAGCCATTACAGATCCCGCGGAGAACTCCCCCTGGACCAATTCCTTTAAGGCATGGGGTCGACAAGGTCCCCCCTCCCTGAGCCATTAATGGCCTTGGAGACCCCATCCAGTGGGGCCGGCTCATTAGCTATATCCCAGGGAGCCCACTCATGGGTCATACCAGCATCCCTGCCCACAGTGTCACGGGCAGGGAAACATGCGCTGGCTCCCGCTTGGCGGGAGCATTTATGAATTTTCCACCAAGTGGGAGCAAATACCAAGTCCTCTCCCAGCGGGCAGAAGCTTTGAAAATGCTCCCATCCACCTGGAGCAGGCTTTTGATCTGTTTCTCTGCCTGCACTTCGCCCGAGCATATTATGGCTGAGCTAACTATAACTTGCTCCCCCGCAATGCACTGCTTATGACCTCACATATTACATCACTCATGACATGGTCAGTGGCATCACTCATGACATCACTGATGACAACTCAAATGACATCACTGATGATATCACCCAGTGACTGTGACTGTTTTTAAAATGTTTATGAGTGTTAAATATATACTATACTATATATAATCCTAATGATGGATACCTTTGCTGAATTGATGATGCGTTTCCCTCACACTCTCTTGGTGTACTCTAACATATGCCAAAGACAGAAGTGGAAGTGGTCAATTCAATTCTGTCCACAGATTGACAAAGCCAGGAAACATGTTAATAAAACTTTTTCTGCATTCCTCAGAGACCATTGCATGGGCTGTATCTATAACAACCTGCATTTTGACATGCGTGGAATTTATAGAAATGATGGAGTGCACTTTACAGATGAAGGCATCAGGGTGTTTCAAAGTAACCTGAAACTCTGTATCCGGTCTTATGTGTAGTAGCCATACACACACAAGCAACACAAAGGCTGTATTTACAGCTTCCCTAGTACCTGAAACATTGTTAACCCCTTCAATGCGTCGGACGGCCCCTGGCTGTCCGACGTCCCAGTGGCCGTGTGCGGAGGACAGCCGGGGGCCATCCGAATCACACCCACTCAATAAATCACCAGCACCGCGGCGGAATTCGCGCCGCGGTCAAGGTGTTAATTTTCTTTAAAAAGATCCTTTTTTTCAGTTTATGGGGATCTTCGCGGCAAAGTTTCGATCACCGCAAACACTTTGTGAGAACGGAAAACAAAAGCAGACATTCAATGGCCACCAACACATTCAAAAATAATATGTAAAAAAATCCATTCTGAACATTGCACTGCACATATTACTATATACATACTTCTTTCAAAGCATGTTTAAACTCATATTTTTCTACTAAGTTTCTTTAAAAATCATCTTTCAGACCTATTTTTGGTTTTCGCGGTTATTCAGGACGTCACAACGTCGCCGTTAACCGTGATGGTCGTGTCTTTTCCATAAGGTAAAAACACATATATGCACACATATTACAGTATTTTACACACTAGGGAGTTATTACTGTACACTTCAAACTCATGTTTTTCTAGTGTATTTCTAGAACAACCATCTCTAAAACCTATTTTCCGTTTTCGCGGTGGTCCATATACTACAATGACGTTGGTATTCTTGATCTCCGTGGACACATCGTGAAAACTGAAAACAAAACCAGACAATGGCCACCAACACATCCAAAAATTATAACTATATAATTAATTTTAACCATCACAGTAGAAAACTTACTATATAAATAACTCTATTAAAGCATTTATCAAAAACTCAATATCTCTATAATAATGTGTATTAATGATTCACTGATATTTATAGTCGTGACGTCACCACGATGGTACATGGGGGCCATGCTGGCAATCACGACGTAGTTGCGAACATCACGTGTGATTAAAAAAATCTATTTTGGACAAATAATTAGTGGTAGGCAGTGAACTCCACTCTGCTGGTGGAGTTTGCGAAGTTTTGCAAACTCCGCGCTAAGCGCGCAAAGTTCAGCAAACGTACTCCGCCTCCCACAAAGCGCAGCAGAGTTTGCTGGCGCTGCCCCCACTCATGTGTGGTACCTGCTACTGTGAATAGTAATTTCAACAGTGTCAGTGCAGCCTAGAGCCAGCCAATGCTTCTCAACCCGAAAGGGAAACGGAATCTCCAGTGCAGCCTCCCCACTCCACAAAGGTGAAACGTGACCACATGCACTCAACCAAGGAGCGCTGAGGGAAAGTGTCATCTGTCTGCTTTTTCCCCTGCAACTGCACCTCGAGAAGCCCCCTAAGAGCACCCTCCAGCAATGACATGGCTGTGAGTGACCACATCCTGTTCCAGTCCTGAGCTAATTAGCAGTCTCGGCACACACTGGACGCAGAGCGGGCACAGGCAAGGCAAGAAGGTACGTAAGTCAATGTAATTTGATCTTCTTTGATAGATGTTTTAGCATATGCGGTGAAGTGACTTCGGTGTGTGGGTTTATTGTGAAAAAGGGAAGCATTCTGGGTTACGGAAATGTAGTCCTTGAACATTCACAGGCGGAACTGAGTCTCAGCTCACGTAATATGGTGGCTGAGGATTTGAAGGCATGACTGTGTCTCGCCAGCGCACTCACACATGAGGATCAGAACTATGTTTCACTAATCACTTAGGAAGGTCACTGAGATTTTCAGGCTGAGCTGTGTCTCCCATGGCCTAGCGGGGCTTTGTCTCATCTGGAAGGGCCACTGGGGATTCCTAGGCAGAGCTGAACATCACCCAGCACGGTTCCTGGTAATCCTCAGACAGGACTGTGTCTCACTTGCCATGTTCCTTCAGGTTTCTGGAGGCTGTATCTTACCCAGCATGGCCGCTCTAGGTCCTCTGCGAGGCGGAGCTGTGTCTGACTTGACAGAGTCCCTGAGGTCCTTCATCTTCTTATTAGAATTCCATGCAGACCTTAGAATTCCTGCCATGCAGAGATGCACAAGTACAGAGCGTGACTGCCTATGAAATATGCTTACCTATTTTCTGTCTTCATCTTTCATGCTTTAATTCATCCGCGCCATACAGGTCCCACAGGATGTTGTCACCAAGACAATGAGTAAAACTTCTATCCTCACATGCAGCCCCTCTGCGCCCCTCTCCTCCTTTGTCTCCCCACAAGAAGGGGCTGCGCTTCAGACCGTGGCATTACAATAAGTATTTCATGTCACGAAGAATTGGCCCCATGCTCCCACGTGAGTCAGTAGGTTCTCACTGGGGTAAGCGATCTGTCATAGGTAAAACTCGCCCCACACAACTCCCACTGCAGATTTCTGACATCAGAGCGTGTTCACACGCACTCCAACGTCACAGTCAGCAGCCCTAAAGGCCTGCACACCTTGGAATGAAATGTGCACTGATTGCTGTTAAAACCTGTGATAAACCTTCTGAACCAGTTATATTTGTTCAATATTATCTGCATTGTTAACACATTTTTCTTGTACCCAATAACCAGTGCTGCAGTGTGTTCATGTGCATGTTAGATTGGAGTTCCTTCTCAAAGGACAGTCTACAGAAACACTCAAGAAACATGTAAAAACACATCTGAATCGAGATCATGGAACCTCAGAAGCTATCAAATGTTTGTGGGCATAAATATATGGGGAGGGCAGAGCGGAGCGGAATTCCATGAAGTTTTTATGCAACTCCACAAGCTCTGCCCACCCCTGCACATAACTTGTGTCACTAACACCCCCATTTGTAAACCATGGGGTCAGATTATCTCCACCCTGACCCCTTATGTGGGCTTTAACAAAAATTTCCTGCCCCAGGAACAGTTACCGATAGATAAAATGGCAGCCGCAACTTTCTGTTCAGGTTGTGTCCATCCAATCAGAGCAGTCCCCTTGGCACGTGCATTCACGATTACTCGCGAAACCGTAGTGAAAGATCCGCGACCAGAGATATCACTATGATTATAAACTTAATTTTCTCAACAACTACTGAACCGATTTACACCAAATAAGCAAAAGGCTCTTCCTTGAACCAACATCTACCTCCCTGCCAAATTTGGTGTAAGTCTGTTCAGCAGTTCGGGCTTTACGTGTGGCTAAAGGTTCCAATGGGAATTAACATAACAAACACTACCTTATTTCACCCCCCAAATTCTCGGTTCCCACTGCACGGATCGCCCCCAAACTTTCCGTAACAATAGAACCCACCTTGACACTTTTTTGGGAAAATATCATGAAGATTTGTCAAATGACACCAAAGTTATAGCCAAGTCAAAAAATGCTTTACCTATGGGAACATGGTCCTAACTATAACCCCCAGTTGGTAATATATAGATATATATGTATATATTACCACCAGTCGGTAATATATACATTTATATATATATTATATATGTATATATTACGGACTGGCGGTCGCCAGTAGGCAGTTATAGTTAGGACCTAGTTGCCATAGGAAAAGCGTTTTTACATTTGCCAATAACTTTGGCGTCGTTTGAGAGAGGCGTGGCTTGCCTGACTTGTAGATGGCCGCAGCCTGAGCGAGCTCCGGCTGCCGCTCACCTTATCCTTCAATAATAGCGGCATCCAGCAAGATTGCGGCGTAAAATTTAGCGGAATTGGCATGTCGGGCGGACCGCTTTGACCCCTGGAAAGTTGAAATGCTACCTCCGCTCCATTCCACGGCTTTGCCGAAAGTCTAAGTTGAGGCCTGTGGAAGTATCGGAAGACGGCGCAGTGATCTCCGAGACGGACTGCTCCTGATCCTACATACTGCCGGGGCGTGCGTGAGGTATCGGCTGTTTGTGTGGTGCGCCCTGCACATCGCGGCACGGATCCTGCGGGGCTCGCGGGACAGCCGAGCGAGGGTGCTGTGACTGACGCGGGGTGAACGCGACATTAATGGCTACCCAAGCAATCTGTGTGTGAGGCCTACTGAGGGTCATCATGCGCAGCAGTATTGCCGACTGTCACGTATCATCGCAGGTCGGATTGGGAAGCTGACCTGTGGACATAGCGCTTATGCTCAACGAATGCCTTGTCTGCCTTTGTGGATTGCGGTGCAGTGAGTGCACGCGAGGTCCGGTCGGGACTCCCAGTCAGCAGAAAGTACATGAATTCGTGCTGTAAGTGCAGACCCATCGAAGGACCTGGTGTGTGAACTGTGGGGTAAATCTAAAGACACCTGGAATTGTTGTTATCGCCATAAATAAAGTGTGAAGTTCTAAACAAGGTCACACTGTTCTCTCGTGCCTGCAAGGAAGTACTTCTTGCCCCTCTACACTGCCGGTGGTGTTGGATCGCCGATTTGGGATCGAGTATCATTCTCCAGTAGAGGTGCCCCCTACGCCACATGGCCTAGGGATTCTGCCGCTGGACCAGACAGTTACACATTGCTGGCAGATGTGGCGAACATAGGATCCTGGACTTGCCCCACGGCTGCGCTTCTGGGGAGGCCTAGTCAGACATGGTCAGACGGGCCCGGCGGGGTGGCAAATTTGTTGGGGTCTTGGCAGACTGTGGCCTGCCTGCAGATTGATAAACTGCATTGCTAAAGTCGGTTGCCTGTCTACACTGGAATACCTGGACCCCGATTGGGACCTTACTCGGTGCGCAGTCATGGGGAAAGGAGACAAAACGCAAACAAAAATCCAGTTCGAACAACATAAGTCGGTTAGGAATAGAGAGGAGGACACTGCCCTCCCAACTGATGAGCAAAATGATGACCTAGCCGCATCTGGGGACGACATTCGCCAAATACTAGCTGCCATGCAACAGAGCTTGGCCTCCATCGATGGGAAGATGGACGCAATGGCTTTCCGCATGGATCGTATGTCTGAACGGGTGGATAAACACTCTGAAAGGTTGGACATGGCCGAGCGCAGAATATCAGAAGCGGAGGATACACAGGCTGAAATAGGGGCAGCGCAAAAACAAGTGGCGAAGCTGCTAACAACCTTGCGTGATAAAGCCGAAGACCTTGAAGCACGCTCCAGGCGCAACAATGTGCGTATCCTGGGCCTACCCGAGACCACTGCTACCGAGAGCATGGAGCTATTTGTACAAAAATTACTGGTGTCTCTGTTGGGCCGTGAAATGTTTTCTGATCTGTTCATGGTTGAGCGTGCTCATCGTACACTGGGCCCCAGACCTCAGACCTCCTCCTGGTGCTCCACCTTGCCCTTTGATTGCAAGAATTAAGAATTACAGGGACAGGGATGCAGCGTTGCGGCGTGATAGAGACCTGAAAACACTCAAATTTGAGGGATCGGAGTTGGCCCTTTTCCCTGACTTCACTCCACAAGTTCAAGAGGCACGCAAAAAATTTGGGTCGGTTAAACGTAAGCTGCGGGAGCTAAACTTGGACTATGCAATGCTCTACCCAGCTAGACTCCGTGTGAACTTTGCCGGCAAATCAAAAATATATAATGACCCTAATCAAGTGCAACAGGAACTCAAAAAGTACAGCGCTGCGAAGTCACAGAGGGCATCTCCGCCAGCAGTATCAGAAAATGATGGTGTGCCTGAAGACACAGACCAGGACACTCGGAATGAGCCGGGTACGCCGGCTTCGTAAGCGTATATGGACTCTATTAGTGTAACTGATATTTTGATCAAAATTACATTGTATTTCTTGGTCCGTGGACGCTTTGATGTAGCACAATAGATTGGCTATATGATATAAAATCGCTGCATAAGAATATAATATTCGTAAATTAGTCGCCTAGATGGCAACTTAAGGGGTGCGCAGTTGTAGGCTGTCTAATAACAACCGAAGCCAGGCTGCCACCGCCTCTGAGTGTATTACACATGGATAACTTTTTTGGGGGAACTGTTTTTGTATGGGAGGGTCTCATACTGGGGGGGGGTTAAATGGGGTGTTACAGCCATGTCTAATTGTTATGATATGGAGTGGGTGGGGGACGGGGTTTTTTTTCTACGCAGCAGTTTTTATGCCTTGTTTGATGTTTCAGTAGGAAATGTACACAACGAATATGTACTTGCAAAGATAATGCGAGTTAGATCAGATAGGATAGGAAATTGGCCATATGTCGCAACCCATTAGAGCTGGATCTATTATTAGATTTATGTCCTGGAATGTCAGGGGCCTGAACGATCAAAGGAAAATACGCAAAGTGGTGACCTATTTGTACAGGCATATATTGACGTCGCTATATTGCAGGAGACTCACCTCACCCCTAGCTCGGGGCTATTGACCCCTAGGAGAATGAAAGGCATGTGTATATCAGCAGGGTTTACTTCTCAAGCTAGAGGAGTACTCATTTGGGTGCGTAAAAATTCGGGGCTGCATATACAACAACTAGAAGTGGACAAAGAGGGTAGATACGTCATGGCAAAGTGCTATAATGAGAAGTTCTGTGTGTTACTGGTTGGAAACTATGGGCCTAATTATGATGACCCACAGTTTTATCATACACTACAAGATAAAATACTGAGACACTCCCATATGCCAATTCTTTGGGGGGGAGACTTCAACTGTGTACAAAACCCTGAGTTGGATAGGTCTCGTGGAACACCCAGGCGCCCATCCAGAGCAGCTAGTGCTATGGCAAGCATTGCTGAGGCGGAAGGTCTCTGCGATGTTTGGCGTCATCGTTCTCCCATGGGCAGGGAATATACACACTACTCCTCAGTTCACGACACACACACCAGGATAGACTATTGGTACGCATCACGCACGCTACTTCCCTTTGTACAGGACTGCTCACATCTGGCGCGTACATTGTCTGATCATTCCCCGGTAACCCTACAAATACTGGTCAGCAACGTTGGTAACACTCCGCGGGCTTGCCGTTTTCCTCAATACTCGTTATTGGACACAGTCTTCCGTGCCGAGCTGGGCAATGCCATCGATGATTTTTTCGCTATGAACCTGGGCAGTGTGCCCACTATGGGCTCCATTTGGGAAACTTTTCAAATTTACATAAGGGGTATGACTATCTCCAAACATGCTGGAGTCTTAAAATCAAGTAGAAGAGGATCCACAGATACTCGCACAAATCAGAGCACAGACAGTCGAATTTGATGAGTTGGCGAAGACAGAGGTCAAACATCTAGGAAAATATGCCACAGCCAGGGTTTATGCAGAAGGTGATAGACCTAGTGCCACGTTGGCAGCAACAGTTAGACCTGCCAGAGGTGATGACTATATCTCGAAAGTATACAACGAACGTTGGGAAATAGCAGAAGGCACACCAGAGATACTGGAGGCTTTCGTAAACTATTACACTGGCCTATATACATCCAGGGAGTCCTCCTCCTCAGAGTCAGACGAGGACTATATAGCGCATATAGCTATGACGTGGCTAGAGAATAGTGATAGGGAGAGACTCATAGCACCCCTAAGACCTACAGAAATATTGGCAGCGCTAAAGGAAATGCCTAATGAAAAGGCCTCGGGGGCTGACGGATTAACCGTCGCCTTCTATAAGGCTTGACAAGATAAACTGATGCCACACTTGGTAAATTTATTTGAGGAGATGGCCAAGCTGGGGAGTATGCCTCCATCCATAAGAGAAGCTACTGTGATCACCTTATTAAAACCTGGGAAGCCCCCCGAACATTGTTCCTCTTACAGGCCCCTCTCTCTGCTTAATACAGATACTAAACTGTTCACCAAGATTTTGGCGAACAGACTGGCCCCCCTATTACCTTAATTGGTCGGTCCGGAGCAAACTGGATTTGTTCTGGGATGCTCGCTAACGTGCAATCTTCGCACTCTGTTTGGAACAATAGCAAGAATTAATCCGAATATAAAAGCAGCAGCATTATTCATAGACATCGAAAAAGCGTTTGACTCGGTGGAGTGGAGGTTTCTTTATGCTGTCTTACGCAGAGTGGGTGTGGGGGATGTCTTCCTGAAATTGGTGGAGGCCCTGTATGCACAACCAGTAGCAAAGGTGCATATTAATGGCGCTCTGTCAAGTCCAATATCTATCTCTAGAGGCACTAGACAAGGATGCCACCTTTCCCCCCTCTTGTACGCTCTGGTTGCGGAGCCATTGGCTTGCGCAATGCGTGAGTATCACTCATATAGAGGGATACGGTCACAGCAGTATAGCCTCACTATTGCGGCATACGCGGACGATACATTATTGTATATACGCAATCCAGAGCTAAATTTAATACCAATGCTGCAGGAAGTCGAACGATTTGGCAACACTCTGGTCTATATATAAATTGGCATAAGTCCACAATTTTACCGCTAACAACTGCTACCACTCCATTTCATACAAATTACCCCATAGAGTGGACTACGGAACCAGTTAGATATTTGGGGATAAAAGTACATACGGACCCAGAGGTCGTTCTATCTGAGAATTACGGGTGTGCGATAAAAAAATTGACAAAGGTTATTGAAAAATGGATTAAACTCCTGTTGTCCCTTGTAGGTCGTATTGCATTAATGAAAATGGTGGTGCTCCCTCGCTTCTTATTCTTCTTTGCCAATATCCCCATCAATCTGTCTAAAACCTTTTTTCATACATTACGCAAGCTGCTAATGCGGCTTGCCTGGGCTGGGAAGCAACCCTGAGTAAAGTGGGAGATTTTAATCAGGCCGTATGCAGAGGGTGGACTGAGTGCCCCGGATATGGAACGATACTATAGAGTTGCACAGACATTACACGCGCATGGGTGGATACATGGTCCTCACAACTTGCCGCACCTACATATAGAGCGTAATATGGTTTCCCCGATCCCATTACCAAGATTATTGACAGGCAGATGTCAGAATAAACCTTGCACAATTGACCCAATAGGGTCTACGGGCTCTCAACTAGTCAAAACGGCAGTTAAGCAACAACTGGGCACCGTCTATTCTGCCAAATTACCTTTGATCTGGTGTGATTGGTTATCACTCAGTAAAGACCGCGCAGTGATGCAAACTCTCCATAAATTAAAAATAACACATATGGGTGATCTTTTCCGAGATGGAGTTGTGAAATCTTTGGAACAGGTCTCCTTTCAGATACAGGGGCTTACCGCGCTAGACACTTACCAATATTACAGATTGCGTAGGGAGTTGCATTCGATACTGGGTCCTGATATGACTGAGCCACAGGAAATGAAACCACTGACGTATTTATTACAGTCACACTCTCCACAACATGGCATTACGATATTGTATACTCTTTTTAAAGGACAAGGTATACAAACAAAACAAAAATTTCAATTAGAGTGGGAAGAAGATTTAGGACTGGAAATCACAGAGGCGCAGTGGTCCCACTGTTTTAGTAATACGAAAGCTATTTCTCAGAACGGAAGGCATAGATTGATTCATTTTAAATATCTCCACAGAACTTACTATACACCGGCGCTACTATACAGATACGGGCTGCGTGAAGATGATAGTTGCATGAGATGTAAGGTAATGAACGCTAACTTCATGTACCTGGCCTGGGAGTGCCCTGGTATCCGAGTATTTTGGAGTAAGGTATTCACTGCATTGAGTGCAATGCTAGATTTGGTCATACCTGAATTGCCTGTTGCGGCTCTCCTGGGGTACGACAAAAACATCCCAAAAGCGGTGTGCAGGTTGGCCTCTATTGGCTTATTACTCGCCAAGAGTAGAATTGCAATGAGGTGGATGTGTGGCCCCCTGCCCAAACTATCGGAATGGCACACAGATCTGGCCTACTGCCCTATGCACTCTGAGAATTACAACGCATTAATGCCAGTGAAATGTCAACCTAAAAATATATGGGGACCATATCACGCATATCTGTTGAAGATGGCTGCGGAGGATCCCACACATCCCGAGCAGGAAAGGACCGGTGTGGGCTAATTTATGTTGGCGCTAGAGGATTGTATGTAGGATGAATATACAGGAAGATGCATTAGATTTAATTTATACATACTATAAAGTGTTGGAGTTGCATATGTTATGTAAATCAAAGGTAACAAAGGTACCTGTGGGGTAATACAATCTGCACAAGGGATTATTCTGATGGGTTGCCATATATAAGTAGTAAAAGTCCATTATACAGGCCCTAAAGTGCTATCTTAATGTTGGTGTACACTGAAGGAAATGTAATGTTTCTTAATTGCATAAACTGCTTTAATGTTTCTTTTCTTTTCATGTTATTTTGCAAAACTTTAAATTAAATAAAAAAATTAAAAAAAACTTTGGCGTCGTTTGACAAATCCTCCTGAAATTTTCAAAACTAGTTCGCCACTCACTTCAGCTGCTGTCGGGGTGATCTGTCAAGCGGGGGCCGAGAAAAATGGGGGGCCCAAAATACTTTTTCCCCATGTAAATTCCACAGGAAACTTTAGACATGGCTACAGCCCGAACTACTGAACGGAATTACACCAAATTTGGAAGGAATGTAGCTGTTGGTCCAGAAAGTGCCCTTTTTGTTAAATGGTGTAAATCGTTCAGTAGTTGCAGAGTTAATTTAAGGTTTTTCAGATATATAAATGAGGACCTGGAGGGTCCGTGACCCCACCTAAGATCTCATGCTGAGATCTGATAGGCTGCCAGCACTTCAAACCAGGAAGTGTTGGCAGCCATCTTGTCACTTTGTTGAACCGACTCACTGAATAAAAGGTAAATAAAAGAAGAGGGTGCAGAGTAGAAACACCCTGACCCTCTAGGTCTCTTGGGGGGCTGTCTCTGGGACCCCACAGGGCCAAAAAGAGCATTTAAAAAAATATATTTTGGCGGGATTTGTGGACACGGCTGAAAATTAAAAAACAAAACTTTGTTCATTATCGGCCCCCTGGTGGGCCAGGTCCTGGGGGCATTGTACAAATATAGGAGGGGGCACATGCCCCCCCACCTGGGACTTACTAATGCCCCAGGTTACACCCCCTCACTAGGGCTTCCTTCTAAAAAAATGTGGTGGAGACCCGTATGACTTCACCGCTGCCCCAAGGTCTACCACCTCCTCGGGGCTTATAATTTTATAAATGGGGGTGCCTCTTGGACCACCCTAACCCTGGGGACCACCACCTTCCCAGGACTTTACTTGAAAAGAAAGCGGGGAGCGACGTGGACCTCCTGGAGCCCCAGGGGCCACCACCTCCCGGGGCTTTATTGGAAATAATGTGGGTGTGTGGACCCTCGCAGCCTCGGGGACCGCCACCTCCTGGGGGCTTTTGTTGTAATGAAAGCGGGCCCCCCCGGAGCCCCGGGGACCACCACCTCCCCAAGGCAAATAGAAAGAAAGGAAGGGAGGCGCGTGGCCCCCCTCCTTGAAGGAACATGGCCATGGGGAACACCACCCCCCAGAACCAGCTCCTGCTATGTCGAGGGGTGCCCACCAATGGACATAGCTGTTTGCTACGGCTTGGTGGGAGCTTTACCACTCCCACCAAGCCATAGCAAAAGCTGCTCCGATTTCAGCAAGCAAGAGCATTAAAAGTGCTCTCGCTTGCTGAAAGCAGAGCAGAATTCCTTTTGGACAGAGGGAGATGCATGTTTAGCAGCTCCCTCTGTCCAAAAGCAGTGCCGGCTCCTGCAGGACGCAGGGAGCCGGCAGAGTCTGTGAGTGCCTTGCGGCTCCCCCTGTGGTCCCAGTGGAGAGTGGGTGCCCTGGAGGCACCCACTTTACATGGCCAGGCCCTAGGGGATGGGGCCGCGCAGTCCCCCTCCCCAATACTTAAATGGCTGGGGCCTGTGGGTAAGGGTCCACGAGGCCGAAAACAGCCCAGGGAGGGGGGCCACAAGGCCCCCCTTTCCCCAATAAATAAAAATAAAAAAGATGCACCAGCAATTTGCCAGAGGCCCGCCCACTTTATGCACCTCTTGGTGCATTACTGGTTGAGGAATGAATTCCACTTTACCTCTGAGGGCCTCAGGACTAAAGTGGACTTCTTTCCCCAACCAGTCGTGCACCAGGAGGTGTGTTTGCAGAGTGGTGGAGAAAGGGGGCGTGGCCTCTGACAACCTCTAAACAATACAGCTGTGTGGGACTTCCTGGAGGAAACAGGAGGGGCATTTGGCCCCCAAAGACCCTCAGGAGTAAAGTGGACTTTACCCCCATCCCCCTATGAGCCCTTCAAGGGGGATCCACGCGGCATCCCTCCAGTACAATAATTAAGCCCTGGGGAGGTGATGGTTCCCGGGGCTATTTACGTCCACATAGCCAATTTAAATATCAAGCCCTGGGGATGTGGTGGTCCCCAGGGCTGATTGGAGCCCCACATTTATAAAAACCAATGCCACCAGGACCCAGCCTACCCAGGGCTGAAATATAACAAGTGTAGGAGACCGCACTTGCATTTATTTTTTACCTTTCGCGAGATTCATGAGCCTTCACGATTTTCCCGCGAAAAAAAAATAATATATTTTTGACCTTTGCAGGGTCCCTTGGTGCCCCCATCAACAGGACTAGGGGATCAGAGTATTTCTACCCTTCCTCCTTCTTTTTTTATGTTTTTGTTTGGGACTCAGCTGAGTCCAAGTCCCAAGATGGCTGTCTACACTTCCTGGTTGAAGTGTTTGCAGCCAATCAGAGCTCTGCACGAGATCGCCAGGATTTGCAGAGGGTTCACTACTCTATATAGAAAAATTAGTTTTTCCTTTAATATCTTCAAAACTACTGAACAGATTTATCCCAAATAATAAAAAGGGCTGTTGCTGGACCAACATGTTGCTTTCTGCCAAATTTGGTGTAATTCCGTTGAGTCGTTTTGGGCTGCAGTCGTGTCTAAAATCTCTATGGAAATTAACATGGAAAATACACTTTTTTTGAACCCCCCTTTTTCTCCTCCCCTGCTTGAAGGATCACCCCGAAACTTTCCATGCACAATTAGAATCAGGAGAACACTTCTTTTGGAAAATTGTGTTAAGATTTGTCAAATGGTGCTAAAGTTATAAGCAAGTCAAAAAAGCACTTTTCCTGTGGAAACTAAGTCCTAACTATAACTACCTACTGATGACCGCCAGTGGGTAATATATATACATATATACACAGAACTTTTATACTTAAATATGCACTTGTTTTCACTATGAACTTCAACTCCCACAATGCCTCATTATGGGAAAATCAGTGGGTGGGTCTAAATAGAAAAAGGACTAGTACTAACCGTGATCAAGACTTATCTGGTCGAAACGCGTTGGTTGGAGAGTGGTGATGGTGATGGCTGAAAACGTTATGAAATAAAGAACCCAGAATTTAATCTCCTGGAGTGAGAGTACATGTTTGTTGGTAATATATATATATAATTACACGTCATGGCAGGCACGAGCCTGAAATAATTTGTGTGCCGTTAATGCTGTAAAGCACTTTTTCATATTTTTAACTTTATGGCGTCTTGGTGGTCCGTACCTGGATTTTCCCAGCGGGAGAGCAGTGGGTCAGGATTTGTGACTTTATATATATATATATATATATATATATATATATATATATATATATATATATATATATATATATATATATATATATATATATATATATATATATATATATATATATATATATATATATATATATATATATATATATATATATATCTATATCTATATCTATATCTATATATATATATATATCAAAAGAATACCCTTTCAGGCATAGAGTGACGCATAAATTATGCAAAAAAAGAAACAGAGAACTCTGGGTAGTTCTCAAGTTTAGGTGGAAAGCAGCTCCTGTATAGAGCACTCTCAACACCAGCGACAATATAGATCTGCTCACCTCAAATGTCTGCTTTTCCATCAAAGTCTTTAAGTATAGGATTAGCACAGTGCCATCCACGCCGAGATAGAGAGGGACAAAGTCTTTTGCCATTTCTGCAGCAAAGTGTTTAAGCATAGGACTAGCACAGTGCTGTCCATGCCGAGCTGTAAAATGACAAAAGCCATTTACCACTCCAGGCACAGTATTACAGTTTTGAATTGGTAAAATACCAACAAAGCCAACCTGAAATGAGTAAATGCAACCCCTGGCAAAGTGTTTCGCTTTAATTAGAGCTCTTCAGAGAGGTATAGCTTTGTCCAGACACAAAGGAGCACCCAGTACAAGTCAAAAGAATGCCCTTTCAGGCATAGAGTGATGCATAAATTATGCAAACAAAGAAGCAGAGAACTCTGGGTAGTTCTCAAGTTTAGATGGAAAACAGTTCCTAAATAGAGCACTCTCAACACCAGCGACACTCTAGATCTGCTCACCTCAAATGTCTGCTTTTCTATCAAAGTCTTTAAGCATAGGATTAGCACAGTGCCATCCACACCGAGATAGAAAGGGACAAAGGGCCTGATTCACAGAACTAACTTACGTCAAAAACGTAACGTTAGTACTTTTTGGTATTCACAGAATACACTTACTCATTTTGGTATTCACAGAAGGCACTTACTCATTTTGGTATTCACAGAAGTTAGTAGTCCTAACTTTAGGACTCCTAAATGCCTTCTGTGAATACTGAAAGTCTTAAAGTTAGGATTTTTCTCAGTTTAGGAGTAGTAAAGTTAGGAGTCCTAACTTTACTACTCCTAAACTGAGAAAAATCCTAACTTTAAGACTTTTGGTATTCACAGAAGGCATTTAGGAGTCCTAAAGTTAGGAGTCCTAACTTTACTACTCCTAAACTGAGAAAAATCCTAACTTTAAGACTTTCGGTATTCACAGAAGGCATTTAGGAGTCCTAAAGTTAGGACTACTAACTTTACTACTCCTAAACTGAGAAAAATCCTAACTTTAAGACCTTCGGTATTCACAGAAGGCATTTAGGAGTCCTAAAGTTAGGACTACTAACTTCTGTGAATACCGAAATGAGTAAGTGCCTTCTGTGAATACCAAAATGAGTAAGTGTATTCTGTGAATACCAAAAAGTACTAACTTTACGTTTTTGACGTAAGTTAGTTCTGTGAATCAGGCCCAGAGATACTTACAACTGCCAAGCGTCCGAGCGCCGGGACACCCCCGCTGGGGGTAGCTGCGCGCTATACAGGTTCCAATAATAGTAATAATAATAATAATTTAAAAAATCCTTACTCCAAGCTCTCATATTACAAGCAGCACTTTCATAAATGTTCTCAGTTTGCCCAGGAGGTACTAGGACTCTTACAGGTTGAAATATCATTGCACGATCTAGATTGACAATTTTATATACTGCAAATCTTCTTTTTTTTAAATTGATAAATAAGCCCGTATCACCTCTAAGATATAATTTTTCCTTTACTGGATATCTAGAGAAACTTTGACGAGGAACTGAGACACAATTTGCCATTTAGTTAGATCATATGTATATGCCTAATATCTTTATTCACTGGATTTGTGTAGTTTCATGTTTGCTTCGAGGGGTAGAAAGTTCATTCTCATCTCTATGCTTTAATGGTTTGCCAAGTTGGCCTATGATCTGATACTGACTTCGAGCAGGACTGACCATGCAGACAAGCCTAACATGGAAAGGCTTGATTTCAGAGACTCATGCTCTATTTCGATAGATGTTTGTTTTGTTTTTCCATAGGTTGTGCTCTCATTTTCTTCTTAGGTTGGTTGAGTTTCAGAAGAATTCTTCTTGGCCTTAGGGAATGTGGTTGACTCGTTTTTCATAAAGGTCATAAGGTGTTCATAAATTGTTTTACAGCATGGGTTGCTCATGATTTTATCTCCTTCGGCATGGCTTGCTCTGGATATTATCTCCATTTTCCACCCCTTTGAGGTGAGCACACGCCCCTGCACTGGTGAGCTTTCTTTACATGCTTCTACTTGATGACATGACTTATTTGCAGAACATAATTTATGTACTGGCCAGACCAGATCTCAAACCATATAATTTCCATTAGAGCAAAATTGATTACCTCCTCGCAGCCTATCATACTATAGAGTTTCTCAGTCAATTTATTTGTAGAGATTCAAGAACCTACTTCCAAGGTTCTCAATCCTAACAATAGCCAAGGAGATTTTTTTTTGCGGTCTGAGAAATTAGGTTTAAATAATTTAAAAATGAGCTCTAGCACAGATTCATAAATGAAATTGCTGTTTTCTACAATGTAATTCTGTCTGGAAATATGGCTCTGTGGTTGAGCGAAAACTCCTATGAGATTTTTTAATAAAGGATACATATAAAAGATACATATTTGGTGACCTCCATCTAGATTTTGACCCTGTCCCAATCAGAGCTAAACATGTAAAAACCAATCCAAGCTGGCCTGGCTATATGAGTAGTTACACAAATGAATACATTTTTTTCAAAACGTTAAAACAGCATAGTCAATAATGGAGAGTAGTTCAAATAAAAATGTACCAAACAGAGGTTCTACCTGTTTGTAAGTATGCTGGATGTATATCTGTGAACAAATATTGGTTGAAAACATTTATGTACATTGATGTAAGACAAAGGTCCTAGAGAAATGAATCAACCAACTCCTCACCAACCACCTCAGCAACCACCAGCTCCTCAAAGCCACACAGTCCAGATTCAGGCCGAACCACAGTACAGAAACAGCACTCATCACTGCCACAGGCGGCATCCACATAATCCTTGACAGAGGAGACAAAGCAGTCCTCATTCTCCTGGACGTCTCTGCAGCATTTGACACAGCCTCACATCCCATTCTCATCCTAAAGGATAGAACACAAGCCTTTCAGCCACGTGCCTTACTCCTTGGAAGCCAACAAACTCATCTGTGGAATGCCTCAAGGTTCATCGTCCAGCTCCATTCTCTACAATGCATACATGATCCCTCTGGACAAAATCAACCACGCACATGACATCAACATCATCTCCCATGCTGAAGACATACAACTCATACACTCCCTCTTAGAAAGACCCCCAACACGAGAAACAAGTTCACCGCCTGCATGACTAAAGTTGCTAACTGGATGAAAGCCAACTGCCTTAAGCTCAACATCGCAAGACAGAAGTAGTGATATTTGGAAAGAACACCTCACCATGGGACTGCAACTGGTGGCTTGTTGAACTCGGACTCACACCCACCACCCAAGCCAGGAACCTCTGAATAATCATTAACAGTAAGCACTGCATCCTGTTTCCACACCATGAAGATGTTGAGGAAGATCTTCAAAGGGCTCCCAAGCAACACTAGAAAAACTGTCACTCATGCCCTAATCATCAGCAGGTTGGACTTCAGGAACACCCTCCATATCGGGATCACCACACAACTCAGTAGAAGACTAGAAACCATCAAGAACTCAGGAGCCAGACTCATCCTCAACCTCCCACACAAAACTTACATTGCACTGCACCTTACGGAGCTCCACTGTCTCCTGATACACAAACGTGCTCATTTCAAACTCCTCACACGCACATTAAAGGCACTAAACAACTTAGGCCCCACCTACCTGAACAGTCACATCTCCTTTCACCAACTATCCAGACATCTCCGCTCCGCAGTACTCTAACTGACACACATCCCAAGCATACACTGAACTAGATCAGGAGAATAGGCATTTTCTTACATCACTTCAAAAGCATGGAACAGCCTCCCAGTCATCATCAGAGCCTCCTCCTCTCTTCTTAAATTCCTCATGAAGCGGAAGCCCTGGGTTTTCAATTAACCAACCTATTGTAGGCAGGACTAGGGACATACACCTTCTCAGTGCCAGGATACCCTTGTGGGTGAGAGTGTGCTTTTCAAATACACCTAACCTAACATAACATTACAAGCATGTGTGTATAGGCGTGAGTATGTGACTTTAGAATGGATGTCTGGTTGGTGCAAATAAAACAATGGTTCCTGTGTTTATTAGGTCTGTGTGGATTTTTACACATTTTTACTATATTTTATGACAGGTGTGCATGCTGCATGAGTGTATGCTCGACTGCCTGTCTTGAGTATAGAGGTGGATTCGTTTGGTAGGTTTCTTTTGATGAGGGGTGCACTCACAAAAGTTTCCAAATGCCAGATCTGGCTTGTGGAAAACTAGATCTATGATGTTCATGTGCATATATGAGTGACTAGATGACATAGGTATACATTTTCAGGCATATTCATCCAGGTAATCTTGGTTTTGATGATTGGTATACATGGGAAAATATGTGAATGTCTTATAAATGTATATCCATTGTCTGTCAGAGAAAGGAGCATATGTTGAATTTTATATGTGCAGCATGTATGTTGGGCTGCCTAGATGGCTTATAGATGTGTGAATATTCTGCAGTTCTCCATGTGTTGGATTAAACTAGTGATAAGCATTTGCATATTTCCCAATTTATATAGAGATGTGTATTCAGTCTGGAAGTAGAATTATGCATGTGCTCGATAGTTACTCATTATGTGTAGAACAGTTCAACGTTTGTTAGAATGTGTGAGCATGACGTGATTGATATAATCTTTTAATGTCTTATGTTTGTGTATGCATTTACTGTGTTTTTGTTTATAATCTGCATGTTCAAATGGACAGATATTGTACAGATGACCTCTATAATATCCATATTGCCATGCATAGTGTATTAAAAAGGGTGCCCCTGTACATGTGTCATCTGTGTCCTCAACATACTCTTAGGGGCCTCCTCTTCCCGAACCCCTTTGTAGAGATTGAGCATTTAGTCATCGGCGCCCATAATCTAAAACATCACTTATCTCTGATTCAGATCCTGAGAGCCTCATTTCTACATCCTCTTGATTTGGAATGCTTGTAGCATTCAAGTGGTCATAGTTGCTCTTCAGTTGGGTTTCATCTTCACTTGAATCAAGATAAGAAAGATTCTTTAAGGGGAGATGCTAGCATTAGGAACGGAGAGATTGCTGCCCGGCAGCAACATTTTTAAGCTTTGTCTACTCAAGTTCAAGGCCATTTTAGCCTTGCTCGCATGCACTCTCACTTTCTGGTTAGTTCCCTCTCCTGGTCCGAGGATAAACAAGGGACTTCACCTAAAATTTTCATTGGGCCTTGCCTAAATAGGAGTAAGGTATATACCTGTCTTTTATCCTAGAACACTATGTTGCTTCCAAGGTTTCCTTCCACAAATGTGTCAATGCCAGGAGACAAGTTTGCATTGTCACTTTGTTGTGTAAACTAAGAATTTTGCTTAGTTCTACAAGCTTTTTTTCACACCCACTGGCAAAAGTGATCTTAGTTCAATGCACCAATGCTTGAATGTGAAAGACAGGTTATTGTAGCCTGGCAGAACCCCAAATAGTTGAAGTGGAGCCAATGCTTTTGGATTACTAACAGACCCTAAACAGGCATCGAGAGGCACTGTGGTGATTGGAAACAAACCTATTTTGTTCTCCTCAATACCATGTACAAAAATTGCACTTAGAAAAGCATTTTATTTTAACAGTCTCAACCTGTTGCTTAGCAGATCTAAAATAACCACACAAAATATCATAAGAGCAAAAATCTGTTCTGCGAACAAAGAGAATAAAATAAACATTTCTATCATAGTTAAAACACCCTAAAATCTACTTCTATACACTACACTAGAAGAGAATGGAGTAGCACAACTTGGGTCTAGAGTTTCTTAGGGAGAATCAGCAAATTGCATACCTGTTTACTGGCAGAATCTATAAATATCAGTAGTCGGGGAGGCTGTGTTACTCCCGAAAGGCAAACATGCATCGCATCAGCTTCTCCCGGACTTGGCTCAATATCAGCTTTCAGTAGAAAGTGGGATGCAGTAGCATCTCTCGCAGTCCAGATTTTCTCTGACAGTATTTTCCATGACAATCCGGGGCAAAGGACCTTTCCTAATAAGTGGCCAGGTGGCCTTTTTATACTGTATCTTATCTAAGATGGGAATTTCCAACATAACTTCAGGAATGTCAGAAATAAACTATGTGCATCAAGATGCTAGTCTTATATGCATTCTCATATACAAATAAGGTAAAAACACATCAATTCAGACTACACTGTTTTGGCTATTGATCTGGTCTGACCTTGAAATTGAGATAACAAGGCTCTTGTCCCAGACTGATGTTGCCTCAAGTGTCTTATCAATGTCATTGTCTGAGTGACTTGACACTTTCACAGGTTCTTGGAAAGAAAAGGACAGAATAGTTCTGCGTCAAAGGCAGACATATTGATGATTCTGCAAAAAATAAAGAAAATTGAGTCTCAGCCTGCTTAAGTTGGAGTCGGGTCTTATGGCCCTTTAGTCAACTTCTTTGTGGATCAGTTGCACCGCCACTACCCATTGGTATGTTCTTTTGAATCCACTGGAGAGGTCCAGTGGAGGGGGAACCAGCAGTCACCTCATGCCTAGTTGATCATTCAACTTGACGCTGAAGCTGCAGACAGACTCCTGCTATGCATGGTAACTGCCATCTTTCTACCCTTTAACTAGCCAAGCCTTTTTGTTTTTGGTTCTGTGTTGTCATTGGCCCTATAGCTCTATTGTGCAGCAACTAGAGAAACAGGATGAAATGTAATTACTCAGCCTCACATCTGTGCAGTGAATTTATGATGTGCTGCCTTCTACTATTCGAGAAAACTGAAGAGTATTGAAAAAAACACTACCATTTCATGTCACTTTAGCACTAATCGTGGTTGCAACCATGGGTAAGATTTTGGGCTAGTTTTTTTTTAACTGTTTAGCTTGTCAATGAGGTACCATGGCATGCATCTGTTAGGAAGATGTCATTTGTAAAAATTAAACGTTGCAGTATTCTGGGTTTAACTTTTGGCACACAAATGACAGTAGGCAGATAAGCTGACATCAAATTATGATATCAGATTATGACCTGGTGTCTCATCATGTCTTTCACTGGCAAGCATTGATTCTAATACTCAAATTGCTGCCATGTGTCTCCTCTTAGGCAACGTCTCTTCCATCGCTTTTTCTGCTCCTCTTATTCTGGTGGTCTTAGTCCTAATACAGTCAACTTTACTGATGCAAACTAAATTGCCTTCCGCATCTGTAGCTGTAAACGTAGACCTTTGTAGGTCTCAACTACTAGACAGTGCATGTGCTTTCTGTTGTGAGAAGTATTCTTAGCTTACAGTGGGCTTAAAGATCACCTGTTGCTTAACAGTTGTTTATTGTAACTCATTTGCTTGCTTCTTGTTCATTAGCATGTGTGTGGTTTCCTTCCTCTTCTTGTGCTTGTCCCTCCCTTGAGCATGGATGCAATATTGTGTACTTACACTGCTCGCATTTTCCAGCACAACTTTTTTATTTTTGTTTGAGCACTCTGCGTACTCCAGCTATCTCCCTATGTGCTTCTCTTCCCCTCTCCGTGCTCCTTTCTCTCACCTTTGTGGTTCTCCCCGCCCCCCTCCATGATGCGCTTGCTCTCATGTGTTCCACCACCAATGTTACTTTCTCCTTCCACCCAGCTGCTACTTCCTCCCAGCTCTAAATACTCTCTTTCTCTCTCTCTCTCTCTATCACTCTCTCCCCCTTCTGGCTTTCTCCCTACCCTCAGCGTTCCACGTTGCTCTCTCTCTCACCCATTTGCTCCACATGCCTTCTGTGCTGCTTCCCCCTAACCCCACCCTCAGTGCTGTTTCTGTGTCCCAGGCCTATGCTGTTTTACCCACCCACTCGCCTCAATGTTGCTTCCATGCCTTCCGACCATGTTGCTTCCCCATCTGCTTTCCAAAAAAACACTTTTGCACATTTTCTTCATTCAACTTGCCAATCTGTGTTCACATATAAAAATAAAACAGCTGCATCATTTTGTAGGGGTGCTATTTTTTATTTAGCCATGCCACACAGCATCAGCGATGCTTCACAGTATAGCTAAAAACCATTGGCAAAGACAATAGGTCCCAAATGTATGACCTATTGGCTTTTTCATGCTAGTTATACCCTAGAGATGCCATCTCCACTATATATTTGCTGGTAAATTACACGATAGGAACAGTGTCTGTTTTAGGCATTACTGCCAAGTTTAAATTACTCAGTGATTTTGCCTTTGCAATTTTCACAGGGGCGTCAATCAATGTCATATATTTTCATTATGATAATATATATATATATTTTTTTAAATAGTGCTTCACATCACACTTGTGCCCTTTTTAAGCACTGTCAGTAACAGGTGTTATTACTAACCAGTTTAATGGTACTCACCAGTGTCCCTATTCCTGTGGTAGATAATTATGTACTTGCTTTATATCTTCAACTTACATTTAGATAAGGTTTTGTCAGCATGGTCATAACTTAATTTTCATTCAATTTATGCGGCTTCAGGTACATACTAAATCTGTGTACAAGCAGTTTTGCATGATCTTTCCTTCACAAACAGATTTAACATAAAGATATTTGTATGTTGAAAATGGTTTCTTGAAAATTAATTTGTTCTGCCAATTTTTTCTAACATGCTGAAACTGTACGCATGTAGATTGTGTTTCCTGTGGATGCCGGTGCAGTATTAGAACATGGCTGCCCAGCTCTGAAATCTGGAGATAGGTTTGATGGTTTAATAGGTATATATATGCGTCTCCATTTTCTAACGTTGTTTGTAGTTTGAATGGCATCCATTTTCATTGCTATTTATTCTTAACCTGCTTTATGCCTTGTTTCATTTTCTGTCACCTCCCACATCTCACCCTCACTCAATGGCAGACACAGCTCTGCGTGCCTGATGCTCGATTCGGATCTATATTAGCAGTACAATAAATGAATTCATCGAGTTGATGACCTCTGCAAATATAAAATTTGCCATGACCCCTGACGTATTGTTCAGAGCTTAGCTATTCAGCTTGATGAATGGGACATGAATCCCAGCATCAGGTGCGAAGCTGATTCTAAGCAGATTAACGTTATGATTATTTTTAAATGTATATTTTTCCCGAGGAGCTAAGGAATGCTTAATTATCGATCCTGCTAATATGCTTGAAATGTACATTAAGATGATTAACATCAGGTTTTGATATATTTTTACCAGTGCTTAATTTAAGCAGGTGATTACAGGTGGTTGCGACCAGAACTCATGTTTGGGGACTAACACATTTTTCCTTATCAGACTTTGATCCAAGGGAGAGAAATAACACAAAAGGAGAAAAGGAGGAGGAAGGAAAAGACAGAAAACCAGTACCAAAGAAAGAAAGAAGGCAGTGACCCCCCTCGCCACCATCGTCAGACAGCATGGACTCAGCATAGTATCCTACGCAGACGACACCCAGTTCATCCTCTCCCTCACGGAGGACCCCGAAGCCACCAGACTCAGCTTCCAGAAAGGAATGAAAGACGTCACAGCCTGGATGAGCAGCAGCTGCCTGAAGCTCAACTCAGAGAAGACAGAAGTCCTCGGACCCACCCCCTCAGCGTGGGGCAACACCTGGTGGGCCAACGCACTCGGCAACTCCCCCACCCCCACGAACCACACCCGGAACCTTGGCATCATACTCGACTCCTCCCTCAGCATGATCCGCCAGATCAACGCCGTCACCTCCACCTGCTTCAATACCCTCCTCATCCTTCTCAAGACCTTCAAGTGGATAACCCCCACAGCCAGAAAGACCGTCACCCATGCACTCATAACTAGCAGACTGGACTACGGGAACACCCTCTACCCTGGAATCAACAAATCTCTGCTACACAAACTCCAGACCATCAAGAACACTGCGGCCAGACTCGTCCTCGGCATCCCACGACATGAGCACATCACCCAACACCTGCGAGATCTCCACTGGCTCCCCATCGAAAAGACAGTAACCTTCAAGCTACTCACCCACGCCTACAAATCTCTCCACATACCGGACCCAAATACCTCAACGAAAGAGTCTCCTTACACGTACCCAAAAGAACCCTCTGCTCCGCCGACCTCGGCCTGGCAGAAACCTCGCGCATCCGCAGAACCAGAGCGGGTGGAAGAGCCTTCTCCTTCGTCGCGGACAAGGCCTGGAACGAGCTCCTGGTCAACATCAGACGTGCCCCTACTCTACAAACCTTCAGAAAGAGCCTCAAGACCTGGCTTTTCGGCTGACTCGGAGTTGCACCACCCCCCCAGCGCTTGAGACCCTCACGGGTGAGTAGCGTGCATCACAATTCCCTGATAGATTGATTGATTGAGTGATGAAAAAGAACCTGAAAGAGTAAGATAATGGGGCCGAGTGAGTGTCTGGTGGTGGATGAAAGAAGCATGAGGTGGAATCAAGGCTATGCAGCCTTGACAATCGGTACCCCTAACATTTGATTGTACCAGCTGCAAGCTTTTTAGCAAAACGTTGTGCTTATTCTTTTACAAATGAAGCACCATGGACCATTACCACACAAATATAAGTAGAGGTTTAGTTTGTGACCTTAAATTGTACCTGAGTAGAACATTTTGTTTCCACAGGATATCGTAGGAAAATGTAGATTTTGGGAAGAATCATGTCTTGTACTCTTTTGTAATCATCTTTGACCCAACATCAAAAGAACGTTTTCAACATCATTTCACATAATATCTGATGACGTTTTCCACAAACATACGTATAGGTAAAGTCATTATTTAGAGGGCCAATCCCTCGTGTTACCCTCATTTTAAGATAAACAAAGTATTCTCAAATGATCTGCCATGTTATTCACCAGGTCAATGTCTTTTTTGGCAGTTTCCGGTTAGGTCTCCATTTCATTGTCATGACATTAACTGCAAGTTTGAGAATCAAACGTTTTCCTGAATAAGTCACCTTGTCCCTTGAATTTAGACCAAAAAGAGATAGAAGAGAAAAATATTCATTGGCTGTATGCTGTATGCTGTCGGCTGACCGTAGAACTATCAGAAGGAGGATAGTGTTGCCAACCTCCGGAATTATAGGGAGGCATGTTTAGACAGTAAACAAGAGGGCTTGTGAAGGTAGACTGAGAATAGAAGAACCAAAAAGCAGGAATGCAGACATGCTTGTCTCTTCGCCAATTAATATACTCATAGCGAGTTGTTGCAAATCAGTTCTGTTAGTTTGAGGAATCCACAAATCAAGGAAATATGCACCAGATGTTGCAAACTGAAGAGCATGTTTATGGGCAAGATTAGCCATGTATTACCACCATACTGTAGAAAAATCAACATGCCTGAAAGCATTACTTCAGACAGTTTAATGGACCTTTGTGCAAGGGGGTCAACTCACAATTCTACACTACCCTATATGCAAAGAACTGTTTGCTTATTGCATATGTGAAAGTGCAGAATTCCTGCAGAGCCAAATGAAGTCCAGTCTTCCATGAATACTGATGTCAGTGGCCATCCACCAACATGGGATAAAGATTGCATTTTCCCTATGCAGAAAAAGAAAACAAAAAAGTTTAGCAAGTATGCTTTTTTCAAGGGAAAATGTATATGTGCATATTTTCCTGTAAGAAAAAGAATTCACAAAACGTTTGCAGGAGTACACTCAGGGGCATATGTTAAAAGAAGTGGAGGAGTGAGACGTTAGCCATCATGGCTTGACGCCTGACTCTGGCACTTCAGAAACGCAAGGCTGCACCATATTTACAAGAATATGGTGCAGCCTTGCATTTCCCCCTGCGCTGGCGCTACACTTAGCAGCCTAACGCCAACGCAGTGACTGCGTGCAGGATAAGATTGTTTATGTGCAGGACGGTGTCCCTGCCTGCACATAAACAATCTTTAAATGCTGTTTTACCACTTCTATGTGTGCTGCTTAATGCAGCACACATGGAAGTTACAAAATGTCATGTTTTTTAAAAGATTGTTTCTGTGCAGGAAGGGTCAATAAGGCAGGCTTGAAAATGTAGTAACTACATTTTCAAGCCTGCCTTAGTATGGCCTGTTATATTGTAATTAATCACTGAAACAAATCTAGGAAGTTTTAAATCTTAAACAATATCATGTACATTCCATAACATGCTAAATTGATTGTACTTCTATTTAAATATTTCTCTGTATGTTTACGATATGTAATTCTGGTTGATACATTGTATAAGATGATTCCTGAACAGCAGTAAGGATGGCTTTTTATGAAGATTTTAGCTTTCTTATTAATTGTGTATCAAATAAAATATTTTCTATATTTTGAATATAAAACTCACCAGATTTAGTTCATGTCTATGTTTGTTATTCAGTTTATTAGTCAAGAAACATATGTCCGTCATTTATTGACATGTAAGAGTTCTTGCTAAAGATATTTTTTCAAGCTACATGATTGCAAAATTAACTTATGTTGGAATGTAGATTTCAAAAGAAATGTTTTATACCTGTTGACAGGAGACCAGTTTGAAACTGTTCAAACAGCCCCACTCTGCACGAGTCCTTAACTAGAATGGGACATGGCAGCCTGCTCTGAAAGCAACCCCATGCCTGCAGGTTACATGCAAAATGCCCGAACAACATAAAGGCCCTACCTGACTTGATTTTGCAACATAATAGATGGCCATATTAAATTGTTTATCCTTTTTATTTGAACCTCTTGTCAAACTAATTTTTGTAAATTTCAGGTCAAAATGTATTGTTGATAGAATTTGATATCGGGACCCAACCCTTACAGACACGGTGGACTTTTAATAGGGCTCTATTAACTGAAGAGGGGTATGTGCAGGAATTGGGGGAATGGATTCCTAGGTTTATTAAAGAGAATCTAGGAAGTACCAATCTAGACATAGTTTGGGATACATTAAAGGCAGGAGTTAGAGGCGAAACATCGCATTATGGCTGGCGGGTGCAAAAAAAAGACAAAATCCTCCTACAGACCTTGTATGAGGTTTTGGCTAAGGCAGAAGATGAGTTAATTGAGATTTTGACGCAGGGGGGGATCCGGCGGTGGCTCAATCAAAGATTATTACGGCTAGATCTGCCATTATTGAGATTTCTTTTAATAAATCAGCTGGGAAATATATGGCCTGGAAGAGTAGGGTCTACGAGAATAGTGAGAGAGTGGGTCACATGCTAGCTATACATACCAGGGAAAAGAAGGAACAAACTCGGGTCAGGGAAATTAGGGATCCTGCTGTCGGCTTGGTTAGCGAACCGGGAGCTATCCTCGTTGCATTTCAAAATTTTTATCAAAGATTATATACGGAGGATACTCAGGCTGGAGATCAAGAAATTGAGGATTATCTAAAGGGGTTAAGCTTGGGTTGGTTATCCGACGAGGAGAGAGACAGTCTTGATGAGCCAATAACATTAGATGAGGTAATTGAAGCTATAGATTCCATTCCATCAGGTAAAGCTGTGGGCACTGATTTAATTCCTGGAGAATTCTATAAAAAGTCTCAACTATCGGCAGGTATTTCGTAGAGCACAATTAGATATGGTTTCCCCCGACTCTTGGAATAACGCTAATATTATAGTTTTTCTTAAAAAAGGAAAACCAGTCATGGAATTGGGATCGTATCGTCCAATTACGCTGGTGAACAGTGACGTTAAAATATTTTCGAAAATCTTAGCAAAAAGACTAGCCACAGTTATCACAAAGTTAGTTTCCCCCTTCCAGCATGGGTTTGTACCAGGAAGGGGCACGACTGAGCACATTCGTCGCATAATTACGCTTTTCGACTATACAAAAGTGTCAAGAGACCCTATGGCTGCAATATTACTCGATGCTGAAAAAGCTTTTGACAGGGTCTCCTGGCCCTTTTTATGGTCTATCATGGAAAGGAAAGGTCTGGGAAAAGGTCTCATTGGAGCAATTAGGTGTATGTACCAGGCTCCCATGGCTAGGATAGCCTTGATGTCTGCTACATCCGATGTAATAAGGATCGCTCGGGGTACACAGCAAGGGTGCCCCTGTTCACCACTATTATTTGCATTATATATAGACCCTTTAATTAGTAAAATTGTTAAGAACAATAAGATACAGGCCATTCACTGCATCGGCGGGGATACAAAGCTGCTAGCCTATGCTGATGATCTTGCTATAATTACAGCTAATCCATCGGAGACTATTAAGGAGGTAGAAAAGGAAGCTACCGATTTTGGTAAAATCTCAGGCTATTTTCTTAATAGGAATAAGACACTGATTGTGAAAAACTCCAGAGCAGATCTGAATGACACACGAATAGTCGGAAATGCCAGATATCTCGGGGTGGAGATCTCCGCTAATGTGGATGAAATTGTACAAATTAACCTGGAGCCCCTGCTCCATAAGACTAAAGTTGATTTTAATAGAATGAACTGTCTTTATCTCACACTCTTAGGAAGATGTAGTGTTATAAAGATGTTGTTTCTGCCTAGAATTTTATACTTTTTTAGATCTATCCCTGTGGAAATTAATAAGGGCTGGTTCTCTGCGTTTAATCAATTAATTTCGAAATTTTTGTGGGCAGGGAAACGACCCCGCAGAGCGCTAAACTATATGACTTTATCTAAAGACAGGGGTGGGTGGTCCGTCCCCGATCTCCAGATTTACTATTGGGCTGTAGCTTTACAGCATATGACAGAATTGCTGGGAAAAGAGAGTGTAGTAACAGAGGAAACATGTTATATCTCAATATATAGGTTAGTTTTAGGGGCGGAGGCCCAGGGGTGTTTTATGCGACACATTGACTTTGCGTATTTTAAAAGAGTAAGATTTAAGACTCTGCTGGGAGCATTTAAAATATGGACGGCAGTAAGGAAAAAATTTAAAATGAATAGGATACACAGATATACCCCTCTGGCTGATAACGATTTATTACCGGAAATTTTCCGAGACGGGTTTATGAAAATGTGGATAGGCAAGGGTATTAGATATATTAGTGACTTTATTGCAGATAACACAATATACTCGTTTGATATAATTAAGAGGAAATTTGGGGTCAGAAACAATCATTTCTTTAAGTTTTTACAAGTCAGGGATTATCTATCTAAGAAAGTAATTAGGGGGCACAAAGTTCCCCTATTGGAGTTGGCTCTTGGAGCTCCTGCTTCAATCTCTAAATTTTATAAATTACTTAGCAATTTAAAGGAGGATGATCTTGTGAAACATACTGATCACTGGCAGGATCAGCTACAAGCAGGGGTAGGGGAATGTGAGGACTCCTTATTACTAAGTCAGACTGCATTTTTCTTGGCTAACTTACAAGTGCAATGTTTGAAAACTTGGATGAATCTATATATTACCCCTGCGCGGATCTTTAAATGGGGCGGTTCTACTGGTACCCATTGTTCACGCTGTAGTTGTCATGCTGCAGACAGTGTCCATATGTTTGCAACCTGTTCCAAATTGACAAGTCTGGTTGGAGAAGTGGGCAATTATTTTAAAAACATGCTGGGGTTTGAGGTGTACCTCACACCGCAAGTTATTGTGCTGGGAGTAAGCAAGCAAGTTATGACAGACCCAAATCGGGTTCTGCTTTTCGCTGCGATGGTAGTGTTGAGGCTATGTTTGGCTACTGTCTGATTAGATAAAGAACCCCCCTCAGTATATTGCTGGCTGGGGAAACTGTTAGCCATTTATCGTTGGGAGAAAGCGATATATGCACGATCCGGCTTAAAATCCAAGAAAAGGGGGCTTGAAATTTGGGCTCCAATAACTAATTGGGTCATCGAGTCCACAGTTTGATTTTATTAATGCATCTTAGTTAGTCTGCAGCGGAAACATTAAAGTAAGGTGGTTAACTGCTTAGTTCCTATTATGATTTGATTTTGATTTTAATCTAAAGTTTTTGGTTTAGAGCACATATAGGTGTAACCTAAATTAGCTCTCTTTGTTTTCGCAAAGGGTGGGGGGGTTGGTCAGGGGTAGGGGGTTAGCTCTGTAGGAAGGGAGGGTTATAAGACAAATAACTGACATCCTGCTCATATGTATTGAAATGTCTATTGTACAATTGCATTATCATTTTAAGTTTAACCCCTTGACCGCGATCGGAATTCCGCTCGTGTGCTGGACATTCCGATCGCGGGTGGGGTCGTGACGAGCTCAGCTCGTCATGCGCACAGCGCTACCGCGCAGCATGACGAGCTGAGCTCGTCATGAGCACGGAAGGGGTTAATGTATCTGTGGGATGTCAAAATAAAGATTTATAAAAAAAAAAAAAAAAAGATATTTTTTCAAGCTACATGATTGCAAAATTAACTTATGATGGAATGTAGATTTCAAAAGAAATGTTTTATACCTGTTGACAGGAGACCAGTTTGAAACTGTTCAAACAGCCCCACTCTGCACGAGCCCTTAACTAGAATGGGACATGGCAGCCTGCTCTGAAAGCAACCCCATGCCTGCAGGTTACATGCAAAATGCCCGAACGACATAAAGGCCCTACCTGACTTGATTTTGCAACATAATAGATGGCCATATTAAATTGTTTATCCATTTTATTTGAACCTCTTGTCAAACTAATTTTTGTAAATTTCAGGTCAAAATGTATTACAAAATGTTCTTTGAGACAACCCCCTGTTTCCTTTTGCCAAGGTGTAATTTGGGGAGTGCATGAAGAGCTGCCCAGCTTGAATAGTAACCATGTGCTAATGTTTTGTACAGTGCTATGTCTAATGACCCAATTGCTTAGCTATATTCTTCGTTACTCTGAGTCTTTGGGCCTGATTACAAGTGGTGCATGCTAGACGCAATAATATCGATAAAATCCAACACCAAGGCCCCGATTAGGATCTCTGTGGAACTGCCACCGACAGCCCGTCGGTGGCGGCCCCACCGCCATCGGATCCATCATATCCGCCTGCCATATTTCAATGGTGGGTGGATGGGTACCGTTTGGGAAGACCGACCGCACACATCTGACAGGCTCCTTGAGCCTGCCGGTGTGGTGGGGGGGGGCTGTATTCCCTACCAGGCACCTCCGTAGGGGTTACGATGTCCCTTTCCGCCCGCCTATTCATGGCGGTTAACCCGCCATGAACAGGCAGGCTGAAAGGGATTTGGGGCCCCGTGGCGGGCCTCTCTTCCCCCCTGGCTTTCCGATGAGGGCAATGTGGGGCACCTATGGTGCCCCCCTACATATCCCTGCACCATGTGGCAGGCACCACATGGTGCCTGCCACATAGTGCAGGGATATGTACAGGGTGCATTTTTTGCATTGCGGTGGGTGCTGCAGCCAGCAGCACCTGCCGCAATCCAAAGAATGCACAATGCAACCGCCTTATAGGCAGTGTTAGACCTGGCATCCTTGGCGTGGGTCTCCCTTCCATTTTTTGATGATGCCTCCAATGTTATTGATCTGTTTTTGCTGGTTTAGATGCTTTGGGCACTGTGCCACTGCTATTCAGTGCCACAGTGCAAGTGCTCCCTATTGTAAATTGATGTATGTATTAGTGACTCCATGATTGGATGATTGGTTTACTTGTCAGTCCCTAGTACAGTGCACTGAGTGTGCCCAGGGCTTGTAAATCCATACCGCTGGTGGGCTTGCAGCACTGGTTGTGCCACCCACAGAAGCGGCTTGTAAAATGTGTCTCAGGCCTGCCATCACAGAGCCTGTGTTTAGCCTAGGGCTGCTATGTCAACTTGGTGAGTGCACCCACTTACCAGTCCCTAAACCTTCCCTTTACTGCATGTTGGTCACCCCTAAAGTAGGCCCTAGGGCAGGGTGCATTGTAAGTACAAGGTAGGACATGCCCTAGTGAATTACAGCCATTTTCGTTTTTCACTATTGCAAGGCTACCTGCTCCCCATAGGCCAGAATGGGCAGACTAACTATTACACCTTATAGTCAGAACTGACCCAGGGAACATGGTAGAAAAACGAATTTAGTATGCCTGAACTCAGAATGATAAAATACATCTTTTAGTGAAGTTGGTTTTAACATTCTGGGGCCGATTCTGATGCGGGTTGGAAAAGCTTCCCGACCGAATCGGTTGGGAAATGGTGTCCGACCCACTCGGATCGGGAAAGTCCGACCGGCGGAGTAGGATGCATCCGGATGCTTCCAGATACGATTTGGTTGAACTCCCATTGACTTCAATGGGAACATTTGTTCCTAACTGCATCAGAATTGGGCCCTCGGTCGGGAAGACACGTTCCCGATCCGATTTGGAAGGAGCAAATGCCGTTAGGAGGCCTTCCTAACCGCATCAGAATCAGGCCCTCGGTCGGGAAGCTTTTCCAACCCGCATCAGAATCGGGCCCTCTGTGTTTGAAAATACCACTTTTAGAAAGTGGGTATTTTCTTGCCTAAACTTCCAAGCCTGCCTCTGCTAGGTTGTGTATTCCTTGTCTGGAGATTGAGTGACAGGGGCTGGGGGTGGGGGTGGCTACAGGAGACAGGGTGAGACAGCACAGGGCTGAATAGAAAGATCTGCATCCAGAGTGGAGGGAGGAGTTGCACCTGGGTCTGAATAGGGCTGTGCCTGCCTTCCACAATGCTGACTCCACCTCCTGCCGGGCGGCCGAGCACTCTGCCCCACATTCTGAAAGGAAAGAAGGAGTCAGGAAAACAAAGTGCTCCAGGACTGATCAGAACTGGTTTTGGGCTAGGCAGAGGCCTCTCTGCCTCCAGAGAACAAAGAGAAAAGGTGTATAAAAAGGGGACCCAGACCCCTAGGAAATTAGATCACTTTTGGGAAACAAGAAGAAACCTTTGCTGAGGAGCGGAACCAAAAAGAAACTGAGGAGAGACTATCCCTAAGCCTGAAGTGCTGCTTGGGGGATTGGCCTGCAGTGGTTTGCCTGACTGCCAAAGAAAGGAGAAAGGAACTTTTGCTTTGCTGTGACTTTCATCAACTTGTGAAGGATCTCCAAGGGCTTGATTTTAGAGCTTGCCTCCTGCTGAAGTCTCAGGGACAACAGACTTCACCCACCAGCTCCCCCTGTGTTCCCTTGCTGGGAAGTTGGACCTTCTGACACACTTGCGTGTCTCTGGGAGCTGGAAGCGCGACTCAACACGAAGAAGCGTGTCGCCGCAGCCGCTGAGTATCGCATCGCCAGAGAAGAGTGTCGACGTCGCAGCAGACGCTGGCGCATCCCCGAAGAAGCGCGCCGCATCCTTCGAAGCGCCTCGCAGCACCGGAGAAAAGTGTCGCCGTCGCATCAGACGCCGTCGCATCCCCGGGGCAGAGCATCGACCTCGCATCAGACGCCGACGCATCGCAACACGAGGCGCGCCCCGCATCCCAGGAGAAGATCGTCGACCTCGCATCAGACGCCGTCGCATCGCCAGGGAAGCGTGTCGCAGGGCCTGTCGCGGCTCCAAAGACTCATCGAAATCGCCGCATGGCCGTCGGGCGTGCACGCATCACCTCTTCGTTGTCGCAACCTCAAGAAGACGCCACTTTGTTTCTTTTGCACCAGATCTTCAACGCATCACCGTCCTTGCGTGTAAGGGACTACTGCATCACCTTCCCTGCAACACTTTTCGTTGCCCTGCGTTACGCATCTTAAGGTACATTGAACTCAAAAGTGTCGCATTTTCATTTTAAGAGACTCAAGCTAATTCTACCATCCTTAAAGTACAGTATTGTGGATTATTTATGTCATTTATGGTCTTGTGGTAAATCTATATAAAAGATACTTATTTTTATAATACAACCTGTGTGGTGTCCATTTGTAGTGTTGTCACTGGATTACTGTATGTGTTCACAAATGCTTTACACACTGCCTCTGAACTAAGCCTGTCTGCTCGTGCCAAGCTACCAAGAGGGTGAGCAGGGGTTATTTCAGGAGTGTACCCCCTTACCCTGACTAGAAGCAAGGGTCCCTATTTGGACAAAGGTACCTACCTCTGCCAACTAGAGACCCCCAGTTCTAACAGGCAGTCTCATCGTAATCCCTATGGCGGGTCCGCCGACGGCTAGTCGGTTGGTCCCGTTTCCGATAGGGAGGCAGGCGGACGTAAGTCCGCCCGCCATCCTAATCGGTCCCCAAATTCGGAATTTATTAGACGCAGTAGTTATCACCTACTAAGATTTTGGCATTCATTGCACCAAAATCTGCATGTTCTGGTAAATGCTAAGACTTTTCCCATTGTTAAATTTTGGCAGGTTTCATCTGATGAAATTTAATGAAGGTTGCGATCATTTTCACACCTGGCAATTATCAGGTCCACTACTCCTATGAGTGGTCCCTTCGCAAACAGGTTTCAGTAGCAAAAAGGCCCATGCAAAGAACGTTTGTGTCCAGTGATTAAGCCTGTGCAAAAAGTAAATTACACTTTTGTAATCTGCATAATTTCCAAATTTTGTATATGGCAACATTTGCGGAATTGCATGAGGCTTGTTTGCCCAGAAAATATCTTGCAGAGTTATTTTTTCTCATATCAATCTCCAACCATTATCTTGAGAGACCTGACTTTATCTGACAGTATATTTAAATTTGCAACTGTGTGAAAAAGGTCACACGAAATACACACAAATCATGATTCACAATTAAAAAAAATATTGTGAAATTACATACATTTTCCATAAAAATACACAGTTTACCACATCCCTTCTAGTGATGAGGGTTTATGTGAGCCTTTGATTCATTCCAAATTTACGTAAAAAAATGGAGTTCTTCAAAACTTTTAAGTTGACACTCAAGAATAGCTAAGTGTCATCAACACAAAAACGTAAGAAATTTAGCTAGGTTCCCCACCATAAACCCAGGCTAGCTCCTTTGGTAGCGTACTACCAAATAGAGGCAAATCAGAGCACGGGAACAAGCACAACCAATGAGGTTACACAAAGAAACTTGTCTCATGAACAATAGGTGGTGCATCAGCAAATGCCTCCTCTCAACAAACACTTTCCAACCCAAAAGACATTGGGGTTTCTCTGGGACTTAACCCCATGTCATGCACATACATGGAGAAATGAAATGCGAACCTGAGAGTATCAATCGAGATGATGCAAACATGTAACCTCATCATAATGGGCATGCACTCACAAGAATAGTGCAACCAGAACTGTGTAACATGACCATAGGACAAGTGATCCTATCAGAAAAGCAACACTATTCAATCAAATGCATAGGAACCCCCAACACAGAAGGGTGGCTACACAAACACAGATTGAATCTTAGCGCAGAAGTGCAACATGTCACAGTGATGCACCAAAGTGGACGTGCAAACCTACAGCACTAGGCAAACCTGGCATACTTCCATTCGGGAACAGCTGCTTGCAGGGTGATACAACACTGGCAATCAACTGAGCACAATGATCCACAATTTACAATCCTTATAGCTCTTTCAAGGGGGCAAAACAGGGCTCAAACTCATAACTTACAGGTGACTACATACAGGAGAGGCAGGCTCTTAACTGACATAGTGGTCTGTCTCATGAGACCACCATTTTTAGACCAGGCAACCCTGTGCCTGCCAAGCCTCACTCTGGTTTTCCCATAAAACACAAGGATGCCGGAAGGAGATTTGGAGGACACTGAAGCAAGGCAAACCGTGGTATATGGATCCACAGCACCACCCATGCAGACCATGGCTTATGCTATGCATAGACCTGTGGGCTGAAGCACAGTAGAGAAAGAGAAAAATTAAGCAACAAGCACAAACCACAAGATACTTTGCTTAAGAAGAACATGCTTACATGAGAGTACTGGTCATGATTTCCAGATGAAAACATACATAAATAGGTACACAAGAACAGGAAGAAGGATGAGGGGGTAATGATTCTTAGCCTCATGCTATATTCTAGAAGCCTATTTTGCAACATTTCTCATCTTTAATGGGCCAGTGTAATAAGAAATGCAGCAGAAACAGGCTTCTGGCTGGTGTATGCCTGTTGCACACGGGCGTGTAAAGGATGCTGGCATTGCTGAGGGCGGGTGGCTGCCAAGGATGGCAGCCATCAGCAATGTTCGTTCTGCAACTTTGGGTCAGAGCAGCATAGATTTATTGAAAGCCACTGTGTTATGTTGTTGCAGGGATTCTGCCCATACACAGAACTATGTGCAGGAATATGGCACCTCGGTGTATAGGGGCTAAGCCTTCCCACCACCTTAGTACCCACGAACCCAGGACCGACTAGCTATAGTGTCTCACTTGCTCTCCTACACACTCATGAAGAAGCAAATGATTAGACACCCCAGAACACAGCACTCCTGAACCTCTCAGGAATCGCAGTAACAAGACACACCTTTTCGCTCACATTCTTGTACCTGTCTATAGTTTAAAATGTTTATTTTAACTATCGTGCTCTAAAATGCAGTATACGAGCCACAACCAGCAATAAAATGCACAAAACTAATACAGCTAGCATTGCAGCAAGGCCATATATCATAATGGGAGTTGTCATTATATAAAGACAGTGGACAAAAGACTATAAAGCCTAACCACCCTCCCCTTGGTAAGAAGAAGTATTATTATATAATAGAAGATCTCTGGGCTTTGTCAGCAGCCCCAATACCTTAGTGCCTAGATGGTATATCTATATCATAGGAACCGCATTGCTCTTCTCACTGGAAAGCTCCCTCTCCAAGTGCGTGTTACCTAAACATGCATCCCCATAATATCAAAGTACGAGTTTCCAGCAGCAGCTGCATTAGCATGTTTTGTCTAGGTGCTAGGGACTGACCAGTACAGAATAACAAGAGGCATTGTTTATCGACCTTGCTCACAGTGTTCAGACTAAACTCCAGGAAGAGGCAGAGAATGAACAAAGCAGATGGTTCTCATGTGAAAGGCATTAACATAGGGTTGCAAAAATAAAGCCATGTAGTAACATGCGCAAAAACAGCATCTTGGCTGCTGGGCTCATGCTAACTTAGCGATGTCGACCATGCCCCTATTGGCCACGTGACAATGTCAGAGAGATTATGTCAGGAGGTAGTCAGTAAGAAGAACAGGTGTGTTTCCTCTTCTGGCCATGTGATATCCATCGATGTTGGCTGACGCCTACAGTTGAAGTAAGGGCACTGCTATCCTTGGGAGAAGCAGGGACTCATCCTGGGAATAAGGTCCCTAAAATGGATGTGCAGGCAATGTCCTTATCTTACCCTTATGGCAAATCCAGGCTCTCCCACTCAGACAGACAAGTGTCCATTATTAGTGTTGGTTATAATTTGAGTGTTACATTGTGTTCACTACCAAGCTCCTCCTCCATCTGCTTGAGCCCACTCAGTCAATTCTCCCCTGGCTTTCAAGTAAAGGGTGGAGTTGTTAAGGGAGATTTCCAGTGATGAATTCCTTCTTTGAGCCTATTTGTTATTGTTATTGTTATTTAATCTTATAAGGCGCACAGCTACCACAAAGGTTTCCCGGCGCCGCTTGACAGAGAAAGGAGAAAAGCTAAAAAGTTGCAGGATCTAATTAAAAAGAATTACCCACGAATTATTGATTAAACAACCAGGTTTTTAAAAGTTTGCGAAAATTGCTAAGGATGTTTTCGTTCCTAAGAGATGGAGGAAGAGAATTCCACAACTGAGGACCCAAGTAAGAAAAGGACCGTCCGCCCATACGAGACAGTCTGATCATTGGAACTGAAAACTTCCCCTGAGTAGAAGAGCGAAGAGGACGTGATGGTATATAGGGTTGGACAATGGCCTTTAGATATTGGGGGGCACTGCCAGACTTAACTTTAAACATGTAGCTCAGGGCTTTGAATTTCACACGCTTCTCCACCCTGAGCCAATGAAGATCACGGAGACCACTTGAAACAGAGGTCCTTCTAGGGAGCTGGCAGAGCATTCTTGCCGCTGCGTTTTGCACCACCTGCAATCTACGTGTTACATCCTTATTTGCACCCAGGTACAGGATGTTGCCGTAGTCCAGCCTAGATGTGATAAGGGCCTGGACTACAGTACGTTGAGTAGAGCTAGGCAACATCCAAAGAATTTTCCTAAGCCATTTAAGGATGATAAAACAGGTAGATGCCACTTTCACTGCTTGCTGCTTCATTGACAGTTGATCGTCAATGATGACCCCCAGATTGCGAACTTGGGTGGCAGGTTGAGGGAAAATTCCCATTTCAGACGGCCAGTGCTGAGGCCCCCAAAGGTCCTTATTCTTACCCAGAATTAGGACCTCTGTTTTTTCACCATTAAGTTGTAGTGAATTAGCTTGCATCCATCCCGCAATATTCCTCAAACCTATTTGAAAGGATGATGTCTTAGAAGTCCTATCCGCCGACAATGAGAAAATGAACTGGGTATCATCGGCATAGGAAAAAATCGACAGCCCAGATTCTTCAGCAATAGTTGCTAAAGGCTTAACATAAATGTTAAACAATAATGGGCTCAAAATGGACCCCTGAGGAACTCCATAAGGTGAAGAAAGAGCTTTTGATGCAGCATCAGAGGAAAAGACCTGGAAAGTACGATTGGTCAGGAAGTCACAAAGCCAATCAAGGGCTGGACCTTCCACGCCCAAACAGCGCAAAGCTTTCAATAACACGGAATGGGACACCGTGTCAAAGGCGGCACTTAGATCAAGCAATATAAGCGCCGCAGTGTTCCCAGCATCCAGATGACCACGCAGCATCTCAGTGACTCCTAGGAGAGCGGTTTCGGTGGAAAAACCTGCCCGGAAGCCTGACTGAGAAGGATGCAGAAACTTTTGAGAGGTGACAAAATTGGTTAGTTGAGTGTTAATATGTTTTTCTAAAATTTTGGAGTACACCGAAAGCAATGAAATCGGACGAAAATTAGACAGTTGTGCCGAATCGGCATTTGCTTTTTTGAGGAGCGGGAGGACCATAGCATGCTTCCACTCAGCTGGAATCGTAGATTCACGAATGGAAGCATTGAGTAGCTCCATAATGACTTTTAAAACAGATAAGTCCAGTTTCTGCATTACACTAATCGGGAGCTGATCTCTAGGTGATCCTGATTTAAGGCTGTTTAAATTTTGCTTAAAGGAAATAGTATCTAATAATGCCCAATTCTCAAGTTTAGTACTAGATTCATCAAGCTGAGCATCCTGCTGCTTAGCTGTACTAGATATTGTAAGAGTTTCCGTAAGTGGAGGTAAAGTATTATCCTGCTTAGCGTTAAGATTAGAATACATTTTTTCCACTTTTCCAAGAAAAAACTCGGCCAAATCCTCACATTGTGCTTCAGTAAGTATAGGGGGGGCAGGTAGATTATCTGCACCTGACAAATTTTTAACTGCTTTAAACAGGGTCTTAGAACTATTCTGTGCGTTATGTATGATGGTATTCACATATTCCGCTCTGGCAATGTTACATGAAGAGTGATAGGCTTTTATTGCCATTTTATAAGCAGTCTTGGATTCAATTTCATAATCCTTCCTCCAACGTCTTTCAAGCGCCTTACATTTACTTTTTCCCTGCTTTAAATTTTCCGTAAACCAGGGAGCAGGAGGACGATGATTATTCATTTTCTTGTTGGAGAGAGGGAGGCACATGTCAATAGATTTTTCAAACCAGCAATGAACCTTACCTAGGTCAGCTAAAGAGACCTGGTTAAGATCAGGAGCATTATTGGCTAAAGACTTGTTAAAAGCTTCAATATTCAGCTTCCCCCAGTTTCTGCATTGAGCTTTGCACCCCTGCACCAGTATGGGTGGTTTAGACACAACTTGCTTAATTTTAAAACTAGTTAAATAATGATCTGACCACGTCACAGGGAGAGCAGGAGAGCAAACAATCTTTAAAAGATTGGGAAAAACGGGATCAAGTAAATGCCCCGCCACATGTGTGGCGCCAGAGTTTTAAAATATTCATGGCAGCTAAGTCCGAAATCAAAGAGGTACCTATCCCGCAAGTCGGGTCCTCAAGATGAAGATTTAGATCACCCAAGATAGTGAAATTGGCGGTATGCAGCATATAAGAAGCAATCACATCAGGGAATGCGGTAGCCCAAGGGCCAGCAGGCCCAGGAGGGCGATAAAGCAAGAGCCCTGAAAACGTGAACTGAGGATTCAGGGTCAATTGAAAAAAGGCAGCCTCGCAACCTATGCAAGTTAGATCTTCAAATATACATGTATAAAGATTTTTATAGATAATCGCAATGCCACCGCCTATTTTCACTTTCCTATCCTTCCTCATTATACTATAGTTAGCAGGCAAAGCAGTGGCTACATCAGGGCCAGAACTATCCTGTAGCCATGTCTCCGTAAGGAACAAGGCATCCGGCTGCTCACCAAACAGTAAGTCAAAGATGTCTGCCTTGTGCTTTGGGAGTGAACGGCAATTAATCATAAAAAAAACTGGAGTGCAAACATTATTATTTATACCAGAAAGGTTGGTTGGTACCTTAGGTTTAGGCGAGGTGCAGGTAAAATCCACCTTGATGTTGTCTTTATGCGTGTTTGGCGCAAACTGACAGTGAGTACAACTAAACCCAAGACATTCCGGATGAAATAGCAAACAATCAGTAGATTGCAGGGGGCGTAGAGCTAGTAACTGATCTTTAGTATATTTGGTAGAAGTTTTACTAATCTGAGCAGACTTCCTAGCCCGTAAGCCCGGACAGGCGCGGACGGGCACAGACAAGCTTGCCTTAGGCGCGCCTTTGGCGCGCCATCGGCGCCTCCGCTGCGCGCGTCCAATCTGTGGCCATTAAGTAGTATTATGGGCCGCCGGCGTGCAATGACTAGAGCGCTGACTGCAAGCAGCGCGTGGCCCAGGCAAAATGGCCGCCTGGCGCCGAGCACGTAGTCAAGGATAAAAAAGGAGTATAACACACTCCAAAACGTAACAGTTGAATTTTAGCAGCATAGAGATTAAAAACAATTAAAATATAGTCCCCCCAATATTGCACTAGGTAGCAATTCAAAACAAGGCTAAGTAGCTAGTAAAAAGACCTGTTCAAGCACAGCGTGTCCGATCTCAGCCCATTAAGTAGTATTATGGGCGGCCGGCGTGCAATGACTAGAGCGCTGACTGCAAGCAGCGCGTGGCCCAGGCAAAATGGCCGCCTGGCGCCGAGCACGTAGTCAAGGATAAAAAGGAGTATAACACACTCCAAAACGTAACAGTTGAATTTTAGCAGCATAGAGATTAAAAACAATTAAAATATAGTCCCCCAATATTGCACTAGGTAGCAATTCAAAACAAGGCTAAGTAGCTAGTAAAAAGACCTGTTCAAGCACAGCGTGTCCGATCTCAGCCCATTAAGTAGTATTATGGGCGGCCGGCGTGCAATGACTAGAGCGCTGACTGCAAGCAGCGCGTGGCCCAGGCAAAATGGCTGCCTGGCGCCGAGCACGTAGTCAAGGATAAAAAAGGAGTATAACACACTCCAAAACGTAACAGTTGAATTTTAGCAGCATAGAGATTAAAAACAATTAAAATATAGTCCCCCCAATATTGCACTAGGTAGCAATTCAAAACAAGGCTAAGTAGCTAGTAAAAAGACCTGTTCAAGGAGTTGAGAGGGCCTCAAGGTAGTCCTCATACTCCTCTACTTCTCTCTCTCATCCTTAAAATAGTGCTTCATTAGATCCAAAATTTCTTGTTAATGAGAAGATGGACTTCCTTTGAGTCACAGCACTCCCTGGTTGGACCATTACATCCAACAATTAGCTCATATCCACCAATACTGGGTGGACCCAATTGTTCTTTAACCACTTTGATAACATGCAGGAGACAGAGTTTCCAGTGGCTTGCACCCCATCGTCCCAAGTGAACCTCATGCACTAATATCCGACTTGGTGACATGGGAAGCTGCTCCTTTCTTTAGTTTGTTGGCTCCTTGTTTGTGTTGACCCCACAGACTCCATACACATAGATGGTTTCCACCTCTCCTGGGTGTACCCTATACACTAACTTGGTGAGGTGAAGCAATGGCTTGTAGTGGAATCAACTTGTAGTCAGTTACCCAGAGGCTCATGAATGGATTTTTCGGGAAGTTGCAACTTATTGAATGTTGCATCCCTACTGCTCCTGGATGGGCATCATAGAATCATGAAATCATTTTTTCTGTGTCCATCATAGCAATAGTTACCTCTGCATGTTGGTTTCACCACATATGTTCTTGGATTGAGCCTTTAAACATTTCCCATCCCGTTGGTTTGGTAAATGAGTTATCTGGTAGGTTGTCCCCTGTGATCCTGGGTGATACCCCAGGACACACATACACTGTTTCATGGGAATATGTGACTTTCAGTAGAACTGAACAGCACCACCCACTCCTGTGAGTACACATGGAGAACTTAAGCTTCCCATGCCCTTCATGAACCATTCCTATTAGACCAGACTGCCAAACCCACAGCATATTGACCAAGTGTAAACCATGGGATAGTTACTTATCCAATTTTCCAAAGATTATAACTATGGTAGATATGCTCAGTATATGAAATAGTGACCAGTGCTCTCCAACATTTCACTAGTTCATTCCATGCTTAAGGAAAGAATCATGCTCACCACACTGAAAGACCTTGGAGACTCATGCCTTGCAGTAAAATGCTTCCCATATGGACAAGTCTATAAACTCATACTCTATTAACCATGCACAACATACAAAGTAGCCTCTTACTAATCAACCTAGAAGCACTTTGGGACCTCCCTCTGGGGTTTGAAGCTCTATATAGTTGATGAAATACAACATATACAATCCAGTTAAAGGAGCTTACCTATGTGCATATCAATCAAATTTGGATAGTGTCCCAACTGGGTTCAGTATTAGCGTATGGATCAGGGCAAGCTCTGAAAAAGAAAATCAGGGCATAGAATAACAAAAACGCAATTCCATCTTTTATTTGATCAGTGTAGAAAAATATTAATTTTCACAAGTTTTTCTGTTTTGTCATTTTTAATGCCTGGTTTGCTGCTATCAGTTAGAATTACAAAATTTAGAATCAAATATTTCTGTCAGATGATAATTTTGCTATCAATATACGGACATAAAACCACTACTTAACCTCCATCTGCTAGTGCTTTTTCCCTAAAAATCTGGCATCCATATTCAAAGCACTGATTGACATACAAGATTTTTATGTAAGATCATAGTAAATGCACGACCGCATAAGTGGCATGAAAATCAAATGTTTAATAGGTGAAGGAGTGCCACCTAATGTCACTCATATCTGTTGTTACACACATGGCTAAGAGGCTGACAGACAGCCCTGTAACAATGTACATAAAGTTACTGTGTTAAAAATGTCAACCCCAACTATTTTCATATTTTTTTAGATAACTCTGAAGTTGAATAAATGAATGTTATTTGTGCCTTGAAATCCAGGAGGCTGCAATAGGGTTATGATGCCTAACTGTAGATAACAGTTGGAAATACTGGAAGCAAACTGAAGCAAATTATTAAAGAAAATACAAATTAAAAGTAATGGAGGCCGTAAAGTTGAGTGAAACTCATGCCCCCTGTCTTGGAAGTGAAAAGTGTTCATCTTCCTAGAGCAAATAGTTAATTACAACCGGGTTAGCCTGTAATACATAGTGTGTAAATGGGGTTACTCTCGAATACTTTATCCAAGTAAGACGCTGTATAACATTTGAAGAACAAAAGAATATATTAACTTTAATAGGATATACACATTTGTCTCCGAAAATGGGGGAAAATGCCCTTTTAATATTACATTGTAAAAATAAGATTAATTGTATTACTAACTCTAAAAGCCGAATTGTGTTGTTGTTTCTATTTATATTAACACATGCTTTTCTACTTTATTAAGTGCAGTGATGTCTGTAGAAGGACTCCATAGAGCATCTGATTGGGAGAAACACCTTATCTCCCAAGAGAGATAGATAAATCTTTTTAATTATTTGTTGTGACTTTGTGCAAAGTTTCAAGAAAACTGTAGTTTGCTGTTGTTATCTACATGATAGAACTTTAATCTTTTTTCAAACAAAGGGAAGAAAATGAAGAAGGAGTGCTTGTAAGAAAGAGATCAAAAGAACGAGAGAGGGAAGAGGAGACAGAGGATGTAAAAGAGACAGAGAAGGAGAGAAAGAGACATAGAGTTTCTGCATATATCTAATATGTACGGTTATACAACGTGCAATCTGTAAGTGTGGCCCCTTACTGTCAGTTCAATACAATCTGCTCCACTAAGAACATCCGTGAAAAATATAATTAAAACTAAGGGGCATATTATCAAGCGAGTTTTCGCCACTTTAGTGGCACTTTTCGGCGGCAAAGCGGCTAATTTTTTATCGCACTATCATCAAGGCGTCGCTAACATGCATTAGCGCATGTTAGCTGCCGTATTTTTAACGCTTCTCCTGTTAGCGATATACATCGCTAATGAGATGCAAAATAGGCGTTCCTACGAAAAACATTATGAAAAAAGTCGCAAACACGACATCGCGGTATTTACAACGCGACCCCGGAACCGCGGATCGATAAAAAAAGCCGCGGTAACAGCGGTTATCGCCGGCTTCTTACGCCTGTTAAAAACTTGACTTAAGCATGTTTTGTATGGGAGGTGGATTGTCTGGTTAATTCCACACTCCCCTATCAACAAGCTTTTCATTAGCGCTGTGAAATCATCGCTGGATTTCACACGCTAATGATGATTATCGCAGTCTATCGCTGGATTGTACATCGCCTGTTAGCAAAGCGTTGCTAATACGCCGCTAACACGGCGATGTAATTCAGCGATAGAGGGCGATAATGAAAAACACGCTAAGCGCGATTTGCGATATTTATCGCGTGTTCTTGATAATATGCCCCTAAATCTATCAGGGATTCTTAACCAATAAATATCATTAAATAAAAAACAGAAGCATAGTGGTCCATAATCAGAGAAAATCAAAGTGTGTTCAGAAACGAAAATATCAAATACTAAAAAACCCTAATCATCAGTGGATAGATATTGGTAAATACCTACAGTATCTGTGCTGCATAATCACAGAAAAAAACATTACCATAACAACCTTGCAATAATAAAAGGAATAAAAGGGAGAATCAGCCAATCAGGATTCAAATATCTGGCCCTCTGATCCATAATTGACAGAACCGCACTACATGAATGCACCACTTTAACCAAGTCAGCCAAGAAGACATTTTAAGCGTAAACCACACAGGTCCCCATTCTGAGTTGCATGCAGATGTATTCACGGGTGATACAGCTCAGGCAACTATGAGAAGTCTGTTTTTTCTGAACCCAAAATTATTAGGTTCAAATAACTACACCCAGGCTTCCTGGGTGCGGTTCTGCACCTGGTGGCACCAGGGGTGGAGAGGGGTAGGGGTAGCAGGCAGAGGCCCAGCCAACACCTTCCCCCAACCAACGAGTGACACAGGTGAGCAGCCAATTCTCCATTTAAAGAGGTCATAGCCTCCCAACCCTTGACACATTCTTCCTGAACACAGATCCCCTGAACTGCACCACCCCACGAATATTTACCACCTGCTCAAAGCAGGTGATGAATATCAACAATAAACTCCCAGCAACTGAGAAATAGGTGCATTACATGACTCAGTAATTATCAGTCTGGCATGTAATTCCCCTTTCTTGCTACCTAAACTTGTGATCTTGTTAATTCTAGGAGAAAGACTGGCTAGTAATGTTAATTTCAGCCAAATTATCTCCCTCAGATTTAGCAGAGAACTCTGTTCGGTGCTATAGATGGCAATCTAAACCAAATGATATCATTCATAATCAAAAAGTGGGCCCGATAGAAAGAAATCCAGACAGAAATGAATTATCTTCAATCAACTAACTAAAAAAACGGACAACAGGATGTGGGAGCACACCGCTGACCTCTCAGACAAGGTTCGCCCCTGGCATTCTGGTAAATGCAGTCTCTTGTAGCTCGCTCCGATATTTTCGAGTGTTTCGCCAAGGTTGGCGCAGATAGTGCTGATCTCTAGACACGTGTTTCTGGTTTATTAACCGTCATCAGTAGAGAATACAGTCTTGTATTTTGGGGTTTGCTGAGTATGCTGCCAAACATTATATCAGGTCCGGTACCTCTCACTGGCGCGCAGGTGCTTCATCCACGAGCTCGTCAGCTCAATGACTCACGGGAGTACTTTAAATAGACAACAGGATGTGGGAGCACACCGCTGACCTCTCAGACAAGGTTCGCCCCTGGCATTCTGTTAAATGCAGTCTCTTGTTGCTCGCTCCGATATTTTCGAGTGTTTCGCCAAGGTTGGCGCAGATAGTGCTGATCTCTAGACACATGTTTCTGGTTTATTAACCATCATCAGTAGAGAATACAGTCTTGTATTTTGGGGTTTGCTGAGTAGGCTGCCAAACATTATATCAGGTCCGGTACCTCTCACTGGCGCGCAGGTGCTTCATCCACGAGCTCGTCAGCTCAATGACTCATGGGAGTACTTTAAATAGACAACAGGATGTGGGAGCACACCGCTGACCTCTCAGACAAGGTTCGCCCCTGGCATTCTGGTAAATGCAGTCTCTTGTAGCTCGCTCCGATATTTTCGAGTGTTTCGCCAAGGTTGGCGCAGATAGTGCTGATCTCTCGACACGTGTTTATGGTTTATTAACCGTCATCAGTAGAGAATACAGTCTTGTATTTTGGGGTTTGCTGAGTGTGAGAAGTTGGCCTGGCATATGCTGTCCACTAATTATAGTGGGCACCTTGCACCAGTCCAAACAACCCCTTATTGGAGATAGGTTAAAGACAACCTTTATTGAAAGCTATCCTAGTGGTAGCTATGGAGAGCAGCCTTCAGGCTAAGTCTTGAAGGAATGTAAAGCAGCTTGTTTTACCAGTCTATAATCTCTTGAGTGATCAAATGAAAGAGCACCACACCAGGTATATATTCAAAATATATGTATTTATTGCTAAACACACCCCTCTAGTCTATTTATGAGGCTAGAGTTCGAAGTACATAAGTTAGAAGTTATTTAAACACAGTAATAGCACAAATACACGTTTGGGCCCTAGGGGCGTACCAAACCATATACCAATAAAGTGGTATAAGAACCACGACTGAACTAGACACTAGGCCTAGAGCCTCTAGAAGTGCTTGGACCACAAGGAACCACCCAAGGTAGTGACACAGGGGACCCACGGGAGACGCGTGCAGTGTAAATACACAACCGCGATACGCCGTTGACTTCTATGGAGAAAGTCGTAATCGGGAAATTAGAGAAAAGGGACACCTTAAAGAGGACTTGGACCAAACCCTTTGAGATCTAGGACTTTGAAGAGTCTCTACCCATGGGAGCACCGGAGTACTCGTGTTACCTCACCCAGGGAAGCCGGGTGCATAGGTGCCTTTCGGGGTCGGGTTTCGTCGTCGATTTGAATGGCGATCTGCTGCAAAGTGCTGCTGGCGACCAAGTGAAAAGTGTCCGGGTGGATCCAAGAGTGGATCAGAGTTCTGAAGAACCTGAAAGCAGAGGGGACAGAGTCTGGGTCACTAGCCAGTGACCAGGAAGGCGATGGACAGATGCCCACCGATGTTGAGTGCTTCAGGTGCATTGACTGTTGTCTTGACTCTTCAGCCACGAGGTCCAGGAGGCGTTGTCGGCGACCAGGAGCAGGATTCGGGCTGGGACACGATGTCTGTCGAGTGCTGAGGTGTCGGCGACCGGATTGGACCCAACAAGCCTTGGCAACGGCAAGTCTCGGTGAAGATGTAGATCGTCGATGGTGCAGACCAGCAAGGTCTGTGGAACTCACCCAGCAAGGGAAAGTGAGGGCAGGCCTGGAGCAACCAGGATGCCAAGTTAGAAAAGGATTGGCCTTCGTTAAGGGCTACTAGCCAACGGGCTAGCGACCGCGAAGGAGCCTCGTGATGCCGCACGTGGATCTGACTTACAGGACACTCGTGGAGTGGGGGCCAGTGATCTTCGGTGCCGGTGGTGACTACTCAGAGCCCAAAGCACGACTTCTTGGGAGACCCAGAAGAGGATGCACTTGCAAATGTGCTCGGTGTCCAGGGGTCACGGTCTCAAGTCACCCACGATAGCCATGGACCTCAGCTTTGCTGAGGACTCAGGGTAGCCTCGGGGAAGTCTGAGAATCCACCTCTGGTGATGCGATGACTTCGGCGTCCGACGGGGGCTTCAGAAATGCGAACCGGACAGATGCTTCTTTGGTGCCTGCCAAGCAGGGGAGTCACTCCTTGACCCCAAGGGAGATTCTTCTGTCCTCTAATCGTGAGTAGAGCGTCGAAGGTCCAGGATTCAGTTTCAGAGTTTTGTCCAGGGATAATCTAAAGTCCTAAGGACTGGGTTCCTATCTTTATACTAAAGATAGGGGTTGGACTACTCTGTGGCCCCACCTATGGGTGGGTCAGGGCAGAGGGGTGGCTACACCCCTTTCCCTTTGTCCAGTTCGCGCCAAAGCAGGGGCTGCAAGCCCCTGATCCGGTTTGAACTGGGGTATGCACAGGGACACCAAATGTGCCCCCAGTGCAGGACTTCAAAGCACCCGAAAGTGCTCCCGCCCAGCCCCAATACACATTATCCTGTCTGGGGAGGTGGTCACACCTCCCTGGGACAGGAAACCTATTGTCCAGGCCTCCGCTGCCGGAGTTTCGTCCAGCAGCAGGAGGCCAGACTCGTGTCTGTGGCAGCAGCATCCATTTTGTGATGCCAGGGCTCTGGAAAGAAGTTACCGGACTAGTCAGAGTTAACATGTCTTTCCCTCTAGAAGGGTGGAATGCTACCCCCGCCGCCAGGATTGGTGGGGGGTAGTATTCCAAGATGTTTGACACCAAACACGACATGTTTAGGTGCAGCCATTCCAAAGTTAGCATTTTACCGCGAGGATATAATGCGCTTAAGAGTATATGGTCAGGCTGCACTACAAACAGCATCAGAGATGGTCTCCGAACGCTGCAGAGGGGCCCTGCTCATGCAGGGGCACCCTCTCACATAGGAACCATGCACTCTGCCTTTAGAATTGATAAGGCCTGCCTTAGGAGTGACTTATAGGTTTATATGTGTGTATGCATTTAGTGATAAAGGTAACCTATATCACAGTAAGGGGTGCATGCACCACCTTACCCAGGCTGCAGTAGCAGGCCTGTGGTGTCAGTTTGGATGGCCTTCCAGGGGTGGCATAATACATGCTGCAGCCCCTGGCAGGCCTCTGAGGTACCTATGCCCTTGGTACATAGTATACCATATACTAGGGACTTATAAGGGCACTCCAGATCCCAATCAGTGATGTGCCTAAGGCACATGGAAACCATTTTAGAGAGGAAGCAGCTAGGCTGGGGTTCTGATTAGCAGGGCCCCAGCCAGACTAAGGTCGAAAAACAGTGAAGCATCAGCAAAAAGTGGGGGTACCCATGTGAAGCAGATCATACTCTCCTACACAACCCCCCCAAACGTAGGGACATTAAACTAACCGTGCCCAGTTAAGTCTTCATGTTCTAAGTGGAAATACCTAGAGAGTCCATCTGCATTCGCATGGTTACTCCCAGGTCTATGTTCCACTGTAAAGTCCATCCCCTGTAGGGAAATGGACCACCTAAGCAGTTTGGGGTTTTCACCCTTCATTTGTTTTAGCCATAAGAGGGGCTTATGGTCTGTCTGAACCAGGAAGTGTGTACCAAACAAGTATGGCCTCAACTTCTTCAGAGCCCAGACCACAGCAAAGGCCTCCCTCTCTATGGCTGACCAACGTTTCTCTCTAGGGGTCAGCCTTCTGCTAATGAAAGCTACTGGCTGATCCTGACCTTCTTCATTCAATTGTGACAGTACAGCCCCTACCCCCAATTCAGATGCATCAGTTTGAACAATGAACTTCTTGGAGTAATCAGGACTCTGCAGAATTGGAGCAGTGCACATGGCCTGCTTCAGGTCATCAAATGCCTTTTGACAGCTAACTGTCCACTGAACCTTTTTGGGCATTTTCTTAGAAGTTAACTCATTCAGGGGTGTCACTATTGATCCATACCCCTTGACAAATCTCCTATAGTACCCAGTCAGGCCTAAGAAGGCTCTCACCTGAGTCTGGGTAGTGGGAGCAGTCCAGTCCATGATAGTCTGGATCTTGCTCTGCAAAGGTTGAACCTGGCCTCCACCCACAAGGTGGCCCAGGTACACAACCTGACTCTGCCCTATCTGGCACTTAGTGGCCTTGATAGTCAGGCCTGCCTTTTGCAGGGCCTGTAAAACATTCCTGAGGTGGACCAGGTGATCCTCCCAGGTGGAGCTAAAGACAGCAATATCATCTAGATATGCTGCACTATAGGCTTCCAGTCCTGTGAGAACTGTATTCACCAACCTCTGGAAAGTGGCAGGTGCATTCTTCAGACCAAAGGGCATTACCACAAATTGATAATGCCCACTAGGGGTTGAGAATGCTGTTTTGGGCTTTGCAGCATCAGCTAGTCTGATCTGCCAGTAGCCAGCTGTTAGGTCAAATGTGCTGAGATATTTGGCAGAGGCCAAAGTATCTATGAGCTCATCTGCCCTGGGTATTGGATGGGCATCAGTCCTAGTGACTGCATTGAGACCCCTGTAGTCCACACCAAACCTCATCTCTCTTTTTCCACCACTGGTGTGAGGTTTTGGTACAAGGACCACTGGACTAGCCCAAGGGCTATCTGAGGGTTCAATAACTCCCAATTCCAACATTTTCTGGACTTCAGTCCTGATACAGTCCCTGACATGGTCAGGTTGCCTATAAATCTTGTTTTTAATAGGCAGACTGTCCCCAGTGTCCACTTCATGAGTGCACCAGGTGGTCTGACTGGGTGTCAGTGAAAACATATGTCTAAACTGATTGAGGACTTGCCTGCAATCAGTTTGTTGCTGGGTAGTGAGGCTGCCTGCCAAGGCTGCACCATCAACTGACCCATCGTCAGGGTTCTGTGAGAGCAGGTCAGGGAGTGGGTCACTCTCTTCCTCCTGCCCTTCATCAGTAGCCATGAGCAAGCCCATGTCTGCCCTGTCCACATATGGTTTTAACCTGTTGACATGGAGAACCCTGTGGGGACTCCTGGGTGTTCCTAGGTCTACTAAATAAGTGACCTCACCCTTCTGCTCAACAATAGTGTGGGGTCCTCTCCATTTGTCCTGGAGAGCTGCTGGGGCCACTGGCTCCAACACCCACACCTTCTGTCCTGGCTGGTAAACAGTCAGAACAGCCTTTTGGTCATGCCAGGCCTTTTGAAGTTCCTGGCTAGCCTCAAGGTTTTTGGTTGCCTTTTTCATGTACTCAGCCATCCTGGAGCGGAGACCAAGTACATAGTCCACTATATCTTGCTTTGGGGGCTTGAGAGGTAACTCCCATCCTTCCTTCACCAAGCACAGTGGACCCCTCACAGGGTGGCCAAACAGAAGTTCAAAAGGGCTGTAACCAACCCCCTTCTGAGGCACCTCCCTATATGCGAATAAAAGGCAGGGCAAGAGTATGTCCCATCTACGCCTAAGCTTTTCTGGGAGCCCTTTAATCATGCCCTTCAAGGTTTTGTTGAATCTCTCAACTAAACCATTGCATTGTGGGTGATAGGGTGTGGTGAACTTATAAGTCACTCCACACTCCTTCCACATTGCTTTTAAGTACCCAGACATGAAGTTAGCTTCCCTGTCTGAGACTACCTCCTTAGGAAAGCCCACTCTTGAGAAGATTCCCAGGAGGGCCCTTGCCACCACCGGTGCTGTAGTGGTCCTGAGGGGAATAGCTTCTGGGTACCTGGTGGCATGATCCACTACCACCAGGATAAACCTGTGCCCAGATGCTGTTTGGGGATCCATGGGACCAACAATGTCAATCCCTACCCGTTCAAAGGGCACCCCCACCACAGGTAGTGGTATTAGGAGGGCCTTTGTAGTGCCACCTGCTTTGCCACTGGCTTGGCAGGTTACACAGGAGCGACAAAACTCCTTGCTGTCTTCAGACATGTGGGGCCAGTGAAAGTGAGGGACAATTCTGTCCCAAGTCTTGTTCTGGCCCAGGTGACCTGCTAAGGGAATATCATGGGCTAGGGTCAATAGGAAGCCCCTGAACTTCAGAGGTATAACCAACCTCCTGGTAGCACCAGGCTTGGGGTCTCTACTCTCTGAGTACAGGAGTCCATCATCCCAATACACTGTATGGGGACCACTAGCTTTCCCAGCAGCCTCAGCAGCAGCTTGCTGTCTGAGGGGTTCAAGGGAGGGGCAGCTCTGCTGCTCCTGGCTCAGATCTGCCCTAGAAGGTCCCCCTGTCCCCAAGAACTCAACCTGGTCAGGTTCCAGTTCCTCTGGGACAGTTCCTTCTTCAGGGCTGAGATCATCCCCCTCAAGGGACTGATCTTCCTCCTGAGCCAAGGGGGAAGGCACTGTCTTAACCCTACTACTCCTCCTCTTGGAAGGCACTTGGTCCATTCTTCCAGAATCCAAGGCCTGTTCAGTGCTAGACATTTTGGCTTGTGACCTGGTCACAGCAAACACATCTGCAGGGATCCCCAGCATTTCTGCATGGGTCCTGAGCTCCACTTCTGCCCAAGCAGAAGTCTCTAAGTCATTGCCAAGCAAGCATTCGACTGGTAGGTTTGCACTCACCACAACCTTCTTAAGGCCAGTTACCCCTCCCCAGGAGAAGTTAACAACTGCCAGAGTATGGTCTGTTCTGACATTGCTAGCATTGGTCACTTGGTACATCTCACCAAGTATAACTTGCCCAGGATTCACAAGGTCTTGTGTCACCATTGTGACACTTGCCCCTGTGTCCCTAAATGCCAAAGCCTCACGTCCATTGATTAAAGGCTGTTGTCTGTACTTGCCCAGATTACTGGGACTCACAGAGGAGGTCACATCCATGCCTCCATCACAGACTAACACAGCCTGAGTCAGTTCTCTGACTAGGTCAGAGCCCAACTCAGTACCCAGGGTGAACCCTACTAAACCCTTGGCTGGAGCACTCCCACCAACTGTACTAGGGGGAACAGGTGCCTTAGGGGCATTGGTGGGTGCTGGACTGGAGTCTTTGGACTTGGTGCAATCACTGGTCCAGTGGGTCTTTTGCTTACAGACCTTGCACCATGGTTTTCTTTGGCCTTTCCCTTTTGTAGACTGTGAATCCCCACCAGAAGAAGATTTTTGGGGGCCTGATGAAGACTTTTGATCTTTACCCTTCTCCCCACCCTTTTCAGAGTTCTTAGCATCTTGCTTCTTGGTTTCCCCACCTTGGTTCTGTACCTTCTGCTTCACCCTGGTTCTGACCCATTTGTCTGCCTTCTTTCCCAATTCTTGGGGAGAGGTCAGATCAGAGTCTACCAGGTATTGATGCAACAGCTGATTTTGACAGTTATTAAGAATCTGCTCCCTCATTATCAGATTGTACAATCCTGAGAAGTCACACACCTTACTGCCCATCAACCAGCCTTCCAGAGCCTTGGCAGAACAATCCACATAGTCTACCCAGTCTTGAGTCTGTGCTTTTTGGGTATCTCTGAACTTCAACCTGTACTGTTCAGTGGTTAGGCCAAACCCATCAATAAGAGCACTCTTCAAGACTTTGTAATTATCAGCATCCTCCTCTCTAACAGTGAGGAGCTTATCTCTACCTTTGTCAGCAAAGGAGAGCCACAAGATTGCTGCCCACTGCTCCTGAGGGACCTTCTGTACCTTACAGGCCCTCTCTAGAGCAGTTATCCACTTGTGGATGTCATCCCCATTCTGATAGGGAGGGACAATCTTGCTCAGGTTCCTATGGTCATATGACCTTTCCCTATCTCTAGGGATTTGGCTGCCACCATGGGACTCTAGTCCCAACTTTCTTCTCTCTCTAAAGAGATCTAGGGACTCCCTGTCTATGGCTAGTTGCTTCTTTTTGAGTTCAAGCTGAGCTTCCTCATATTGAACCAGCCTCTTTCTTCTCTCATGAGAGGATTCCCTCCTATGAGATGAGACAGAGCTCCCTATTGAGGTGCCAGAGTGGTTAGACTCCTGAGAAGAAGATCTAGACCTTCTGGGCACACTCACAATCCTTCCTGGGGGGACAAAGGGTGCATCATTCTGATCCTCCTCTTCCTCTTCCTCAGGAGGGGTTGGATTATCCAGGTCAGGGTCATTGTCACCCTCCTGGCCAGTTTCAGAGGGGGGGCTGGGGGTACTGGTACCCCCATTCCCAACCTCATCCTCTGCCCCACCCTCAGCTCCTACCCCTTCAGTCCCCAAGGGCTTACTAAGGTCATAAGCCACCAACAACTCCTTGAGGTGTTGGGTGGTGGGGCTTTGGCCTGTCCTTATTTTTCTCAAGTTGCATAAAGCTCTCAATTCCAAGAATGGGAGTGTATCATACTTGGAGGGTGGAAGCTCAATGGCTTCCTGCAAGGATTCTTTGGATCCTGCCCTTAAAGACATTACTGGTGTGGTGTATGCACTACCTACTCTAGTGTGGCCTACTAAACTCTCTTGAGTTGTAGAAAGGGTTGTGCTATCCCTTAACACACAACTCTAAGTTCAGTAGAACTTACTGTATTCTAAGCTTAAATTATATGTACCTTAGGTACCTTTAGTGGTTTTCAATTGATCAATTCAATTGAGATTATCTGGTAAAACAATAGCAAGCTGGAATCCCACACGCTGCACACCAATGTGAGAAGTTGGCCTGGCATATGCTGTCCACTAATTATAGTGGGCACCTTGCACCAGTCCAAACAACCCCTTATTGGAGATAGGTTAAAGACAACCTTTATTGAAAGCTATACTAGTGGTAGCTATGGAGAGCAGCCTTCAGGCTAAGTCTTGAAGGAATGTAAAGCAGCTTGTTTTACCAGTCTATAATCTCTTGAGTGATCAAATGAAAGAGCACCACACCAGGTATATATTCAAAATATATGTATTTATTGCTAAACACACCCCTCTAGTCTCTTTATGAGGCTAGAGTTCGAAGTACATAAGTTAGAAGTTATTTAAACACAGTAATAGCACAAATACACGTTTGGGCCCTAGGGGCGTACCAAACCATATACCAATAAAGTGGTATAAGAACCACGACTGAACTAGACACTAGGCCTAGAGCCTCTAGAAGTGCTTGGACCACAAGGAACCACCCAAGGTAGTGACACAGGGGACCCACGGGAGACGCGTGCAGTGTAAATACACAACCGCGATACGCCGTTGACTTCTATGGAGAAAGTCGTGATCGGGAAATTAGAGAAAAGGGACACTTAAAAGAGGACTTGGACCAAACCCTTTGAGATCTAGGACTTTGAAGAGTCTCTACCCATGGGAGCACCGGAGTACTCGTGTTACCTCACCCAGGGAAGCCGGGTGCATAGGTGCCTTTCGGGGTCGGGTTTCGTCGTCGATTTGAATGGCGATCTGCTGCAAAGTGCTGCTGGCGACCAAGTGAAAAGTGTCCAGGTGGATCCAAGAGTGGATCGGAGTTCTGAAGAACCTGAAAGCAGAGGGGACAGAGTCTGGGTCACTAGCCAGTGACCAGGAAGGCGATGGACAGATGCCCACCGATGTTGAGTGCTTCAGGTGCGTTGACGGTCGTCTTGACTCTTCAGCCACGAGGTCCAGGAGGTGTTGTCGGTGACCAGGAGCAGGATTCCGGCTGGGACACGATGTCTGTCGAGTGCTGAGGTGTTGGCGACCAGATTGGACCCAACAAGCCTTGGCAACGGCAAGTCTCGGTGAAGATGTAGATCGTCGATGGTGCAGACCAGCAAGGTCTGTGGAACTCACCCAGCGAGGGAAAGTGAGGGCAGGCCTGGAGCAACCAGGATGCCAAGTTAAAAAAGGATTGGCCTTCGTTAAGGGCTACTAGTCAATGGGCTAGCGACCGTGAAGGAGCCTCGTGACGCCGCACGTGGATCTAGCTTAGAGGACACTCGTGGAGTGGGAGCCAGTGATCTTCGGTGCTAGTAGTGCTGGAGGCTAGGGCTACTTGGAGCCCAAAGCACGACTTCTTGGGAGACCCAGAAGAGGATGCACTTGCAAATGTGCTTGGTGTCCAGGGGTCACGGTCTCAAGTTACCCACAATAGCCACGGGCCTCAGCTTTGCTGGGGACTCAGGGTAGCCTCGGGGAAGTCTGAGAATCCACCTCTGGTGATGCGATGACTTCGGCGTCCGACGGGAGCTTCAGAAATGCGAACCGGACAGATGCTTCTCTGGTGCCTGCCAAGCAGGGGAGTCACTCCTTGACCCCAAGGGAGATTCTTCTGTCCTCTAATCGTGAGTAGAGCATCGAAGGTCCAGGATTCAGTTTCAGAGTTTCGTCCAGGGATAATCTAAAGTCCTAAGGACTGGGTTCCTATCTTTATACTAAAGATAGGGGTTGGACTACTCTGTGGCCCCACCTATGGGTGGGTCAGGGCAGAGGGGTGGCTACACCCCTTTCCCTTTGTCCAGTTCGCGCCAAAGCAGGGGCTGCAAGCCCCTGATCTGGTTTGAACTGGGGTATGCACAGGGACACCAAATGTGCCCCCAGTGCAGGACTTCAAAGCACCCGAAAGTGCTCCCGCCCAGCCCCAATACACATTATCCTGTCTGGGGAGGTGGTCACACCTCCCTGGGACAGGAAACCTATTGTCCAGGCCTCCCCTGCCGGAGTTTCGTCCAGCAGCAGGAGGCCAGACTCGTGTCTGTGGCAGCAGCATCCATTTTGTGAAGCCAGGGCTCTGGAAAGAAGTTACCGGACTAGTCAGAGTTAACATGTCTTTCCCTATAGAAGGGTGGAATGCTACCCCTGCCGCCAGGATTGGCGGGGGGGTAGTATTCCAAGATGTTTGACACCAAACACGACATGATTAGGTGCAACCATTCCAAAGTTAGCATTTTACCGCGAGGATATAATGCGCTTAAGAGTATATGGTCAGGCTGCACTACAAACAGCATCAGAGATGGTCTCCGAACGCTGCAGAGGGGCCCTGCTCATGCAGGGGCACCCTCTCACATAGGAACCATGCACTCTGCCTTTAGAATTGATAAGGCCTGCCTTAGGAGTGACTTATAGGTTTATATGTGTGTATGCATTTAGTGATATAGGTAACCTATATCACAGTAAGGGGTGCATGCACCACCTTACCCAGGCTCCAGTAGCAGGCCTGTGGTGTCAGTTTGGATGGCCTTCCAGGGGTGGCATAATACATGCTGCAGCCCCTGGCAGGCCTCTGAGGTACCTATGCCCTTGGTACATAGTATACCATATACTAGGGACTTATAAGGGCACTCCAGATCCCAATCAGTGATGTGCCTAAGGCACATGGAAACCATTTTAGAGAGGAAGCAGCTAGGCTGGGGTTCTGATTAGCAGGGCCCCAGCCAGACTACGGTCGAAAAACAGTGAAGCATCAGCAAAAAGTGGGGGTACCCATGTGAAGCAGATCCTACTCTCCTACACTGAGTAGGCTGCCAAACATTATAACAGTTCCGGTACCTCTCACTGGCGCGCAGGTGCTTCATCCACGAGCTCGTCAGCTCAATGACTCACGGGAGTACTTTAAATAGACAACAGGATGTGAGAGCACACCGCTGACCTCTCAGACAAGGTTCGCCCCTGGTATTCTGGTAAATGCAGTCTCTTGTACCTCGCTCCGATATTTTCGAGTGTTTCGCCAAGGTTGGCGCAGATAGTGCTGATCTCTAGACACATGTTTCTGGTTTATTAACCGTCATCAGTAGAGAATACAGTCTTGTATTTTGGGGTTTGCTGTGTAGGCTGCCAAACATTATATCAGGTCCGGTACCACTCACTGGTGCGCAGGTGCTTCATCCACGAGCTCGTCAGCTCAATGACTCACGGGAGTACTTTAAATAGACAACAGGATGTGGGAGCACACCGCTGACCTCTCAGACAAGGTTCGCCCCTGGCATTATGGTAAATGCAGTCTCTTGTAGCTCGCTCCGATATTTTCGAGTGTTTCGCCAAGGTTGGTGCAGATAGTGCTGATCTCTAGACACGTGTTTCTGGTTTATTAACCGTCATCAGTAGAGAATACAGTCTTGTATTTTGGGGTTTGCTGAGTAGGCTGCCAAACATTATATCAGGTCCGGTACCTCTCACTGGACAGCAGGTGCTTCCTCCACGAGCTCGTCAGCTCAGTGACTCACAGGAGTACTTTAAATAGACAACAGGATGTGGGTGCACACCGCTGACCTCTCAGACAAGGTTCGCCCCTGGCATTATGGTAAATGCAGTCTCTTGTAGCTCGCTCCGATATTTTCGAGTGTTTCGCCAAGGTTGGCGCAGATAGTGCTGATCTCTAGACACGTGTTTCTGGTTTATTAACCGTCATCAGTAGAGAATACAGTCTTGTATTTTGGGGTTTGCTGAGTAGGCTGCCAAACATTATATCAGGTCCGGTACCTCTCACTGGACCGCAGGTGCTTCCTCCACGAGCTCGTCAGCTCAGTGACTCACGGGAGTACTTTAAATAGACAACAGGATGTGGGAGCACACCGCTGACCTCTCAGACAAGGTTCGCCCCTGGCATTCTGGTAAATGCAGTCTCTTGTTGCTCGCTCCGATATTTTCGAGTGTTTCGCCAAGGTTGGCGCAGATAGTGCTGATCTCTAGACACGTGTTTCTGGTTTATTAACCGTCATCAGTAGAGAATACAGTCTTGTATTTTGGGGTTTGCTGTGTAGGCTGCCAAACATTATATCAGGTCCGGTACCTCTCACTGGCGCGCAGGTGCTTCATCCACGAGCTCGTCAGCTCAATGACTCACGGGAGTACTTTAAATAGACAACAGGATGTGGGAGCACACCGCTGACCTCTCAGACAAGGTTCGCCCCTGGCATTCTGCTAAATACAGTCTCTTGTAGCTCGCTCCGATATTTTCTAGTGTTTCGCCAAGGTTGGCGCAGATAGTGCTGATCTCTAGGCACGTGTTTCTGGTTTATTAACCGTCATCAGTAGAGAATACAGTCTTGTATTTTGGGGTTTGCTGAGTAGGCTGCCAAACATATCAGGTCCGGTACCTCTCACTGGCGCTCAGGTGCTTCATCCACGAGCTCGTCAGCTCAATGACTCACGGGAGTACTTTAAATAGACAACAGGATGTGGGAGCACACCGCTGACCTCTCAGACAAGGTTCGCCCCTGGCATTCTGGTAAATGCAGTCTCTTGTAGCTCGCTCCGATATTTTCGAGTGTTTCGCCAAGGTTGGCGCAGATAGTGCTGATCTCTAGACACGTGTTTCTGGTTTATTAACCATCATCAGTAGAGAATACAGTCTTGTATTTTGGGGTTTGCTGAGTAGGCTGCCAAACATTATATTACGTCCGGTACCTCTCACTGGCGCGCAGGTGCTTCATCCACGAGCTCGTCAGCTCAATGACTCACGGGAGTCCTTTAAATAGACAATAGGATGTGGGAGCACAACGCTGACCTCTCAGACAAGGTTCGCCCCTGGCATTCTGGTAAATGCAGTCTCTTGTAGCTCGCTCCGATATTTTCGAGTGTTTCGCCAAGGTTGGCGCAGATAGTGCTGATCTCTAGACACGTGTTTCTGGTTTATTAACCGTCATCAGTAGAGAATACAGTCTTGTATTTTGGGGTTTGCTGAGTATGCTGCCAAACATTATATCAGGTCCGGTACCTCTCATTTGCGCGCAGGTGCTTCATCCACGAGCTCGTCAGCTCAATGACTCACGGGAGTACTTTAAATAGACAACAGGATGTGGGAGCACACCGCTGACCTCTCAGACAAGGTTCGCCCCTGGCATTCTGGTAAATACAGTCTCTTGTAGCTCGCTCCGATATTTTCTAGTGTTTCGCCAAGGTTGGCGCAGATAGTGCTGATCTCTAGACACGTGTTTCTGGTTTATTAACCGTCATCAGTAGAGAATACAGTCTTGTATTTTGGGGTTTGCTGAGTAGGCTGCCAAACATTATATCAGGTCCGGTACCTCTCACTGGCGCTCAGGTGCTTCATCCACGAGCTCGTCAGCTCAATGACTCACGGGAGTACTTTAAATAGACAACAGGATGTGGGAGCACACCGCTGACCTCTCAGACAAGGTTCGGCCCTGGCATTCTGGTAAATGCAGTCTCTTGTAGCTCACTCCGATATTTTCGAGTGTTTCGCCAAGGTTGGCGCAGATAGTGCTGATCTCTAGAGACGTGTTTCTGGTTTATTAACCGTCATCAGTAGAGAATACAGTCTTGTATTTTGGGGTTTGCTGAGTAGGCTGCCAAACATTATATCAGGTCCGGTACCTCTCACTGGCGCCGGGCCGGCGGTGGCGGTCCTTCCGCCATCACTGAGCATTTTACCCAGCGCCAAATTAGGATGGCGGTGGGTGGCCGCTTTTCCACCGGAGGCAATCGAACCGATTGCCTGGCGGACGGAAAAGGGCCACTAATATGGTGGCGGTGCCTAGCAGGCACCGTCCGCCATATTATGATGTGCCCTGGAAGAGGCCTTCCCATGGCAGCGCTGCCGCCATGGAAAGGCTGGCGGGTATTAGTTTTGGGGGCCCGTTGCGGGCCCCCTCAGTGTGGGGGGAGGGTGTAGGTGCACATTCCCATGCACACAGTGGCAGGCACCGCATGGTGCCTGCCGCGTTGTGCATGGGAATGCACATCGTGGCATTTTGGCATTGCGAACAGTGCAGCAGCCAGCAGCACCGCCCGCAATGTTAAATGGCCAGGATGCGCCCGCCATACTGGCGGGCGCATCCTAATTGGGCTGGTGGGACCGCCGCACGTCTGGCGGGCTGTCCCATCACCGCTATGATGGCGGGCGGACTGATGTCCGCCCGCCATCATAATGAGCCCCTTAGTAATTTTTATCTGCAATAAAATTCAGTGTTCAGTTTATAACTTTTTCTGTCTCTGCAGTCGCATGCTTTGTACAGAGTGGGTGGTTGGAATGTCTGACAGTGATTTCAGCAGACGATTTCCTTCTCCTAGAAGCATGGACTTATCCGGATGGCTAAAAAGTGGGCACACTATATTATTTTCTATGTTGTTAAGATTGCTGTGCATTCCTGAGGTAAATTTTCATGTTGGTCCTATCACTGACCTGTGATGTTATAGACATAATAGTCTCCAGTATGGCCTCTGCAGTGATTGCAGCACAGGGTTTCCACCCTAAATATCGACCCCAGAATATCAATGGGACACTATCGAGGTCAACGTATCAAAGAAACATATTGACAGGTAAGTCTAGATTTTCCATACTTAACTCCACATATGTACTTACACAGCACATGTATCTTCCAGGTATGTACACGGGAAGTTAAGAATAGTAAATTTATGCTTCTCTACATTCCCTTACCTTTCGATATTTTTCCCCTTGATATTTTCTCCTCTGTATTGATTTATCACAGTATTCTGGGGGTTGATATTCAGTAGTACAATCGCAGCACGATAATATCACAAGCAGTATGAGTCAGTCAGTCAAATATTCTTTATTCAATTACTTAAAATCATAAAAGAAGAACATACAACATACAATGTCTCAAAACATACACAGACACTGACAATAAAGACAAAATCTTTAAAAGGATTCCATAAAATTCACTTTAACAAAAATATAAAATGCACCCCATATTCCAGTTAAAAATATCGAGGTCATTAGGAGCGAGGATCCATCACCGGCTGGACGTTTCTTTCTTAGTTGCAAAGCACCTGCTAAGAAGATGGCCACACTAAAAAAGACTTTAACACTTGTCATCATTTGTAGAAATAAAAGGGCAGGTCTAACTGCACAAAACCCATCTCTCTTAACAGTGGGAGAATATATTTTTGTCTCAGGGCCCAGTAATGATTACAGATGTCTTGAAGCGAAAAGTTATCACAACTGCGAGGGCCCAAGTTGGTTACCGTATTCCAACCTTGCGGCTGAGCTAAAAACCAGTGGAGAAGGTTCAACCTAAATCTGGTAAGGAGGAGCCAGTGTAGAGGAATGGTCACGATATAGAGGTAAGGCTCAATCACAGGGCTGGATTTTAACATAACGTGTGCCCGGACCAGGGGTTTCCATAGTTCACTAGTTTCTTTTTCAGCTTGGGCAAGGGATATGAAGTGTTTCTTCACCCAAGCCAGCTCGCTTCTAGTATCTAAACAATTCAGGGCAATTCAGCTTGTCCATGACTGATCTAATGTAGTTGTGCCACAGGATACTGTTTCCCTTCTCCTGTAAAAGACAATCCTTAATAACAATATGATTTAATTTAAGTTCCGGATTAGTCCATATCCTCAGCTACCTAACCATCGGGCCCAGGGCGAGCAGATCAGAGACGTATCCAGCTCCCAACTCATGAACAATAAAAGAGGCTGTAGACTGGAGGAATGCTAGCAATCTTCTCAGAAACTTATTCTCAACAACCTACATTTCAGGCATAGTTTTGTATCCCCAAATATCACAAGATACTGTACCTCTTACCCAGTGATAGACAATCCTTAATAACAATGGGGCATATTATCAAGGCGGCGTTAAAGAATTATCGCCGCTTTAGCGTCCGTTTTCGGACGAAAAGCGGCGATAATTTTATCGCCTAATTAACAAGGACACGCTAGCGCGTGATTCCTTGAATTAGCGTCCGTTTTCTGCACGCCTCCCATCGCATCGCTAATGAGATGCAAAGGAGGCGTGCCTGTGAAAACAACATGGGGAAATATCACTAACCCAGGTATTGCCATATTAACAACGTGGGTTAGCGATATTTTAAATCGCGTTAAGTATGCCTTAACGCAGGAATTTAACGTCTGCTAAATTCCTGACTAAGGCATACCTAACATGGGGGGTGGATTGTGTGGCTAAGACCACAGGCCCTATTCACAAGATTATCGCCATTTTTCCATGGAACATCGCTGAAAAACCAGCGATGTTCCATGGAAAACACCGCTATCACTGGAAAATTATCGCCTTTGCGCTAAGCGTTGTTAATACAGCGCTAGCATGGCGATAATTTTCAGCGATAGCCGGCGATACTATTCCCCACGCTAAGAGCGGTCAGCGATAATTATCGCTGCCGCTTGATAATATGCCCCAATATGATTTCATTTAAGTTTTGGATTAGTCCAGGTCCTGAGCCACCTAACCACCATTCCCAGAACCAGGAGATCAGAGACTCCTCATGAACTATAAAAGAGGCTGTGGACTGGGGACCGCTAACAATCTTCTCAGAAATGTATTCTATACAACCTGCATTTCAGGCATAGTTTTGTATCCCCAAATATCACCTCCGCATCTACTAAGGGCAATAGATTTTGGGCCAGATGTACGACAAGCAATATAGCGCCTCGCAAATTGCGAGTTTTTTGCGACTCGCAATTTGCGAGGCGCTATTTTGGATGTACAACAGTGTGTATCACACTGTTTGCGATTCCCAATGGGGTCGAAAATTGAGAGGCTCATGAATATTAATGAGCCTCTCGCAATTTGCGACCCCATTGGGAATGGCAGGCCCTCCCAGGTATGGTGGCCTGCTGGGCTCAGCAGACCACCATGTCTGGGACTACTTTTAAATAAAACAGTTTTTTGTTTTTTTATTGAAGCCCGTTTTCCTTAAAGGAAAACGGGATGCATTTAAAAAAGAAAAAAATGAAATGTTTTCATTTCATTTTTTAAGGGCAGGTAGTGGTCCCTGGGACAACTGCCTGCCCTTAAAAAATATTTCCCCTGCATTTGCAAAGGGGAAGGGGTCCCCTGGGGACCCCTTCCCTTTTGCGACCCCATTACCACCCTCTTGAAGAGGGTGGTAATTTGCGAGTGTTTTGCGACCACACTTGCGGTCAGAAAACATTTGTACATGGGGTTGCGCTCGCTATTAGGAAGGGAACGCCCCTTCCTAATAGAGGGCCTGATTCACAGAACTAACTTACGTCAAAAACGTAAAGTTAGTACTTTTTGGTATTCACAGAATACACTTACTCATTTTGGTAGTCACAGAAGGCACTTACTCATTTCGGTATTCACAGAAGTTAGTAGTCCTAACTTTAGGACTCCTAAATGCCTTCTGTGAATACCGAAAGTCTTAAAGTTAGGATTTTTCTCAGTTTAGGAGTAGTAAAGTTAGGAGTCCTAAATTACTACTCCTAAACTGAGAAAAATCCTAACTTTAAGACTTTTGGTATTCACAGAAGGCATTTAGGAAGTCCTAAAGTTAGGACTACTAACTTTACTACTCCTAAACTGAGAAAAATCCTAACTTTAAGACTTTCGGTATTCACAGAAAGCATTTAGGAGTCCTAAAGTTAGGACTACTAACTTTACTACTCCTAAACTGAGAAAAATCCTAACTTTAAGACTTTCGGTATTCACAGAAGGCATTTAGGAGTCCTAAAGTTAGGACTACTAACTTCTGTGAATACCGAAATGAGTAAGTGCCTTCTGTGAATACCAAAATGAGTAAGTGTATTCTGTGAATACCAAAAAGTACTAACTTTACGTTTTTGACGTAAGTTAGTTCTGTGAATCAGGCCCACAGTGTTTCGCTCTAATTAGAGCTCTTCAGAGAGGTATAGCTTTGACCAGACACAAGGTAGCACCCAGTACAAGTCAAAAGAATACCCTTTCAGGCATAGAGTGACGCATAAATTATGCAAAAAAAGAAGCAGAGAACTCTGGGTAGTTCTCAAGTTTAGGTGGAAGCAGCTCCTGTATAGAGCACTCTCAACACCAGCGATACTCTAGATCTGCTCACCTCAAATGTCTGCTTTTCTATCAAAGTCTTTAAGCATAGGATTAGCACAGTGCCATCCACGCCGAGATAGAAAAGGACAAAATCTTTTGCCATTTCTGCAGCAAAGTCTTCAAGCATAGGACTAGCACAGTGGATGGCACTGTGCTAATCCTGGGGCAGATTTACAAGCCCCTTGAGCCACTTTTGCGTCACTTTTAACATGGGAAAAGTGACGCAAAAGTGGCGTAAGGGGCTTGTAAATCTGCCCCCCATGCTTAAAGACTTTGATAGAAAAGCAGACATTTGAGGTGAGCAGATCTAGAGTGTCGCTGGTGTTGAGAGTGCTCTATACAGGAGCTGCTTTCCACCTAAACTTGAGAACTACCCAGAGTTCTCTGCTTCTTTTTTTGCATAATTTATGCGTCCCTCTATGCCTGAAAGGGTATTCTTTTGACTTGTACTGGGTGCTCCCTTGTTTCTGGACAAAGCTATACCTCGCTGAAGAGCTCTAATAAGAGCGAAACACTGTGTCAGGGGTTGCATTTACTCATTTCAGGTTGGCTTGGTTGGTATTTTACCAATTCAAAGCTGTAATATTGTGTCTGGAGTGGTAAATGGCTTTTGTCTTTTTACAGCTCGGCATGGACAGCACTGTGCTAGTGCTATGCTTAAAGACTTTGCTGCAGAAATGGCAAAAGACTTTGGGACAAATTCACAAGGACTTATCGCCGAGTTATCACCACCTTAGCGCATCAAAAGTGGAGATAGATTTAACGCCCCATTCACAAGCGGGTGCAAACTGCAGACAATGCCAGTATTCCCGCGATAACTGCCGCAAAATTTACCTCCACGGGTGACACCACCAACTAACCCTAATGAGATGCAGAGTAGGCGTTCCCGTACAAAAACACACGAAAACACCACTACACCACATTCACAACAAACTTCCAGATCTGTGATGCGAACCAAAAACAGGCGATAAGCCGCGGTAGCAGCAGGGATTTAACAACTGCCTTCTGCTGGTGTTAAGCAGGACGACTACCTGTAGTACGAAAGGGAGCCCAGCCCAGAGCCACATCTGAAGACCCACAGATGCCATGAAGACAATGATCATGCAGCTCGCAGACCCATGAGGGCCACAACACCCACCGCCACCACTCCCAGGCCCCCCCCGGGCCCCCCCTACCCGGGACAAACACATACCGTGCACGACACAAGAGCCACAAAAAGCACATGATGTCGCACAATGACAACAAGAAACACATATGTGGTCAGAAGAACGAGAAACAGTCACTCATCATTGAAGTAACAACCAAAAACTTTATTGAAATACAACACAAAACACCAATGCGGAAGACTCCTGTCGGGTCCGTCCGGGACAATCTTGATGTCACAGCCTGGAAAATAAAGCACAAAATCAGAACGTGTGTCATGCCCACATCAAAGGAGCGAGACACAGAGAAACAGAGAAGGAAAGAAAGGCAGAGAGAGAAAGAGAGAGAAGGAAAGGAAGGGAGAGAGAGAGAGAGAGAGAGAGAAGGGAAGGAAGGGAGAGAGAGAGAGAGAAGGGAAGGAAGGGAGAGAGAGAGAGAGAGAGAGAGAGAAGGAAAGGAAGGGAGAGAGAGAGAGAGAAGGAGGGGAGAAGGAGGGACACTGCCGACCCCGTGCACCCAGGCACCACTGCTCGCCTGCTGCCACCGGTGTGTCTCCAACCACGTGCCAGTATACACTGCAAGCCACCAGGTCTGCAATCTGTAATCGAGGCCAGAGTCAATCATGTCAGAGTCCATCTCACTGCACATGGCAACAACGTCTGTCCGCCCCTGTGCACACATGCAGCCGCACCCTAGCCCCTCCCGCCGGCCAGTGCTGGCTGTTCGCCCTTGCGCACCCAGGCCCCACTGCTCCCCTGCCGCCAACGGTGTGTCCAACAGTGGGCACACCACGTGCCCGTGCAAGCTCCAGGCCCAGGTCCCGCCACCATGGCATGCTCCACATCATGCGGACCCGCACCATGGCCCAGCAGGTCACACACATGACGCTGAGTCCTGAGGCATCAATGGCAGAGACCACATCAGTGCACACGTCATCATCGCAGGCCGCACACCCGCTCAGCAATTTCGGTGCCACTAACCCTGTGCAACCCCAGTCAGTGCCATGTGTTGGTAGGCCCGTGACGGCCGCAAGGCTTCGGGTGCCACTAACCCTCTGCAACCCCAGTCAGCGCCACGTGGTAGTAGGCTCGTGACGGCCGCAAGGCTTCGGGTGCCACTAACCCTGTGCAACCCCAGTCAGCGCCACGTGGTGGTAGGCCTGTGACGGCCGCATGGCTCCGGGTGCCACTAACCCTGTGCGCAACAAATCATGGTCCCTTTATGATTGAGAATCGTGGAACGTCCGTCATCCAGTCACCACCGGCAGTGGGGAATGTGACGTTGTCGGCCCCTTATATTGGTGGGGTCACATGGCCTGTGATGCCTGTGCCGGATGGGTGTGGTGTGTGTGCAAACCTGCCCTCAGGGAGTGGCCGTGACATGCCGACAACTAGACCAGCGACCTGCAGACCACTAGCGTGTAAACCTGCGACTTGTAGCTATGTGGCCCTCCCCTCGGAGCGTAAGCGGAGTGGTCTGGCCTGGCGTACGCCGGACCAGCGCAGGGCTTGCAACAATGACTCGGGGGCTCTGGGCGTGGTTCAGTCCATGTCCGGACAAGGAAGTGACTAATGCGTGTGTCCCTGTTGTAGTGTCTACGGCACCCGGAATGAAATCGACAATGTAGCACACTGTGACTGGAATCCCACTAGATGAGCATCATTGACGTTAGGGGGAATCACTGACCCTACATTCAACCACACATTCATACATGAATGATGAAAGACATGACACAGCAGTGCGTTTCTGAATGTTTAATGCACATCCAGTGGAGTTTTGCAGTTGGAGCAGTACAGTGCCATGCCAACCCCACTTCACAATATGGGCCCGTGGAGGGCCAGCCAGAGTCTATCGGGGAATGACAAGTACAGCGGAAGAGGAAGGGTACAGTCCGCAGTCTGGTCGCCGTGTCTTTGGTCACCAAACAGGATATGGCAGTCCATGTCGCGGTCCAAGGTGAGTGCGGTAGAGTGTATCAGGGGTCAGTGGAAGGTCATGGGGCCATGTGCGGCACCAAGCAGCAACAGGCCAGGTGGCGGACATGAATGCTAGTGCCTCCTTCTGATCGCGAGCCCATCCACGTCCTCGTCCTCGGATGTGTGCTCTGCCCCACCTGTGGGTGGTGCAGTTCCGGCTGCGGCACTGTGTGCCACTGACACATCAGGGGCCAGAGGTGGATTGTTGGCCGCACTGTGTGGCAGTGACACATCAGGTGCCGGAGTGGAAATCCCTGCCGCACTGTGAGGCACTGACACACCAAGGGGCAGAGATGTGGATGGTGTAGGGGCAGCAGCATTCATCTGTGCCACGCTTTGTGGCAGCAATGCCATGATGAGGATATGCAGGGCATGGTAGATCCCAGCTACATTTCGCTGATGTGCAGCGGTGGCTGCCATCCTTTCCGCCTCCATCCGCACCATGTCCTCCATGAGCCTCCGCATGTGTGCCAGCTCACGGCTGAGATCGCTGGAGCCACTCTGAGCGGACAGGTGTTCTTGTCGCCGAGTCATGACTCCAGCGATGTCAGCCAGGGCTCGTTGGAGACCATGGAGCGGTGTGTGGGTGTCCGTTAGGGACTGGAGGTGGTCCCTGATGGGACTCAGACACCCATGGATGGCGTCAAGTTTGGTAGCCATGAGGTCAAACCCCACCCGCACCTGCTCAGCCATCTCCCTCTGGCCCTCCAACACACCACGTTGGAAGGCCATGTGTTGTTCGGGGGGTCTTGGGAGACAGCCAGGGTTGTGGGTGCCTCCTGCTGGGTGGTTTGTGGAGTGGATGGGGTCTCCTTGATGCAGCTGGGCTGCCCTGGTCCTGGAGGTGATTGGTGGATGAGTTCAATGATGTCTTGGAGGGCTTGGGTGTCGATGCTGGTGGTGTCCTCCTCGTCATCAGTGAAGAGTGGCTGGGACTGCTCTGCAGGAGATGTTGACGGTGCCCCTGCAATGTGAAGGGGAGATGCTGTGTTACAATGTGTCCACATGTATGTAGCCGCATGGTACATGTTCACATTCAGACAGCATGGCAATGTACATTGTGACAGTCTGTAGATCAGGGCCATGATCCAGAGTCATTGTGGGTGTGCACTGTGCTCTGCTTGATTGTGCATGTGTGCCATTGTGGCCATCTCCCCCCGTCCCCCCAGTACCTGGTGGTTACTCACCCTGTTGCTGTTGTGTTGTGTCATGTCGAGCTGTGTCCGGTGCCCTGACTCCTGCCACGGTCTCCACACTGATGACTGTCGACACCAGCTCCTCCATGTCATCCAGCTCCAGCTGTGGCACTGGGCTCCCACCTCCAGTCTGCATTGCTGCCTTCTGGTTACCTGCGAGTTTTGCGCTTGATGTCAATCCATCGCCTCTTGACCTCGTCCATTGACCTCTTGTGCTCGCCGATGGCATTCACCTTGTCCACGATGGACCGCCATATTCCATTTTTGGTGCCCAATGACACATTGGAGGTGACGAACAGTTGTTGATGGTGTTCTATCACCTCCATGACCAGGATCCTATTCTCCTGCGGACTGAACTTCGTCTTCCTCTTCTTCTTGTCCTTGCCCTTCCCTGTCCCCGAGGTCCCAGGCTGGTCGTCCGGGGTGCTTGTGGGGTTCCGCTCATCCTCTGCGCCTGCTCTGGCTGCCTCCATGGTGCTTCGGTGTTGGTCATTTTGTGTTTGTGTGTTTTTTCTACTTTTGTAGTGATTTTCCCGCCTGCCGTGTGTGTATTGCAGGCCTGGCGCTGCTTATCGCTGATTTCCTCATCGCGGGTTGGCACATCGCATGTTTTTTTGCGTTGGGGTTTGTGTTTTAATCACCGTCGCGGTTGTTGTATTGCTGACATTGTCCGCGTTTTCGGGAGACTATCGCATGGTACCGCCGTGTTGTGAATTCCACGTTAACACGGGGTTATTTTCCCGCGATAGACTGCGATGTGTAAAGTTGCGTTAACATTTTTTGGAGGTGTTTAGCGCACGTTCTTGTGAATATCCCCCCTAGTCCCTTTCTATCTCGGCGTGGATGCCACTGTGCTAATCCTATGCTTAAAGACTATAATAGAAAAGCAGACATTTGAGGAGAGCAGATCTAGAGTGTCGCTGGTGTTGAGAGTGCTCTATACAGGAGCTGCTTTCCACCTAAACTTGAGAACTACCCAGAGTTCTCTGCTTCTTCTCTTTTTATATATATATATATATATATATATATATATATATTATCTACTGGCGGTCGCCAGTAGATAGTTATAGTTAGGACCTATTATCCATAGGAAATCCGCGACATTCTTTTTGAAATAACGTTGGCGCCGGTTGACGAATCTTCGCGAAAGTTTCCAACTTGTTGGGGTGCTCCGGTCCGCTCCTATCCTGAAAGTCTCGGGGTGATACGTCAAGCGGGGGCCGAGAAAAAAGGGGGGTCCCAAAACGCGTTTTCCCCATTCATTTTTCCATAGGAACCTTTAGTCGCAGCTACAGCCCGAACTGCTGAACGGAATTACACCAAATTTGGCAAAGAGGTAGCCCTTGGTTCAGTGTCGTGCCTTTTGCTTAAATGGTGTAAATCCGTTCAGTAGTTCCTGAGAAAATCAAAAGTAAAGTCACATATATATCTATGGGCCCGTAGGGTCCGCGTACCCTCCCGATCACGAGCTGTATGCTAATTGGCTGTCAAGTGGCTGTCAACACTCCAAATCAGGAAGTGTTGGCAGCCATTTTGTCCCTCGGTAGAACCGAGGGACAGAAACAAGTGCGCAAAGCGCAAAAAGGGGGCAGGGTAGAAACACCCTGACCCCTAGGTCTGCTCAGGGGGTCCCACAAGGACCCCTGGGCAGAAAAAGCATTTTTTTTTTTTTTAAATCGGCGGGTTGTGCTTAAAGTGCGCGGATCCCGCCGAGAAAAAAAAAAAGAAACAAGTGCGCAAAACGCACAAAGGGGGCAGGGTAGAAACACCCTGACCCCCTAGGTCTGCTCAGGGGGTCCCACAAGGACCCCCTGGGCAGAAAAAAGCATTTTTTTTTTTTTAATCGGCGGGATGCGCTTAGGGTGCGCGAATCCCGCCGAAAAAAAAATAAAACGAAGCGCGGTCTCCCAGCCTTCGTTGTTAATTGGCCCCCGGGTGAGCCAAGTCCCGGGGGCATGGGGGGGGTATTTATAATATGTGGGGGGGCCTCTAAGGCCCCCCCAAGCCCCGGGGACCGCCACCCCCCGGGGCTTTAAAAATAAATGGTGCGGGAGGGCTCTCACCCTCCCGCAGCCCCGGGGACCGCCACCTCCCCGGGGCTTCTTTAATTATTTAATTATAAATTTACCTGTGTGGGGGGCTCGAGCCCCCCACACGCCCGAGGACCGCCACCTCCCCGGGGCACTAAAAATGTCAATATGGGGGTCCATTACGGACCCCCAGAGCCCCGGGGACCACCACCTCCCCGGGGCTTTGTCAATGAAGAGAGGGGGGCCGCGCGGCCCCTCTCCTGGAGCCTGTAATGGCCCTGGGGACCAACACCCCCAGGGCCGGCTCCTGCAGTGTCCCGGGTGCCTACCCCTGGACACTGTAGTTTGCTATGACAGGACGGGAGCCTCGCGGCTCCCGTCCTGTCATAGCAAACTGCTTTGGATATTGGAAGCGAGAGCAGAAACCTGCTCTCGCTTCAATATCCAAAGCAAATTGCTTTCCACACGGGGAGCTGCATGTTAGCAGCTCCCCATGTGGAAAAGCAATGCCGGCTCCCAAGGTACGCGGGAGCCGGCGGGACTGTGGGGGGATTGGGGACCCCCACAGTCCCCAACGAAGAGGGCCAGCCCCGGGGGATGGGGTCCCCGGGGCAAGTAGTGGCCCGGGAGGGGGCCACGCGGCCCCCTCCCCAAAAATAATAATAAAAAAATAAAAAAAATAAAGGCCTGCCCAGGGGGATGGGGTCCCCGGGGCAAAAGGATGCCTGAGGAGGGGGGCCACCAGCCCCCCTCCTTAAAAATGTATTTAAAAGTGTGGCCATGCCCCGGGGGATGGGGTCCCCGGGGCCGGATTCGGCCATGGGAGGGGGCCACGCAACCCCCTTCCCGTTTAAGTAAAAAAAAAAAAGGGATAAGGCCCTGGGGGATGGGGTCCCCAGGGCCCAAAAATAGGAAAAAGTAAGGGGGCCCACACAGCCCCCCTTTGGGGAAAAAAAAAACAAAAAACGATCGGGCCTGCAGGCCCCGCCCCTTTCCTTTACCACTCTGCAAACGCGCCCCCTGGCGCGTTTGCAGATGGGGAACGAATTCCCCTTCAATACTGGGGTCCCTGGGGGCCAACTAGCCCACCAGGAACCTCCAGTATGCGCCAGGGGGCTGCGTTGCAGAGAGGTGTACAGAGGCCACGCCCCTTTTTACACCTCTCTGCAACGCAGCTCTGTGGCGCATTTTGGAGGTACATGGTGAGCTAGTTGGCCCCCAGGGACCCTCAGTATTCAAGGGGACTTAATCCCCCAACTTAAAACGCGCCACTGGGCGCGTTTGCACAATGGTGAAGGGAGGGGCGGGGCTTCAGGTGACATGTGTGCAAACAGGCCCCGTGGCGCGTTTTAAGATGGGGAATTAAATCCCCTTCAATCCTGAGGGTCCCTGGGGCCAACTAGCCCACCAGGTACCTCCAGTAAGCGCCACGGAGCTGCGTTGCAGAGTGTTGTAAAAGGGGCGTGGCCTCTGAACACCTCTCTGCAACGCAGCTGTCTGGGGCATACTAGAGGTATCTGGTGGGCTAGTTGGCCCCTAGGGACCCTCGGGATTGAGAAGGAATTAATTCTCCAACTTAAAACGCGCCACTGGGTGTGTTTGCAGACATGTCACCTCAGGCCCCACCCCCTTCCTTCACCATTGTGCAAATATTCCTCTAAAATCAGCCGAACTACGAATTCCGATTTACTCACCTGTTATCAGGAGAGACCTCAGTGCTGCATCTTTCAGCCCAGTACTGATCCTGAAAAGTAATTCTAACCGTACTTACCAGTAACTTGAAATTCCTTCCATAGGCTAACATTGACTGGTGTCACTTGGAAATTCTTCTAAGTGTGCAGTTTTGGAACTTTATAATATTCCTCTAAAATCAGCCGAAATACGAATTCCGATTTACTCACCTGTTGTCAGGAGAGACCTCAGTGCTGCATCTTTCAGCCCAGTACTGATCCTGAAAAGTAATTTTAACCGTACTTACCAGCAACTTGAATTTCCTTCCATAGGCTAACATTGACTGGTTTCACTTGGAAATTCTTCTAAGTGTGGAGTTTTGGAACTTTATAATATTCCTCTAAAATCAACCGAACTACGAATTCCGATTTACTCACCTGTTATCAGGAGAGAACCCAGTGCTGCATCTTTTAGCCCAGCACTGACCCTGAAAAGTAATTCTAACCGTACTTACCAGTAACTTATATTTCCTTCCATAGGAATCCATTGTCTGGTTTTCAGCAGAAAAGTTTCAAAGTGTCGATTTTCACAAACTACAAATATTCCTTAAAAATCGCCTGTATGACTTAAACGCATTCTTTCTACTGTTTACAGGAGATGCACCAGTGCTGGATCCAGGATCCAACACTGAGTAAGAAAAAGTAACAATAACACTACTTACCTGCTAAGTGAATTTCCTCCCATAGGATAACATTGGTGATTCTATGTGAAAAAGTTTCTGTGTCAACTTTTAAAATACAATAATATTCCTTAAAAATCACTACTGTAACCAAAACGCTTTTACTCAACTGTTTACAGGAGATGTCCCAGGACTGAATCTAGGATCCAGTCCTGTGGTTAGAAAAGTAATCCATAAAGTAACTAATTGCATTTAACTAGAAATTCACATTGAGCTCAATGTTGCATTGTGTTTGAAATTGTGTTGCCCATTGCAACAACTGTAACTACTGTACTTAAAAGTCTATTGCCTATTTGCAAAGTATTTAAACTAAAGTAATTCATTCCGAGAAAGTATATTTTGTAATGTAATGTATAATGTAATTACAATGTAATTTAAAAAATAAAATATATAAAAATAAATAGTTTAAAAAAATGTAGTAAATCAGTATAAAAAAAAATAAATATAACAATTAATACATTTAAAAATTGTCATTTACAAAACCTTTGAAATTCACTGAAAAAAACCATAGGTTTCAGACATGTTATAGTTAGGAATTAGCATTTAAAAAACCTTTGAAATTCACTGAAAAAACCATAGGTTTTAGGGACAGTTATAGTTAGAAATTAGAATTTAAAAAACCTTTGAAATTCACTGAAAAAACCATAGGTTTCAGACACGTTATAGTTAGAAATTAGCATTTAAAAAACCTTTGAAATTCACTGAAAAAACCATAGGTTTTAGGGACAGTTATAGTTAGTTGGACATTGCACTCGTACAAAACCCGTGAAATTCCCCCGTTATAGTTAGTTCAGCTAACTATAACTCGCGCCCTCGCAATGCACTGCTGATGACGTCACATATTACATCACTCATGACATGGTCAGTGACATCACTGATGACATCACTGATGACATCTCAAATGACATCACTGATGACATCACTGATGACATCATCCACGTGATAATCTGATGCACCTCCTCACACCCTAATATAACCTTTGATACACCCACTCTAAATAACAGACTGCCATTCGCAAAACCATAGACACTCCAACACCAATAACTACATACCCACTCACTGATTCTTAGGTCTACACACACATCCACTAACTCACCCGTACAGTCACTCAAACTTACGGTCACTCAGTACAGGACTATCATATACACTCATACTCCTATATAGACACTCACACACCGCCACTCATCCATAGAGGTACTCACACACCTAGTCAGTCATGCAAATAATTATTCACACTGCCATTTACTCACCTATACAGTCATACACACACCAGCTCACTTACTCATACAAATACTAGCACATTTTTACGCTCTTATACAATCACTGATACAAGCACACACTCATCCATACAGCCACTCTCACAATCACACACTCTCACTTATAGCCATTTATATACTCCAACACACATATATACTGCCTTTCACATATTTAGTTACTCACACATGTACCACTGGGACATACATTCACTCACTAACACACTCTTACACACACTTACCCACCCATACAGTCTATCACAGATGCACTCTTGAAACCATCCACCCAGTGAATCACCCACTCACACATCTATGCACAGAGTCGCACACACCCCACCCACACAAACACTCAGGCACCCATACAGATACTCAGACAAGCAATCAATAACTCATATAGACACTCATGTAGCTATTCACAAACCCATGCAGCCACTTACACAGCAACAGACAGACGGATTCAGACATTCACCCAGTTTAGTCACTAACCCATGCATTCAGTAAGATACGTTTAATCACTCACTTATACAGTCAGTCACGTACCTACTAAATCCTCCATACAGACACTTATACACCCACTCATTCCTCAATACAGCTTGGCATATATATAAAACAAAATTATACTTTACAGAAACACACAGTCACTGGATGATGTCATCAGTGATGTCATCAGTGATGTCATTTGAGATGTCATCAGTGATGTCATCAGTGATGTCACTGACCATGTCATGAGTGATGTAATATGTGACATCATCAGCAGTGCATTGCGGGGGCGCGAGTTATAGTTAGCTGAACTAACTATAACGGGGGAATTTCACGGGTTTTGTACGAGTGCAATGTCCAACTAACTATAACTGTCCCTAAAACCTATGGTTTTTTCAGTGAATTTCAAAGGTTTTTTAAATGCTAATTTCTAACTATAACGTGTCTGAAACCTATGGTTTTTTCAGTGAATTTCAAAGGTTTTTTAAATGCTAATTTCTAACTATAACTGTCCCTAAAACCTATGGTTTTTTCAGTGAATATATATATATATATATATATATATATATATATATATATATATATATATATATATATTCACTGAAAATAACAAAGGTTAAAGGGACATTATAGTTAGGTTCAGATTTCACTCGTACAAATCCAGCAAAATTCAGCAGTTATAGTGACCTGAGCTAACTATAACATAGTAGTGTGTGTCTTAGTGAATGTGTAGGTAAATAAGTGGGTGTGTGAGTAGCTGTATGTGTGAGCGTGTGGCTATGTGAGTGGCTCTATGGGTGACTAACTGGTTGTATGAGTGGCTGTATGGGTGGGTGAAGGGTTGTGTGAGTGGCTGTATGAGTGGGCGGGTGTGTTATTGGCTCTATGGAGGAGTGAGTGGGTGTGTGAGTACTGGTATGTGTCTGTGAATGGGTGCATGAGTGGTTGTGTGGGTGTGTGAGTTGATGTACAAGAGGTTGCATGGGGCTGGGAGTGGGTGTGTGAGTGATTCTGTGGATGATGTCAGTAGTGATGTCCTTTGAGTTGTCATGAGTGATGTCACTGACATGTCATGAGTGATGTAATATGTGAGGTCATAAGAAGTGCATTGCGTAGGCGTAAGTTATAGTTAGCTCAGGTAACTATAACGGCTGAATTTCACTGGTTTTGTACGAGTGAAACCTAACAATAATGTCCCTGTAACCTTTAAGAACATCAGGGTAAAACATAAGAGAAAATACTACTTGGTAACCAGGCAAGAAACCAAAGGGACGTGTGCTCAACTAAAGTATTGGGCAGTGTGGAGATACACGAATAAGTAGAGGTTGGTGCTCAAGGGAGAGAGGGGTTGGTTACCAATTCAACCTCATAAATCCCCACACGAGAAGGGATATAGCAAGAACAAAAGGTCTACCCCGAGCACACAAAAGGTCAATGTTTTTAGTCCAACACACGAAAGACTTCTTCAGGGCTGGTAAATTTGCCAGTTAATTACACTAGTCAATCTGGATAGACTTCTGTGAAAAAAATGTGTTTTGAAATCCTTCTAACTTGCTGAAATTATCCCTGCAAGCGATGAAAGTAAACGACGTACGTGAGACTACTTTCAAATTTTCAAATCTTCCACCCACTTAGGACATGCGCGGTACAGCACTAATTATATACCAGATCACACGCGACACACGCATAGAAGTAAAGGTGTAGGTAATGTAAATTTGTAAGGTAGTAGGGTAGATCACAATTTCATGACCTGTAAGGGTTCCCCGTGCAGGAAATCCCTCTGGTTGGCGTGCCAGTTAATTACAGATTGACTAGTGTAATCAACTGGCGAATTTATCAGCCCTGAAGAAGTCTTTTGTGTGTTACGACACATGACAAAACACGAGTTGGCTGTTTTTTGTGATTATACATTTGCATCAAGCTGTGTCTTGGAAATACTACCTGATTGAATTGTGAATACTGGATACCTGAATAAAGAATCAGAACTTGCACCAACACATAAAGACTTTCTTAACTATATTGGACTAAAAACATTGACCTTTTGTGTGCTCGGGGTAGACCTTTTGTTAAAACATAAGAGACACCACATTAGTGACACTATATTACAACCAGATCATAGACTTATCACACCTAGACCTTCTGGAGTCAGTTCGGACTTGCCCACCTGGAATGCCATGGTCGTGGAGGAGCTTGTATCTGTAAGGGGGTTGTGACCCACCGGGAAGCGTAGGGGGGTATATAGGCCCCCATGATAGTCGTTCCATTTGCCCCAGAGTTTCACCCATTTTTTTGCACAACATCTATTGGTGTAGACAGTTGTTTCCGCCACCATGTTCGTGTCCATATCTTTTTTCCAATCACTCAGGCTTGATGGTGTGTCTGCTCCCCAGCAGCGGGCTATATTGCTCTTTGCTCCTGCCAGGCCTAGGGTCATCCAGGTTAATCCCATTAGAGTGATGTCTGAGTCATCAAATTCATTAAGGATGCACCACTTAGGAGTGGGATCGAGTGTCATGTCCGATATGGCGGTCATACAATTAACTACTGCTTCCCAGCAAAACGGAATTTCTTATTATGAGAAAGAAGGTGCCACATTGGGCGCAATCTCTATGACATGGAGTGCCCTACCCATTTTTGCCATTGTCGTACAAGCAAAGTAGGCTCTCGAGAGCGACCCTTGACCCTGCTAGGTAGGTCGCTCCCCCTCCGCACAGCACCGCCTGTGTGTCCTTGCCCCAGCTGCCGCTGCTGAGGAAGTTCGAGGCCCTCCTCCACCCGCAGGCTGCCACCTACGCCTCATCCCTGGTGGCCAGTGGTAGGCCGTAGGTTTGTATCATCATCTGTATCTTTATTGTATTGCCTTTATTGTTATTTTGGTGTCTGTGACTGCTGTTGTCTGTTTTCCCCCGGTGCCTGTATTGATCTGTGCCCTCTTTTTCCTTCTGTTCCCCTCGCTGTCCCCGTGTTTCTCTGCCCGGTTTTGCCTTCTGTTCCCTTTGTTGCCCCCGTGTTTCTCTGCCCGTTTTTGCCTTCTGTTCCCTTGTTGCCCCTGTAATTCTGTGCCCATTTTTGCCTTCTGTTCCCCTGTTGTCCCCGTAATTCTGTGCCCGTTTTTGCCTTCTGTTCCCCTGTTGCCCCCGTAATTCTGTGCCCGTTTTTGCCTTCTGGTCCCCTGTTGCCCCCGTAATTCTGTGCCCGTTTTGCCTTCTGTTCCCCTGTTGCCCCCGTAATTCTGTGCCCGTTTTTGCCTTCTGTTCCCTTGTTGCCCCCGTAATTCGGTGCCCTTTTGCCTTCTGCTCCCTTCGTTGCCCCTCACCGCTCCCGCTCCAGCCGCTGCGTCCACGCCCCCCTGACCACCCATTCGCTGCCCCTGCCCTGCCTCCCGCCTCCCAGCTGCTCCTCCCTCCCACCTCCCCATATATGGCGGCTGCTGCGCGACCGCGCAGCGGACGCGCCTAAGGCAAGCCCGTCTGCGCCCGTCCGCACCTGGACCGCGCCCAGCGCCAGTACCCCTGGTCCCCGCGCCCGCCACAACAACCGTAGCCGCTACGATGCCAGCACACTCCACGCCCTCAACTCCGGACGGACCCACACCTGCTTCAAAGCCGCCCCGAAACGCACACAGGGTCCCTTCACCTGCAGGAACTGCAGCTACACCAGCCTCAGAGCCGCCGAACCACCCGCCAAGAAAGGCCACAATCACCTCCGATGCATCCTACTGAATGCCCGCTCCGCACGCAAACATGCCGTCGAGCTCTGGGACCTGCTCGACACTTCATCCCCGGACGTCGCCTTCCTGACAGAGACCTGGATGAACAACTCCACCGCACCCGACATCGCCATTGCCATCCCAGACGGCTACAAGATCACCCGCAGAGACCGCACCAACGGAGTCGGAGGAGGAATCGCCATCGTCCACAAGAACAGCATCAGGGTCTCGACCAGCACCGACGACACTCTCAGCACTGCCGAACACATGCATTTCCAGATCCACAGACCCCAACTCCACCCTCAGAGGCAACCTCGTCTACAGACCCCCCGGACCCCGACCCCAGTTCAGCGACTCCATCGCCGACTTCATCAGCACGCACGCCCTGACCTCCACTGACTACATCCTCCTCGGAGACCTGAACTTTCACCTTGAGAACAACAACGACAGCAACTCCACCACCCTGATCGATAACCTCACCAACCTCGGACTGAGGCAACTCATCACAACACCTACCCACTCCGCCGGCCACACGCTCGACCCCGTCTTCTCCTCAAGCTCCCACGTCTCCTTCAGCCACACCACCGAACTCCTCTGGACCGACCACCGCTGCATCCACTTCACCTTCCAGAAACCCACCACACACCACCGCACCCAACAGATCCCCCGCCGCTGCTGGAGCAAAATCACCGAAGACCAACTACACGCAAACCTCGCTCTCAGCCCACCCACCGAACCCTCCAACACCGACGACGCTGCCCACAGCCTCAGACGCTGGATCGACGACTGCGTCAACACCCTCGCCCCGCTGAAGAAACCCTCCTACAGAGACACCAGCAAGAGGGCCAGCTGGTTCACCCCAGAACTCCTAGCCTCCAAGCGAGCCTGCCGGAAACTAAAGAAGAAATGGCACAGTAGGCAGACTCCGGACAGCCACGCAGCCCACAAGGATGCCATCCGCAACCACCATCACCTCATCAGGACTGCCAAGAGGACCTCCTTCAAAGACCTCCTCGACAACAATGCACACAATAGCAAGGAGCTCTACAACATCGTGAAGGAACTCTCCAACCCTAGCTCCAACACCACCGACATCCCGCCGTCGCAAGCCCTGTGCGACTCCCTCGCCACTTTTTTTCACCGCAAGATAGCAGACATCCACGACAGCTTCAACACCCAGACAGCCCCAACAGACATCAACACAACAGACTCTCCGCACACCATCGACCATGACCCCCTGCTAGTCTGGGCCAACGTGAGCATTGATGACACCATCAAGACCATGAGCACAATCCACTCCGGCCCCCGTCAGACCCATTCCCGCACCACATCTTCAACAAAGCCAGCAGCTCCATCGCACCCCATCTGCGCAATGTCATCAATCTCTCCTCGAGACCGCGACCTTCCCAGAGAGCTGGAAACACGCCGAGATCAACGCCCTACTCAAAAACCCAAGGCGGACCCAAGAGACCTCAAGAACTTCCGGCCCATCTCTCTGCTTCCGTTCCCGGCCAAGGTCATCGAGAAGATCGTCAACAGACAGCTAACCCGATACCTCGAAGAAAACAGAATCCTGGACCCTTCCCAGTCAGGGTTCTGCAGCAACCACAGCACCGAGACTGCCCTCATCGCCGCCACCGACGACATCAGGACCCTGCTGGACAACGGTGAGACCGCGGCCCTCATCCTCCTGGACCTCTCCGCCGCCTTCGACACCGTCTGCCACCACACACTACGCGCACGCCTCCATGCCGCAGGGATCCGAGACAAGGCTCTGGAATGGACCACCTCCTTCCTCTCCGGCAGAACCCAGAGTGTCCGCCTCCCCCCATTCCGATCCGAAGCCTCTGAGATCATCTGTGGCGTACCCCAGGGATCTTCCCTCAGCCCGACACTGTTCAACATCTACATGGCCCCGCTCGCACACGTCGCCCGACAGCATGACCTCAACATAATCTCCTACGCCGACGACACTCAACTGATCCTCTCCCTCACCAAGGACCCCATCACCGCCAAATCCAACCTCCACGAAGGAATGAAGGCCGTCGCCGACTGGATGAAGATCAGCCGACTGAAGCTGAACTCGGACAAGACGGAGGTCCTCATCCTCGGCTCCAACCCCTCAGTCTGGGATGACTCCTGGTGGCCGACGGCACTGGGGGCAGCCCCGACCACGCACGCAACCTGGGAATCATCCTCGACTCAATGCTCTCCATGACCAAGCAAGTCAACGCCGTCTCCTCCTCCTGCTTCAACACCCTCCGCAAGATCTAAAGGTGGATCCCGACAGATACAAGAAGAACAGTCACCCAGGCCCTCGTTAGCAGCAGACTCGACTACGGAAACGCCCTCTACGCGGGAGCCCCGACCAAGCTCATCAAATGACTGCAACGCATCCAAAACGCCTCTGCACGACTGATCCTCGACGTACCACGCCACAGCCACATCACCCCCCACCTGAGAAACCTGCACTGGCTCCCCGTCAACAAGAGGATATCCTTCAAGCTCCTCATCCACGCACACAAGGCACTCCACAAGACCGGCCCAGCCTACCTCAACAGACGACTTTCCTTGTACATCCCCAACCGCCAGCTCCGCTCCGCCGGCCTCGCACTCGCCACCGTCCCTCGCATCCGAAGAACAACCACCGGCGGGAGATCCTTCTCCCACCTCGCTGCCAAGACCTGGAACACCCTCTCACTGAGCCTACGACAGACCCAAGACCTGCTGACCTTCAGGAGGCTACTCAAGACCTGGCTGTTTGACCAGTAGCGCCCCCCCCCTCCCAGCGCCTTGAGACCCTCGCGGGTATGTAGTGCGCTCTACAAATGTCTGATTGATTGATTGATTGTGTTGTATTTTAAGCTGTATCAGTCAGAATGCCACCTTAATTGCTACTTCTCTGGTTGAGGTGAGTGCCTCTGGCCATTCGTCATCTTCTAGGCCTCCCAAATCCTGAGCCCATTTTTGGCAAAGACTGAGAAGCATGTTGGGTGCGTTATTAATAATTTTCCGGTACATGAGGGAGGTTGCTTTACGTGGTATGCGCTTCTCAAGCAAACGATCCTCTAGTGGAGAGGAGTCAGGAAGCTCCTCCCCTGTTGGTATGGCTGCCTGCAGTGCATGTCTAACCTGAAGTTAGCAAAAACTTTCAATGTCTGCCGGGTGAAATTCTCTTTGTAGGTCAGCAAATGTGAGTAATGTGCCCCCTTTTTACATGTCTCCTACTTTAGATAGGCCTATCAGGTTCCATTTGTCGAACCCTTGGTGTGTCCTCAGTGTGCCCAGAGCTGCCAAATCCCACAACGGTGTGGACCGGGTCAGTCTACCTTTCCACCCCAGTGCCTCGTGGGCTGCATGCCAGAGACTGATGGTCACAGCCGGTGGGCCCTGCTAACGCAGACGCAAGGGTGTAGAGTATAAGGCCCGCAGGTGCCAACCGGGGCGCATCACCATGTGATTCATCCAGATCGATGGTTCATCGTCCAGAAGGTGTACCCATTGATTTATCGTAGTCAGCTGTGCCACCCAGCAATACCTTTGTATATCTGGCAGGGCAATGCCACCATCATACCATTCTATCATACCATTCTCGTGTGAGCTTATGTAATGCGATTCTTGCGGAGCTCCCATTCCACAGGAGTGTCCGCATGTGGAATTTCTTGTTCTAAAATAGTGCGAGGGAATGGGGAATGGTGCATTGTGTAGGACATATAGGAAGCGGGGTAGTGCCCTCATCTTAAAGAGTGCAGCTCTTCCGAGGAGTGACAATGGCAGTGACCTCCAGTGTTGAACATCAGTCTTTAACCTTTCCAATGGGGGAAGGAGGTTTTTCTCATAGAGTGGGGTTTGTGATAACGAATATCCCCAGATATATGAAACCCTCTATGGCGATGTATATCAGTGATTTTGCCCAGTTTATTGTATAACCTGAGAATCGGTCGAAATTGTCAATTATGTTTATTACTCTGGCCAAAGAGCACCTAGGTCCGGCCTGATAGAAGATGACATCATCAGCGTGAAATTCTGTATTCTCAGTGATCTGTCCAATGGAGGCCTCTGATTAAAGTGTCCCTGCGGGTTCATGCTGCCAGCGACTCCAGCACCACAGCAAAAAGGAGAGGGGAAAGTGGGCATCCCGCAATGGGAATGTCAGTGACAACACTCCATTAACTGCCACTTGGGTCAGTGGCTTGGAGTAGAGAAGCCAGACCCAGCTTAGCAATTTGGGCCTGATGCCCAACTTTACCAGCACCTCAAAAAGGTAGGGCCATTCAATAGTATTGAAAGCCATGCAGGCTTCCAGGGACAGAATGACTGCCTCCTCCTGTATATATTTCGTCCTACTCAGTACCCTGTGAAGTCTTCTCAGGTTGAGGGCAGTGCATCTCCCTGGCATGAATCCAGATTGGTCTGGATGTATTAGTTTGGTAATTACCTTCATCAACGGAGAGGCTAACAGTTTTGCTAAAAGTTTAATTTCTGCATTCAGGAGGGAGATGGGTCTGTTGGGGGCACAGTCATCTGGCGGCTTCCCATTCTTGTGTATGGTAACTATAGTTGCCAGTATTTGATCTCTAGGTAGTATTCCCTGCCCCGACTCTCCTCATACATTTTCAATAAGTGTGGAGCGATTGTCAATGCATTGAGTTTGTATAGTTCTATTGGTAACCCATTAGGACCCAGTGCTTTGCCCACTTTTAAGTCTAAGATTACCTGTGCTATCTCTTCCAGTGTTATGTCTCCTTCAAGGTGGATCCTAATGTCAGCAGTGAGGGTGGGGAGCGGTATGTCTGTTAAGAAATTGCGACAGTCCTCTGACATCACAGAGCTGGATGGGGAGTAGAGTTGTGAATAATAGGAGGCAAATCGATCCGTGATGTCGCGTTTATCAGTAATCCACTCTCCCTCTTCGGAGCAGAGTCTATAGACCCATCTTTTGCCCCTCTCTTTTCTATCTAACCATGCCAGGAGTTTACTGGCCTTATTTCCGATCTCATAAATATGGTGTAGTAGTGTAGCTCTGTGTCTTGGGTTGGCTTCTTTGATCATTAGCTCGTGATATCCCTGCTGTTTGAGGGCCAACGTATGGGGACATCGGTCCCATCATGGTGGATCAACTGTGCCTCGAGTTGTGCTATGTCCTCTTCCATAGATTCTACATTTGCCCTTTTATCTCTCTTGTGTCCCACTATCAGGGAGAGACCCTGCACCCTAGCGACTGTCTTGTATGCCTCCCACAATGACGAGGATGAATCTACTGAGGTCTTGTTCTCTGTGAAATAGTGCTCGGTGACCAACGTAAGTCCCTCAGGGGTCTAGTTTCATGGATTGATGGCACCGGAGAGCTGGTTGGCTATACACTGCCCATATAGTCGAGTGGTCAGATATACCTTTGGGCAGATGGAGGATCTCTCGGAACTGGGGAAGTGAGAAGTCAATGTCAGTAAATAGTCAATTCTAGAAAGGGAGCTGTGTGCTCCGGAATGGAAAGTGAATTGGTGCATCCCTGGGTTGTGGGATCTCCAGACGTCCGACAGGCCCATGGCTTTTAGGAAATCAGCCAGTGGAGTATAACCTGTGAGCTGCAGCCTGGGGGGCCAGCGGTCTGAGGAGTCGTCGAGAGTAAGGTTGAAATCTCCCCCCACCAACAGCTAACCTTCCTGGAGATTGAGAAACAGGGCACTCAGGTCGGTCAGCTTGGACTCATGGAGCCTTGGTGGGCTGTAAACACAGACTATGTTGATGGGTGCTCCCTCTCAGATGCCCGTAATTGACACATATCATCCGTCTTTGTCTACCCAGGTGTTGTGTTTCTGTAATGGCAGTATCTTTCTGACCAATATACCCACTCCTCTAGACCCAGATGTGTAGCTCGCTTGTGCCAGCATTTTATTTCCCCACCTATCCAGCGCCTTACTTTTTGTACCAGTCAAATGTGTCTCTTGTAGGAGAACAACACTGGGCGCAAGTCTCTTAATGTATCGCAGTACTATTCCTCTTTTGATTTTGTACCCTAGGCCATTAACGTTCCATGACATGAGTCACAGTTGGGCTCTCACTGTAGGTCATGTCACTGTATACTCCTAGGCGTGTATTTACTAGCACATCAATTTCCCACCCGGGTCATCCAAGTGGTTATCACCTTCTATCTGGGACGTCGGTGAAGGACAAGGATCCTCATAGTCTAAGGTTGGTTCTGTGGTGCGTCTAACAGTGAAATACAAACCGAAACTGGTCCCTAACTTTGACCCCCCTCCCTGCAAAGTGGGCCCTAAACTGCCCACCACCCCAACTATGCAGAGCGCTTTCCTTCCCAAATAACATTACAAACACACTCTAGTGAGGTAATTGGCATTCTCCCTCCCCGTCAATCCCCAAATTAGACTTTTCGCTGTTCCATGCCATATAGGATCGTCATGCAGAACGTTATCTCCCCTTCAATACTTAGGTCTCATCGTGGTGGGGGGAGTTGCTCTGGCTACCTCGACCATCTGTGTGGCACTGTTGATCATGAGGAGTCCCTTCAGGTTTCTGCTGATCCTGGCGAATCCGGGATTTGGGGTCTGGGGCCATCCTCCAGCCCTTCACCAGTCTCAGGCCTCCTCTGCCGAGGAGATGAACCACATTTTGTCTTCTGCCGTGACCCTTAAGCGGGATTGGAACATCATGGAGTCTTTAATGTTTTTATCCCTCAAGGCTCTATTTATGTCCAGGAAGTTTCGGCACATTCTTTGTACCATAAGCGTGAAGTCAGGAAAGTATGTGATGGTGGCGTTATCGTGCTTGAGAGGTGGAGCACTTCGAGCTGTCTGCAGGATCACATCACGGTCCCGATAATTGAATATCCAAGCTACGATGGGACGCAGGGGAGCCCCTGGACCTGGGCGGGCTCCCGGCACCCTTTGTGCCCTGTCGACCGAGAAGAACTTGGATAAGCCACAAGGCTGCAGATGTTTCAGCACTAAATCTTCCACAAAGAGATCAGGGGTAGGCCCTTCCACCCTCTCTGGAACCCCCAATATTGCATTTTGAGTGGCCCTCCGCATCCTCAATCTGGGCCTCCAGGTCAGCCGCGATTCTCAGCAAGTTGGCCACTTGGGTCTTAAGGGAGGCAGTTTCAGTCTCTGAAGCCGTTGTTGCTTCCACCTCTCTGACTCTGGCCCCTACATTGTGCAGGTCCGTGATGTGCGCACTCCCTGAATGGCAGCCATTATGTTGCGAAGCGTGAGCTCCTCAGCATCAGTGGGACAGTCACCTCTTGAGTCAATGGGTCCATAGAACCACTTGCAGCTGGTGTCTCTCTGTGAACCACATATTTGTCCAGCTTAGTCTGAAGGCCGCCCTTGCGGCCCTTCCCCCCTGTCATTGTAGTGCCTGGGCCCTCATTGTGGCCAGCGGGCCAGGTGTAGTCTTCTGTACGTGGCGCAGGGGCTGCATACCATACTCACCAATGCCTGCTGAGGTGCTACCAGTGCATCTCGCAGCCTGTTGGCATTCCGGGAGTCTTTCCCGCACCCTACTGAGGAGAACAATGGTCACAGCTAACTAGGCCTTGCAGGTTCAGGTTCACCACTGCTCAAGACAGCTGCTGAGTCCACCCCCATTACAGCCCAGGGGCTATTTCTCCAGATCTACCGGTCTCCAAGGTGGGAAGCGGAGTCCCCACCCCGTGGGTGCTTAATACTTTTGGGGGTGTAGTGCAAGAAATTCTCTGATTGTATCTCTGCTTGTCCGTTGCTAGGGTTATCTGCCAGTAATGCAGAAGGTGCATAAAGTGTTGTAAGGTCAGCCTGTCTGTGGAGCCCATCCCATGTCCAACGCAAGCACTCCACGTGTTGATTTTGGCCTTAGGTGCCTTGTATGACTGGAACAGTGCAGTTGCAAGTGGCCATGGGGACTTTTGATCCTGCTGTACTGCTAGACATGGTTGAAACAGGGTGGGATGGAGCCAATAGTGCAAGAAATGTGCTTGGGCGCATAGAGTATATAGCTGCATATCCAGAGCTCCCAAACCTCCCTGCATGGGTGACAGCATCAGGCATTCATTGGATAGCCTTGGTTGCCGGCCTGCCCATGCTAGCGTGATCATGTTAGACCATAATCGCTTAAAGAACTGCGCAGTGAGTGGGAGAGGGACGTTAACATAAGATATAAAAACATAGGGGGTATTACCATCTTTGCGATGGTTATGAGGCCAGCAATGGATAATGGTAATTTAATCCACATCTGGATGTGCGCCTCTAGCCAATCTATTGCACGTCCATAATTCACTTTCCAGAGCTCTTCTAGGTCCCTACTGAGCTATATTCCCAGATATCTGACTGACTCCGCTGCCCAATTCAGTGGGTATTCAGTCTTGTAGGGTATCATAGCCTCAGTGAGTGGAAACAGGATCAATTTATTCCAGTTAATCTGGATTTCTAAATATCCACCACAGAAGACCACCTCACGCGTCATTGGCCCCAGATTCGTCCACTGCTCGCGTATGTAAAGAGTAATGTTGTCGGCATACATAGATACGACTAGGCCACGTGTACTGAAGCAGATGCAGTGTTCAGTGTGATATTGATGCAGTCAGGCAGCCAGTGGCTACATATCTATGGCAAATAAAAAAAGGGCATCCCTGCCTGGTGCCATGCTTGATTGCTATTGGTTCCGAGATGTGTCAATTCAGCCTAATGCAGGCCATGGGGAGAGTATATAAAGGTTGTATTTTCCAAATAGAGTTAGGACTAAGCCCCAGGCCCCAGGAAGCAATGGAAAAAGAAATGTCCATTCAAGGGATTCAAATGCCTTGGTGGCGTCCAGCAGAGCGGCCACTTCCGGAATGGTAGGGTGAATGTGGTGCATCACCGCAAATGTGGTGCGGAGGTTGTGTGATGTGGCACGCCTGGGGATAAAGCCCGACTGGCCCGGTCTCACAATTAGGAGCATGAGGGGCAACAGGCGATTCACCAATACTTTCACATATATCTTATTGTCTATATTTATTAGGGACAGGGTGTGGTAAGGGTCGCAGAGCTCAGCGGGTTTGTCCGGTTTTAATATGGTCACTATGACTGCCTCTCTTAGAGACGGTTGGAGCTGTCCCAGTGTCAGTGAGTCATCGTACATCTCTATAAGGTGTGGGATGAGTATGTGGGCATATTTCTTATAAAAAAAACAGCATTAGCCCATCCAGGCCAGGGGCCCTATTGCCTGGCAGGCTCACGATGACCTGGGTGATCTCCTCTGACGTAATTGGAGCATCAAGATACTCCCAATGTCCCGGGTCCAGCCATAATAACTGGATGGAGTCGAAATAGCTCTGCAGTGCCTCCAGATCACACACCAATCCAGCAGAGTACAGCTGAGCATAGAAGGAGGACATGACTTCAGGCAGTTCCGATGTAGAAGTGACCAGCCGGGACCCGTCCCCTCTCAGTTCAGTCACATATGTGGAAGTGTGGGGTCTGCATAGCAACCCCATTAATGCTCTTCCAGGGTGGTCCCCCTTGCCATACCTTCACACCTGCACCTCCCTTCCCAGGTAGCTCACCTTCCTGACTGCCTTCTCACGGTATGCTGTTAGTTTGTCTCTGATGTCTGCCAGCACATCAGGGATGGGGTCCCGAGAGTACTCCCGTTCCAGATGATCAGTGAATCGCCCTCACTACCCCGGACTGTTTTTCAATACAGGTCCCTCGCATTACCACCTCTAACGCCTCCCAACAAAGTGGAGGGTGACCAAACCATTCCAGTGTTAAGTGCGAAGTAATCTGTTATTGCAAGTCATATTTTCTCTCTGAAGGCTGATTTGTGCAGTGTGTGTGGGGGCAATCACCATGAGAATGCGCGAGGGAGAATCTGTGGGATCTGGACTACCAACTGCAGTGGTGCGTGGTCAGGGAGTGTGTGTGGGAGATATGTAACTGATGTAGTCCAGGTGAGGACACCTCTGGACACAAGCCAGAAGTCTATGCGGGACCATGAATTATGATAAGAAGAGAAGCATGTGCCTTCACGTACATTGTGATAACTATGATGCCAAACATCTAGAAGATGGTTGTCTAAGATTGGTGCATTTAGAGTGTTAGCGGCCTGCTGGTGATGCTGCCTTGTGCCGGAGCAGTCCAAAGCCCCTTCCAGCGTTACATTGAAATCTCCTCCCAATATCACCGTCCGCGGACCATAATCTGCCACCTGCCTCCAGACTCTCAAGAAGAATTCCAGATCGTCAGTATTGGGGCTGTAGACAGCCACCATTATCATTGGCTGTTTGTACAGCGTGCCCACCAAAATTACATATCTACCATCCTTTTCTATGAGGGAGTTAGTGCTGTGCCATGGCATCCCTATCCTAAGCATTATCGAGAAGAACACATTTTGCCACTCCAGCAAGCACGAAGTCGAGGTGTAGTATTGGTAATCAAGTGTGTCTCCTGCAAAAAGCAGAAATCAACCTCATGGAGTGTGAGGTATGCGTGCACCAGGCCGGATATACAGTAGTCATTGAGGCCTTGTACATTCCATGTTAGGCAGGTAATGCAGGCCATGGCATCAAGGCACGAGTATAGCCGTCATGATGTGTAGTGACCATGTGCAATATGCGTTGTTATGTAGGTAACGTGTTAGGAACTGTCAAGTGGAGACTTAGAAGGTAAACAACTAAGCAAAGTCTTACATTCAACAAGTTGTCGAGAATTACCTCACACATAATTCAATCCCCCACCCCCCAACATCCCCAACAACCCCAGCGTATCTAGAAAAGAACCCCCAACATTCTCCCATTTACCCACTCCAACCACCCAAGCAGGTTGAGTCAACATTCGCTCCCACCCGAAGCAATCCCCAACAGGAAACCAACATAGAGAACATTCAGGAATTATCCCATGGGGACGTGGGCTCACCTGGCGGACAACCACATCACATGGGGAGAGGATGTGGCCTAACGGCTAGAGCGGACGATCTCAAATCTGGGGAACCAAGTTCAAGTCTCAGCAATGTCGCTCAACATCTTGTAATTTTGGACAAATCACTTAATCTCCTGTGCCTAACAAAAATGAATGTGCCCTTGTGTAATGCAACTGGTACTCATGTAAAGCACTCTGATACCTCCGGGTCAAGTTTGCGCTATATAAAACTCTGGGGAAAAAAACCCATGGACCAGGGTGGCCGAGCAGCAGTTCAGGGGGATATCAGGGACATGAGGGACATATGCCACCACTGTGGCGAGCGTCTGGCGGCAGTGGGGCACCTTGTACAAATGAGGAGAAACTTGAGCCAGTAACATAGACCAGTCTGAGATCTATTGGGAGAGGCAGGCCCATGGCAATGAGCCGCAAATACAGTTAGTCATTGTCACTGGTTTGGCCATCCTCTGATGGGTGAGGAGATTTTGATGAGGATCGTCTAGCTTTGCTGAGTTGCTTGGCGAATTTCAGTGCAGCCTTGGGGTCAACAAAGAAGTGCATTTTTCCATCTTGCGAGATTTGCAACTTGCCCGGATAGAGAAGAGCATAGGGCACCTTGAGCTGCAGCAGGACACGCTTGGCCGGCAAGAATTCCCATCTTGCAGCCTGCTCCGTGAGGGTGAAGTCCGGGTAGAAGGAGAGGGCATTTCCCTGGTTCCTAATCTCCCCACACTCCCTTGCTCGTCTTAAGATCATGTCGCAGTCTCGATAATTTAACAGGCAGGCTATTATGGGGCAGCCTGGGACCCCCAGTGGCAGTCCCGGGCTGAACCAACAATGAGCTCTTTTAACAATGAAAACTTTGGATAAGTCATGTCCAAAGAGTTTGCGCATCAGGGCATCCACGTAATCCTCCATACTGGAACTAGACGTAGATTCCGGGACCCCAATGATACGAAGATTGTTCCTCCTGAATCGGGATTCAAGGCCTTTGTTTTTATCCTTTATGACCTCCAGTACCCTGTCCATTTTTAACAGCCGTTGTCTGCCCTCAGCCAGCATGTCGTCCGCATCCGACACCCTGGTTTCCATGTGGTTTAGTCGGGTGTCATGCAAGTCTACCCGCTGCTTTACCTGGTCCAGGCGGGCAGTGAGGAGGTCTAGTTTAGAGTCAATGGCCTTCAAACTGATTTTTACATCTAAGAAGAGCGAACGGATATCATCGTCCCATATTCTGGTCTCTTCTGTCTGCGTAGAATGTTCCTCAGCATCCTGGGCTGGCTCTCCCTGCTGAGTATGACGCCTGCCCTCAAAAGAGAGTTCAGACTGTTTGGCATCTGGCTTGCCATTGTTGTCAGGTATTCCGCGACGCAAGGCACCCGGTGTCAGCACAGGTATTTTCTTACAGATGTGTGCATATAGGCCAGGGCCACCGCTCCAATGAGCGCTGCCAAGCATCTAGCGGGCACCACACCGCCTGCACCTCTTCCCCCCGCACAGACCACGAGCAGATGCAGCAGCTGGATCTGACAGTGGTATTTGAACAAGATGGCTATAAGCTGGGCTTATACCTTAGCAACACAGTCTCAGGGGGATGTGCCAGCCACCATAGCCGGCATTTCAAATGAGTACACGGTTCACAGTGCATTCAGTGTGGCAGTTTCAGGACAGACATCCCTCGCCGCAAGCAACATTAAGGGGGGGTCTGGAGCAGATCAGCACCAGTACGGCAGGTCAGGATGAGCCGGAGGGGCCCCAAAGCAGAGTTCCACCACTGGTAGCCTACCAGCCACAGGGGTGCCAGCAAGGCTCTGCCGTGTATCCTGGGTGGAGGCAGCTGGCTCTCCCACTGCCTCCACCCCTGTTGTGATGCAGAATGGCCGACCCCCCAGCCTGGCCAGCAGCGGCACAGTGCCTGACCCCCCACCCCAGAAGCATGAAGGCCAAGAGAAAAGAAAAAGGGGGGAGGGAGGGGCCCCCACCTGCAGTCTCAGTGAGGCAGTCAGTAACCAGTCTCTAACCTCCGGGGACCCCCTCCGCAAAGTACCTCTCCTTCATCCCTCTCCATCTCTCTGCCAGCAGTTGCTCACACCTTGGGGTGTCTTGTCCACTGTATCCGCAGCACCGCAAGCAGGAGGGCCCACTGCCGGTGAGTCGGTTCCTCCTCACAGCCTATGCCCCGGCCGGGCCAGCTTAACCAAGCCACGCAGCAGATCACCACTAGTCTTGACCAGAGTTAGCCGCCGCATCCCTGGGGCTTGCAGTCCCTCCTCTCCGGAGCTCGCTGGCGCCACAAGGAGTCAGGAGGTCCTGCCTCCGGCACAGGGTGCGCAAAATGATCTGCTGCTGGTGAGTCATCATCTCTCCACAGCCCCTGTCTCAGCCGCCGGTCTCCTCTCACAGACCGCATGGCAGGCCACGTCCAATCCCAGGCAAGTTGTACTGCCACGCACATATGGCAGGCAAGCAGTTTCTCCGGGTGCTTGTAATCACCACAGGATGTCAAGGGCTCACATCTCTACCTCAGGGCAAGCATTGCGACCCCCAATAATTGGATGATGTCAGATTTATTCACTCGGCCGGCAGAGCCCACTCAAGGTGCGGGCATTTTGCAGCCAGACAAAGCCACGCCATCCGGGCCAGTGTTTTTAAAAACATTTTTATTTCTTTTATTAGGGGAGGGGGACATGTGGCCCCCTCTTCCCTGGTCCAATTTGGGCCCCGGAGACCCGATGTCCCAGGGCCAGGCCTTTTTGAAGTGGGTAAATGGGGGTAGCTTTGTAGTAAGACTAACATCAAAGGTCCTGCCCCATTGCCTCACCTACTTGGGTCCGCGTCTCCAGACATTGCCTCACCTACTTGTGTCTGCGTCTCCCGGCATTGCAAATGCTGGGAGACGCAGACCCAAGTAGGTGAGGCAATGGGGCAGGACCTTTGATGAAAATATGACTACAAGGCTACCCCTCTTTACCCGCAGTCCCTTGAGACATTCTAGAATCTCTGTAAAAGGGCGGACATGAAACCGATCGTTACCGGATGTGAGATAAGTATTCTACTTACCGAACCTTATGAGTGTAGCTTTCTGCACTCCATATTGATATATAGGATAGAACCTATAGAAAGAACCAGGGAGGAAAATCCATTTGCCCTGCAGAAAGTCCAGGACTACTTTGGGCCTTTTAAAAGGGCTGAAACATGTTGGCATTAGGGTCATAGGACCATTACCTACTTACGACCCCCTTTTTTCATTTTTATTATCCCCCTATGACTCCGCAAATAAAGGGATACCAGGAGTCGGAGGAGGATTTTTAACTTTAAACCCCCTGGCCTATTTCTCTTAAGTGCTCCCTGAAATACGGTCGAGTCCACCCTGACCTTTAGGAGTCAGGGTGAACCTGATGATGAAGCATGACACTACTAGAGTGTGGGAGGGTTATTTAACAGAAAGGAATTGCTTCCTTCCCCGCCCCTGAGCGGTTGGTGCCCTGATAGTTGAGAATAGTGCCTGACCGTCTCCATACCAGGTGGGATACCATTGTGCTCAGTATTTGAATTGGGAGGACGTATCCCCCCTAGGAATACCTCTCTAGCCTTCTGGCTCAGGTGAAGGGTTCTTCTCCTGTAGCCTTAGTACAATAGTCTTTCCTAAATAACATGGATTGTAGTGAGTTTCCCATTACCATCAGGCAGGGATCTAAAAATTAAACAGTGTCCCTACTATAGGTGATAGTGAAGCGCAGATTCAGGTTATTGGAAATTAGGGCCTTGGCAAAATCACATAGGCCATCCTGGTGTCCATTCCAAAAACAGAAAATGTCACTGATGTATCATAGCCAGATGACTACCTGGTGGCCCATCGAGACATCCCTGCCTCCTAGAGCGCCTGCTCCTCCCACTAGCCCACCAAAAGATTGGCGTAGCTGGGGGCAAAGAAGGTGCCCATCACCATCACTTGTATCTGTTTGTATAACACTTTGTCAAACAGAAAGATATTTTCAGTGAGGCAGATACTAATCATGTCCAGGAACATGTGGGTGTGGGCTACAAGATTTATCCCACGGGTTCTTAAACAATACCTGCATGGTGAAAGACCATCTTCGAGTTGAATACTTGTGTATCCACTTTCAACAGCGAAGCATGCCATGATGTAAGAGGCTTCCCGATTCGGATTCTCAATTTTAGTAAAAAAATCTTTAGTATCCCTTACATATGATGTTAAGCTACATACAAAGGGAGGGGCCGATTCACAGAACTAATCTGAGACAAAATCCTAAACTTACTACTTTTGGTATTCACAGAAGGCATTTAGTAGTAGTAAAGTTAGGATTCCTAACTTTACTACTACTAAACTGAGACAAAATCCAAACTTTACGACTTTCTACTACTAAATGCCTTTTGTGAATACCAAAAGTTGTAAAGTTAGGATTTTGTTTCAGTTTAGTAGTAGTAAAGTTAGGAATCCTAACTTTACTACTACTAAATGCCTTCTGTGAATACTAAAAGTAGTAAGTTTAGGATTTTGTCTCAGATTACTTTTGTGAATCGGGCCCGGAAAGAGGAAATGGTCCACATAAATGGAGGTATTTTCCAATAAGCTATTTCTGGAAAAAACTATTGGTCTGCCTTGGGGTTGTGTCCTGTCTTAATGTATTTTGGGCAGTAACAACAATGTTGGTAGCACCAGAAAATCGTTCCTTAGAAACTGCATTTCATCCCATGTCAACAATTGCCCAATATACCATTCATTCAGCTGATCAGAAAACCTCTTTTGAACATTCATTTAATACGTTTTGTCAATCCGAGTATAACATTCTGTGTTGTTCATTTGACATAAGGCTTCATTGACATAATCAACCCTTGACATCAATATCATGTTACCCCCTTTGTCAAAGGGTTTGAATAATTATATTGTCATCACAATGCCCCAAGCATATGTTGAGGCTCATTTTCCCTCTGCTTTAAAATGAAGTTTCATGCTTTACCATTTCGGGCACTTTGATTCCAAGGACCTGAGACCAACATGGAAGGGAGGTCGACAGACCCAAATTGCCATTTATGCGGTTATAAACTGGAGTCAATACATCACCTCATGTGCACATGCCCAACAGTTACGCCCCAAAGGAAGATGCTTCTCAAACCAATCTTTTTTAATCTGAATATCGACACTGGCAGGCAAGCAGTCATCAGCTAGTTGTGTAGTGCCTTGATTCCTCTGGCATGTCGAGGAGTAAAACTTTTAAACCAGGTGAACGAACAACTCTGCAGTGTTCAAAAGTAAATTGATTAGGGATCAATAGACACCTTAAGGAAGTATTTTAAGAAAACCAACTTTATGTAATGTACACGTTATTTTAAAAACAAGGGTAGATCAAGCCTGGGTACTCAAGAAAATCAACGATCCAGGGAGCATTACAAAGTTGTATGAGGACTTGAAAATTTGTTTAGTCTCCAAATGCACACAACACTTTAAAAGAGGAAAGGGAGTCCCTGGAACTAGTGAACTGTCCCACGCGAAGGCATTTTACAAAGTGACTTTGACTTCGAGACCGGCAGGGAAACCTTAAACAAAATTTTGGTACAGGTTACAGGCGGCTATATGTAATAAGTTGAATGGTCTTAACTAATGTAGCGACTTAAGAACTGTGATTTTATATATTTAAATCGTGTTTTTCATGAATTATTGTACTTAAGCTATGCACTTTATGGTTAGGAATAACCAAATAAAGTTTTTTTTCCCTCCATACTAACATCACACTGTAGACTTCTGATGGCCCTCCATTGTCCCTGATTCAGTTTGTGTAATTTGGCTTTGACTTGGCATAACCTCAAAACGTCCTTACTTACTAAGTCACAGAATACATCAAAGTTATCTTTCGATATCTGGGGAATAAACTTAGATGGTGGCTTAAACTTAGTTAATACAGACATGTCAGTGATGATCCCAAACTCCTTTTGGAGATTCTCTATCATTACAGGATCAGAAGAATCAACAGAGGCACCTGCATTAATAGTTCTATCAATGTCTAAAGCCTTACTCAGATCGTAAAGGGAGTGCAAAGTCTCAATGTCATCAATTAGTAAGTTAGACTGTTTGGTGGTAATAGTGGTCCCATGCTTTTTACTGAAATCTCCTTTAAGTGTGAAGTATTTGTGCAATTTCAACTTGCGTGCAAACTTAAATAAATCCACCTGTAATTGGGCATAGTTGTCAGGTAACTTGGGTAAAAAGAAGACCCGAAACTGAGGACATTATTCTCAACTTGTGTCAGTTCGCGTTCAGAGAAATTGATTACCGTGGGAGCGTTCGCGGCACCAAACAAGATGGCTGCCTAGCCCGGAGCTCCGTATTGCGGCGGGAAATGCTGCATTGATTTTCGCGGTCACAACATCTTTTTCATATTGAAACGGAGCGTTTCATGCGTCGGAAGTGCCCCTGAGTGGTCTTCTTCCGTTGTTATGGCATTTCCTCATCTTTTTTTTATGAAATAACTTCAAAACTACTGCAGCTCCCCTACGACCGCCATTTTGAACTCATCTGTGATGGAGTTCTTTCCTTTCTCCTCAGGTACAATGCTTATGTAATGACTTTCACTACAACAATTTACAGAGACTGCTCTTTCATGCGTAACCAGTCTTTGTCTAGAACAGGAGAGGATTTACTATTCTAGTACAGTCTATTGCGTAGCTACGTTCTGGAATTTTCTTCATAGACTGTGGGGTGTTTGTTGGTGTTCTCTCTCGCTTCAACGGAGTTTCTCCTTCCTTTGCTTTATGGGTAGGAGTAAGAAGTTGCTACTTATTGAAAAGAGATACACTGCTCACGCTCCAGTGTCAGATTCCTCTCATACTGATTCTGAGCTTCACGAAAGTAAACAATGGCGCAATCTGGATCTTCAAAATCGGCGGTTTTGCCAACGTCTTCAATCAAAATGCAGACTCCAGCCTCTGCCAACAAATGTCTTAAACAAGACCCTCCTTCTCCACCAAAATCTGTTTCTCCGGTATCTCTGGACATTGTTTTAGAGGAAATTCGTGCTTTGTGTCCATTTATTGAGGAAACCAATTCCTGCTTGCAAGTTTTGGATACTAAATGGTCGTCCATGGAATCTCGTATTGCTTTAGTGGAGCAACATGTTGATGACCTACAGAATGTATCCAGCCAAATTGGTTGCCTTAGAGAGGGAGGTCCTCTCTTTGAAGAAATCAGCAGAAGATCTTGAAAATAGAAATAGACGCAATAATCTCCATTTGTATGGCCTTCCAGAGGGTTTGGAGGGTAGTGATCCTGTCCATTTCTTTAGCACCTTTCTCATAAAGCATCTTGACCTTCCTGCATCTACCAATTTGAATATTCAACGAGCTCAAAGGCTGGGTCCCTGCTTGTCTTCTTCATCTGCTCCTTCGAAACCATGGGGTGTGATTTTTTTATTTTTGAAATTCACAGACCTGTTACAAGTTTAAACGCAGCTAAACATAAAAAAACAGCTTGTTTGGTCGGGCTCTAAATTATTTATTTCCCAGTATGTTTCTTCATCAACAGCTAAACGACGGAAATAATTCCTTGATCTCTGTCCAGCTTTACGTACGCTTGGAGCACGTTATGGACTATTCCACTCATGTTTGTTCAAGGTTACTTTCCAAAACAACACTTCTACCTTTGATGACCCGGCAGACCTGAAGAAATTTATTCAGTTGCACTCCACAACATCTATGGAAACTTCTGGTCCTCTTTCTTCTATGTCCTCCATACCTTGACTTTCTCCTTTTTCATTACAGACATGTTTTGATTCGCTTTGACTTACTTAATGTTTTTCTTTGCAGGCTAGTGTTAACAATTGTCTTATAACATGTTACTCTTATCTATTATTTTTTATTTTTTCTCTCCTCATATCTCTGCAGGTGTTCTTTTTGATGTATCTTTTTATCCGTTTCCTACTCGTCTCATATGATTCCCCGTTGTGATGCTTCCTCCCTGGTTGGTTGTGTCATCTTCTTCTGTGTGTCGCCACTCCTCATATATCTCTTCTTGTCTTTCCCCAGAAGGTACGTATTACAGTCGCCAGTCCTTTTTTATCTTCATTTACATTCTTATTTTTTTATCAATTGATGACATGTACTGTCTCTTCTTAATGTTCTTTCTACTACCCTCTTCTTTTTCCCTTCTTTTTTCTATATTCCTTTTCTTTCTACAACTCTCTCCCCTTTTTCACTGTTTCATCTTCTTATGGTTATTATTGTTCATCGTGTTACTTCATATATCTTTCAATGTACATACGTTCAGGGTTATATCTCACTTAGCCTCCTATAATCCTGACTTAGTGCTTTTACAAGAAACCCATTTGACAGAAACGGAGGCTTTGAAGCTCAAACAAAGTTGGGTTAGCTCAGTTCTTTTTTCTCCTACCTCTAATAAGAAAAATGGCGTAATCATACTAGTTCATAAAAAGTTGAAGTGTTCTGTTATTTCTCAAGAAACAGATTCGGAAGGTAGATGGATAGTAGTTAAGTTACTTATTAATAATATATAATTGACAGTATTTAATGTTTATGGTGCTACCCAACCGGACTACTCTCTCTGGCCCAATATTACAAAAAAATGTATTCAATATATAGATGAATTTTTTATTCTAGGAGGTGACTGCAATCAGATTATAGACCCTTTTTTTGACCACCAGTCCCAGGTCCGTTTCATCCCTCATAAAGCTCACAAACAATTTCATTATACAATTTCTCAGACACACCTTGTTGATGCCTGGCATTTATGTAACCCAGATATAACAGAATTTTCTTTTTTCTCCCCCCCTCATGGTTCCCTTACTCGATTAGACTACATTTTTCTCTCCAAACCTTTATCCCAGAATCTTATTTCCACCTCAATTGAACCTATTGTAATTTCTGATCACGCCCTGGTCGTTACAGATTTTGACTTATTCTGACCGCAACCCAGATCTTCCAGATGGAGGTTTAATAATTTCCTTTTACATGACCCTCATTTTTCTTCTTCCTTTATTTCTTTTGCTGAGGAATTTTTCTCCCTGAATGTAGATCCAAATTCTTCCCCTTTATTGATTTGGGATACTTTTAAAGCTGCCGCTCGTGGCTTTATTATAAGTTTTGTGTCCAGGAAAAAGAAAAAAAACACTAAATCAATATAATAGTTTATTAGCAAATATTAAACGTCTAGAACATCAATTCTATTCTTCCTCTTCTAGTTCTCCTCCAGAGGAACTTATTTGTGTGAAGTTAGATTTTAATAAAGTAACCACAGACAATGCTTCATCTATTCTTTTGTGTAGTAGTGCCCATTATTATGATGGACGGAATAAAGTCGGTAAGCTTTTGCTAATTACCTCAAAGCTCAAAAAGAACGTGTATCGATTGACTCCATTCAGTCGGCGGAAGGGAAACATCTCTTTAAGGAACAGGCTATTCTAGAAGAATTTGTGAAATTTTATAAATCTTTATATACAGCGGAATTTCCTACTTCCACTGCTTTAATCGATGCTTATCTTGCTCAATCTACTCCCTCTTCATGTGAAAACTTTGACTTCGCTGCTCTTGAGTCGGTTGTATCAGTTACAGAAATAGCCAAATCTTTGAATCTTCTCAAAAAAGAGAAAATTTTGGGTCCAGATGGTTTTACGGTAGAATTTTATTTACATTTTTCAAACTTATTACTCCCAAAACTTTTACACCTTTTTCATCATTTTCACACTATTGGTAAAGCCGAGGGTACATTTTTGGAAGCCACAATATGCTTAATCCACAAGGAAGGTCACGACCCCAAACTTTGCAACAATTACCGCCCTATATCCCTGGTTAATGTCGATTACAAGATTTTTGCCAAATTACTTGCCCTACGTCATGAACCTCTTTTGCCTACTCTAATTGGACCAGAACAATGCGGCTTCGTTAAAGGCAGACTAACATCTGATAATTCTCGGTTGTTTCTTAACGTTCTTAATAAAGCTTCTACTCTTTCCTATTCCTTAGCTGCAGTCTCTATCGATGTGGAGAAGGCATTTGACAGAGTTGAAAGGTCCTTTTTATTTAAATCTCTTCATTGGCACGGTTTTGGTCCCAAATTTATTTCTCTTATTTCCTTACTTTATACGAATCCTAGTGCTTCTGTCTTAGTTAATGGCCTTATTTAGAAATTCTTTCCGTTGCAACGAGGTGTGCGTCAAGGCTGTCCCTTATCTCCTCTCCTATTTGTTTTATCCATGGAACCCTTTTTATCTCGTATTCATCAAAATGCTTCTATTTCTGGGTTTATTTATGGAGATTCTCATTTGAAAATTTCAGCTTATGCAGACGATATTTTGCTTCTTATTTCCAATTCTGACATTTCTATTTCCTCTTTATTGCAAGAATTCTCAGATTTTTCTTTGGTTTCTGGCTACAAAATAATCCTGATAAGACAGAAATTCTCCCCATCACAAAATTTTGTTTTAAACAACATTTTGATTTGACTGGTTTCTGTTGGAGCAACTCTAAAATTAAATACTTAGGAATTTGGTTTAATAATTCCATTCTAGATTCGGTTAAAATCAATATAAAGGAAGCTTTTGATCGTATATCTAAACTCCTTTCCTCTTGGAATCCTCTTTTTATTTCTTGGTGGGGTTGTCTTTATTCCATAAGTTGATGATTACCCCTATCTTGCTATACATTTTTTCAATGCTACCCATTCACATCCCTTCCATATATTTGAAAAAACTTGACTCCCTTCTTTATAAATTCTTATTGCATGATAAGAAACCTAGAATCTCCTTGTCTCATCTTAGGAAACCAAAATCTATTGGAGGTGTAAAATTTCCTGACTTCAGACTCTATCATAAAGCTTTTTGCTTGAAGCAAGCATCTAAATGGCTTCTTACAGACATCTCCCCTTTCACACCTTTATGGGTTAAAGTGGAACGTTCTATGATTGCTCCTTTTTCTGTGAATGAAATCCTTGCATTTACTACAAAAGTAAAGATCACATCTCTTCCACTGTTTCGTCATACATGCTCTCTATTAAAATATCATTGTCAACCAAAGATCTCTACTAGAGAATCGTTTCTACAATCACCTATTTGGTATAACCGCCTTATTACTATTAAAAATAAACCTTTATATTGGAAATCTTGGAGACTCCGAGGAATAGCTTGGGTTCGCAATATGTTTGACAGCATGACCCCTTGTTCTTTCCCTCATTTTCAAGTCACTTTTAAGTGTCCGCGCTTATTTTGGCAGAAATTCTCAACACTAATGGAGTTAATCTTGGATATCTTTCATTCCCTTCCTTCTGATAATTCTACATCCTTAGATAATCCAATTTTAAAATGTTTAAATTTATTTACGAAGGCCTCCTTGATCTATAAATGTGTCTTTACCCCAGGCTCTGTTCGTTCTAAAACTAATTTAGAATTGGCCTGGGAGAGAGATTTGTGTTGTGTGTGGAATATCGATTTTTGGAACAAAATCTGGGCAAGATCATTAAAAATCTCCAGATCTGCTTCTACCACCCAATCTATGTTTTTTCTTTATCACAGGTTGTATTTTACTCCCCTATCAATAGCTAAATTCTCACATATTAATGACAATTCCTGTTGGTCCTGTAAATCCCCTTTAGCTGATTTGTTCCATCTTTTATTTTCTTGTCCTAATGTAACCTCCTTCTGGGTGAACATATGGTCTACTATATCAACAAATTTTAAGTTAAATATTTCTATGCCCAATGACATTCTTTTTGCAGGAAGTTTGATAGAATCCCTGGGTTTGCCTGTCCACGAACGAGGTTTATTTGATCTTATGTTCGCTTTAGCTTTTCAGCAAATCACACTAAATTGGAAATGTTCTACTAATCTTTCAGTTAAGTCTTTGTGGAATAATGTTTGTCACTATAATAGACTGGATATTGCTTTTGCCTCCTCTTATAATCCACTTGCTAATAGAGACTTATATTGGTTACCATTAACTAATTATTTAAATAAGGTTGCAAAAAGGCAGGTATGTTTTAAACGTTCTGAAAATTTTAAACCGCCCTAAATTGTTATTTTATCTGCTTATTTACTCTATGTTATTTCTCAATATTATATCGTTTTTTAGGTAGATTAACAATTTTGTTCTTTGTTATCACTGTGTAATGATACGCGATCTTCAGTTGTAGAATTATATTCTACCCTCTTCCCTCCCTCCGTATAAAATGTCAAAATGTAAAATGCTTTCTACTTTGTTTAATATTTGCCTTCTTATTTATGGTTATTTCAGTTTAAGATAATTTGTATGGCTTATTCTCTGTATCTCTACTCTACTTCAAATAAAGCATTTTAAACTTAAAAAAGAGAAATTGATTACCATTAGCTATTGTTCCGTATTTTCTTCTGCCGTTATAATTTGTTCTGGCCTAGTCCCTATGTTCACATGGCATTTTCTCTGCTCTTCCCGTCTTTGGCATCGTTTCCGGGTATTTTGCTTTTGTCTCTGCCTTGCTGTGTATAGCGAAAAGACTGTTTGTGAGTCTGCTGTAAGAAGCGATATTCCTCGGAAAAAGAAGTCTTGTTGTCAGCAAGTTCAGTGAACTCCTTATTGGAATCTACATCTGAGCTTAGACTGATGGAGGAATCTACCTTTCTCTTGTCCATTAATTCCTGAACTGTATCCTTCACCAGTTAATTTCTCACTGCATCAAACTTTTGTGCAAAAGTTAGAATTCATCCCGATTCGAAGTCTTTTTCGTCCCTTTCAAGCTTGCATTGCTTACGCTTGATAACATCTTCCCAGACATATTTTATTAATATATATATTTTTTTCCCTTTTCCTTAATGATGTTGTGACTGGGACTGGAGTTAGAATAGCAAATCTGACCCCTCTAGATATATTTACTTACCCCAATGTTAGTAGGGCTCGAATTAAAACAGTAAATCAAAACCTCCAATATAAACATACTCCCCAATGATTGTGGACTTGCTGAACCCCCCATTAATTTATGCTCTTTTCCACATGTTTGTATGACTGCATGTAGCATTGCAAATTTGCTGTTGGTTTGTTAACTTTTCTTCTATGTATCTGCGTTAGTTAGGCAAATTAACTACTTTAATTTTATTTTTTAATGATTTTGGGTTATGTGTTCAATATTTGAAGTTACTTATCATATATATATGATATAGCCTTTGACAAAGGGCGTTGCCAGAAACGCGTAAGGCTGGACATGTATGCTGTGATGTCTTCCAATCCCATGCGGCAGTTTCTTAATAAAGGAAAAAGAAGAAAAGCAATATTTACCTTGTTTTGGGCTCTCCTGAATGGGCAACCTTTCTTTTTGTGTATATATATATATATATATATATATATATATATATATATATATATATATATATATATATATATATATATATATATATATATATATATATATATATATATATATATATGTATATATATATATATATATGTATATATATGTTTTTGATAAAGTGACATTCCATTCTATTTAAAGTATTTCAAACGTTTTTATGAGAATTGGAGGTGTAAAATTGTTTATCATTTTATAATAATAATATTTCGTATAAAAATACTTACATGTTTAATGAATAATTTATTTGAATTTAAATCTAAAAATGCATTTTTTAATTTAGTTAGTTTTATGTATATATAAGTTCCTATATAAGTAAATAAATATCTGTATTTATAGAGAAATTACTTGCTAAAATGTTACATTATAATTATAAATCATTGTATTTTTTATGTTTAGCATTATGTTTTGTAAAATTAGATTGTACAATGTTATATGCTTATTTATTTTAATATAATATGTATAATTGCAAATTAAGGCGTTACTGTTTGTCAGGGGCGACTGGTAGCCTTTGAAAGTGGTGGGGCGAGTGAAGTGCTCCACTGCTTCTCAACAACATAAATAAAACATACATGCACAACAGTAAACAATAAATCACTGACATGCATTACAGTAACAATACAAGTAAAACAAATGTTACTTACCCGGACTACGTCCTCTGCATGCTCTGCAGTCTCTGGCTCCGATCACAAGTCGAAGACCTAACTTCCCTAAGCAATCCAACGCTGATCTCACGTTGTTAATCAGCATGAGATCAGCACCAGAATTTGATGGAGCAGACGGACTGGCTAGATGCTCCTTCAGGCCCTGGAAGCCTATGCTTAGTTTCCACCCAGCCGTCTTAGGGTCTGATTACGAATTCGGCGGTCCATAGGACTGCCGAACCCTTGGTGGCGGTATGATAACTGCCAAACTGTGGGGCCGCCCCCAGTTTTAGGACTGCGGCGGTCGGGCCTCTACAACACCGATGCGACCGCCAGGGATCCAGTATCCTGTGGTGTTTGCGCAGCATACACAGGCAGAAATATGCTGGCAGTGCCACAGCGACATGGCCAAGCATATTCAGAGTTGCCTCATCACCACCCTTTTCAGGGTGGTGAGCCCAAGTGAAAAGAATGGCAGTGATGCAACTAAGGGGGCCCAGATAGGGCCCTGTGCCACCTCAGGGCCCAGGGGGTGCATGCAGGGGGCACATGTAGTGTCCCCCTCGATTTGTAACCCCAGTTCTTGCATGGTGTGGCATGTATGCCACACCATACAGAAAGGTAAAGGTGGCGCTCTGAGAGTGGTGGTCTGCATTGTAGGCTCTTCTATGAGCCTACCACACCGCCGCAGTCAGACCACCACAGGACAGCCCGCCAGACCATGAATAAACTCTTGATCTGGCGGGCGGTCGCACTGTGGGTTTGCGGGCCAAAAACGGACAGCGCATTGCACAGTCCACTGAAGGGCCACCAAACTCGTAGTCAGGCCCTAAGTCAGCTGGGTGGACTGCTTCAAAGTGCATAGGTCACTTTGACTGGTGCAAGACAACAGGCCAAAGTGACATGCGCACTTTTTTGATTTTCCAGGAAAGCTACTGCTCCAGTCCTGTGTTGCCAGTCGGCAGCAGAGGACACTCCCCCATTTCTCCTGGCTTGGGGGCAGGCTGACAGCTGTGGTGCTCCATAGTGAAAAATAAAGTGACAATGAAATCATTTCATTGCCATTTTATTTTTCACGTTTAGCATTGCTTGAAGCGGACGGGGGGGCACTCCCCGCTCTCATTAAGAAATTGCAACTGCTGTTAGCTTGGCATCAAGCTAAACAATTTTTAAATGGAAATATAAATGTTAATTTACATTTAATTGTAGGGAATATATACAAAATAGTTTTTAGACTTGTGTCTACATATTATATATGGAAACAGATGTTTTATTTAAAATTTTTAATACTATTCTTTTGTTGCCTAGATTTAGTTTTTGTGCTTACTCTTGCATACTTATCTGTTTTAAGAATTGGAGGTGATTATTTTGCCTTATGATATTTTTACTGCAATATAATGTGCCACGATATTTTGGTGCTTGACTTTCCGACATAAAATCTCTTCCATCGACAATGTCCCTCCCACTCCTCCTCGGCAGTCTGACACCTCCTTTTCTATCTGCTATTCTAAATGATCTCTCTTAAATTATAGATTTGAAGTTACTAAGCTCATGTGCCCGTCAGGCATCTGTTTGGTTGTCTAACAAACTCAATTGGATTTCAATATCTATTAGAAATAATCACATCAAACCCACATGCTGAAATTGAAAAGAGCAACCCAATGTTGCCATAAAACACGCAGGCTGGAGAGGCGCAGCCGGACCGGTGAGGGGCCCGTGACAAACCCCTACCGGGATGCAGAAATGAGAGCAGGTGACAGCTGAGCCTGGGAAAACACTTTGCCAACTGAGCTGGAGGTGTGCTGAACCATTTTGAAAGAGATTCAATCCTTCAACGTGGGGGAGGTTATGACCCATTAGCTCCATTCCTGAGGCCTACGCGTACACGACTGGCCGCATACTACCTAGTTCAAAGAGCACTCTCGAGCCCACTTTCTTCAGCCACACAGCCTGATTTATTGAGCTGTGATTTTAAGTGCTCTCATCTGGTCCTGATGAAGACCCCAATCTAAGGATCTAATTACATTGAACACACAAAGGGTCGAAACGTTGACTGTCACCACCATCATACAAGCTTTGACGACTGTGATTTATTAACAGCGTCCCTAAATGCTATGTATACCTATTGGAACAATTGACCTGTAATAGGCCGGATAGGCTTTGCTACTTGAATTTGATGTATATAAGTCACTATACCTTTCCTATGTCCTTTACCTTTACCCACTCACTATGAACCCAACACTCCAACCCATCCTTCCCTTACACTAGAGCACTGTTTTGATTTTTTATGTACTTATGATGCTAGAGCAACTGGGTTGCCAACACAAATTTGCGTAATGCTTTGAAAATAAATTGCATGAATTGCAAAGTATGCATAACTGAAGTTGTGAATGTCACTTATTCTTTTTCGACAAATATTGCTACCGTGACCATTTGTTTACTATAATGGGAAAACACTGGGCACCAATGGGTCAGCTTGGTTTGAAGTGACCAATCGGCAGGGGTCCCCCCTGGGTGCACCCCAAGGATAAAAGGGCATGAGGACCCCCCAAATGTCGTGTGCCTTCGCCGTTGGCCCACCCACCCACACCTATAACAGCGGGCGTCACATCGGCGGATTGCGGATAGGCACAGCACAAAGGGACTGCAGAAGGAGTATAATAGTCAATGGTGGAGCTGCTCAGGGGAGCAGGCTATAGGTCAGCATGGAGTCAGGAGAGGGTGGTCATAACTCTTGCATCCCGGGTCAGGGATGAGGGCCGCCCCCAACACATGGCAGCAAGGTGTAGCTTAGAAGCAGCAGGACAGGCTTTAGACTCTGGCTGGTAAGGGGCATGCACTCAGGGCTCTGTCACAAGGTGCTGTTAATGACTAAGGACTACTGGACTTGAGCTACAAGGAATTAGGGGCAATGATAACATGATGTTTGTTTTAACCTAAGCTGTGTGTTTTCTTAAGTCAAGATGTGAAAAAAGAGAAGCTGCAACCGTTTTACACCATCAAAGGCTTGTTTCATCTGTTACCGCAAAGGAAGGAGGGGTGCATCATCGTCTGGGGAGCTCAAGTGCACTTGCCCGTCTAGGAGGGGTTAGATCAGTGCCGTTTGGTTAATAAATTAATCATTAGAATACATTTCTTCCCACTACTAGCACTGAAGGGTCATACCAAAAAGTTGTTATCGATAAAAAAAGAGTGACAGCAACAGGCGCGGCTGGTACAGGTAAGAGCGGTGGGACTGGACGGGTGTGGGACAGGGCAGGGGGGGAAAGTCAACAGACGATGGAAAAGGGAAAAAAAAGAAAACCACTTACCTTGCTCTTGCCGAATCGCCGCCTAACGATGCGGTAAAAGCAAAATAAGTGGTTTTATTTTTTTATTTTTTTTATTTTCCCTATTCCGTCATCTGTCGACTTCCCCCCTGCCTGCCCCACCACCCCACCGCTCATACCTGTACCGGCAGCGCCTGGAAAGCAAACGACTCGTAATTTCATGGGACGTGTTTCCACTAGCAATCAAATGTGTGAAGCATCTACTTGTTTCTAAATGAATGACATGAGGTCTACAGCATATTGTAAACCTTTTTCAAAGCAGTGCAGGCTGTGGTTTGATTTATCTTCTAAACACCAACCCTTTTTTTCTCCTTCAACTTCACGTTTTATCCAAAGTTCTCAGCTAGGGCTGATCTTGTCTTGGAGACATTGCTTTGAAAACAGGAACGCGATTATCTTTCTTTACCTCAGATGTTGTACTCAAGCATGACATTTAACTCCTTCGATGCTCATGATGGAGCGGTTCTGTCATGAGCATCGGTTGGGCTGTGCTCATGACGTAACCGCTCCGTCATGAGCACAGCCCATGGGGGAAGCGCTGGTGCTCCCCCCCTGGTTTACTGATCTTGCCCCCACAGAGGGGGATGGCAACGGAAGAGTTTCTGCTGCCACCCCCGACCCCCCCACAGCGCGCGCCAACGTCATCAGGAAGCGCTGGACGCGCTGGAAACCATTTTAATTTTTAATGTATTGAGGCATCGGGGGAGAGGAAAGAGTATTTCCTCTCCCCTGATGTCTCAATACAGGGCATTCCTGCAGCACGATCGCGCACAGCGTCGCAATCGTGCTGCAGGAATGCCCCCACTAGGCACCAGGGATGTTTTTTTCAGTAAAAGGAAGCCACTCCTTGGGCAAGAGTCGCTTCCTACAGGGGACAAATAAATTAAAGACTTTTCTGCCCCCCCTGGGGCCAGATCGCCTTGGTTTTTGGGCGTTTCTGGCCCCAGGGGGGGAAGAAAAGCCCACTAGAGCCAGGGATCTTTTTTTTTTTTAAATGGAAGCGACCCCTTGGGGAAGGGTCGCTTCCAGGGGCCTCATTTTTTTAAATTGTGTATTCTGCCCCCCCTGGGGGCAGATTGGCCCGTGTATTTGGCCATCAGAATACCCCACTAGACACCAGGGAGTCCTTTTATTATGTAAAGGAAGTGAACCCTTGGGCAAGGGTCGCTTCCTTAGAGGGCACATTTTTTAAAAGACTTTTCTGCCCCCCCTGGGGACTGTTTGCCTTGGTTTTTTGGCGTTTCTGGCCCCAGGGGGGGCAGAAAAGCCCACTAGAGCCAGGGATCTTTTTAAAAAAGAAATGGAAGCGACCCCTTGGGGAAGGGTCGCTTCCAGGGGCCTCATTTTTTTAAAATGTGTATTCTGCCCCCCCTGGGGGCAGATCGGTCCGTGTATTTGGCCTTTCTGCCCCCAGGGGGGGGCAGAATACCCCACTAGACACCAGGGAGTCCTTTAATTATGTAAAGGAAGCAACCCCTTGGGCAAGGGTGATTTTTTCAGTGAAATTTGAGGTTTGCAGGGGATTCTGGGTAGGAGAATGTTGGGGGACCCACGCAAGCCATACCTCGCTGGACTCCCCCGGGTGTCTAGTTTCCAGAAATTTTTGGGTTTGGTAGGTTTCCCTAGATGGCCACCGAGCCCAGGGCCAAAAACTCAGGGGACCTCCCTTGCAAAACCAGGTTGGTTTGTGATAGGTAATTTTGATGTCGCCTCACTAGGTTTTGGGCCCTTGCCTGTCGCGGGTCCTTGACCCACCCACGCAAGTGAGGTACCATTTTTATCGGGAGACCTGGGGGAACACTGGGTGGGGGGAAATTTGTGGATCCACGCAGATTCCAGAACTTTCCCACACAGAAATTTGAGAAAAAAGTGATTTTTTCAGCGAAATTTGCGGTTTGCAGGGGATTCTGGGTAGGAGAATGTTGGGGGACCCATGCAAGCCATACCTCGCTGGACTCCCCCCGGTGTCTAGTTTCCAGAAATGTGTGGGTTTTGTAGGTTTTCCTAGATGGCCGCCGAGCCCCGGGCCAAAAACTCATGGGACCCCCCTTGCAAAACCAGGTTGGTATGTGATAGGTAATTTTGATGTTGCCTCAATAGGTTTAGGGCCCTTGCCTGTCACGGGTCCTTGACCCACCCACGCAAGTGAGGTACCATTTTTCTCAGAAGAGTTTGGGGAACGCGGGGTGGGTGGAAATTTGTGGATCCACACAGATTCCAGAACTTTCCATCACAGAAATGTGAGGAAAATGTTGGTTTTTTGACAATTGTTTAGGTTTGCAAGGGATTCTGGGTAACAGAACCTGGTGAGAGCCAGACAAGTCACCCCATCCTGGATTCCCCTGGGTGTCTAGTTTTCAAAAATGTATAGGTTTGCTAGGTTCCCTTAGGTGCCGGCAGAGCTAGGGTTCAAAAACTACAGCTAGGCACTTTGCCAAAAAAGGGTCATGTTTCACTGTGAAATTGTGGTGTCGCCACGTTGCGTTTCGCGCCGTTTCCAGTTGCGGGCACTAGGCCTACCCACACAAGTGAGGTACCATTTTTCTTGGAAGACTTTGGGGAACACAGGGTGGGTGGAAATTTGTGGATCTGCGCAGATTCCATAACTTTCCACCACGGAAATGTGAGGAAAATGTGTTTTTTTTGACACTTTTTTAGGTTTGCAAGGGATTCTGGTAAAAGGCCCTAGTGGGAGCCAGTCAAGTCACCCCATCATGGATTTCCCTGGGTGTCTAGTTTTCAAAAATGTATAGGTTTGCTAGGTTTGCCTAGGTGCCGGCAGAGCTAGGGTTAAAAAACTACAGCTAGGCACTTTGCCAAAAAAGGGTCATTTTTCACTGTGAAATTGTGGTGTTGCCACGTTGCGTTTCGCGCCGTTTCCTGTCGCGGGAACTAGGCCTACCCACACAAGTGAGGTACCATTTTTCTCGGAAGACTTTGGGGAACACGGGGTGCATGTAAATTTGTGGATCCGCGCAGATTCCAGAACTTTCCACCACGGAAATGTGAGGAAAATGTATTTTTTTTGACAATTTTTTAGGTTTGCAAGGGATTCTGGGTTACAGAACCTGGTGGGAGCCAGTTAAGTCACCCCATCTTGGATTCCCCTGGGTGTCTAGTTTTCAAAAATGTATAGGTTTGCTAGGTTTCCCTAGGTGCCGGCAGAGCTAGGGTTCAAAAACTATAGCTAGGCACTTTGCCAAAAAAGGGTCATTTTTCACTGTGAAATTGTGGTGTCGCCACGTTGCGTTTCGCACCGTTTCCTTTCGCGGGCACTAGGCCTACCCACACAAGTGAGGTACCATTTTTCTCAAAAGACATTGGGGAACACGGGGTGGGTGGAAATTTGTGGGTCCACGCAGATTCCAGAACTTTCCACCACGGAAATGTGAGGAAAATGTGTTTTTTTTTACAATTGTTTAGGTTTGCAAGGGATTCTGGGTAACAGAACCTGGTGGGAGCCAGTCAAGTCACCCCATCCTAGATTCCTCTGGGTGTCTAGTTTTCAAAAATGTATAGGTTTGCTAGGTTTCCCTAGGTTCCGGCAGAGCTAGGGTTAAAAAACTACAGCTAGGCACTTTGCCAAAAAAGGGTCATTTTTCACTGTGAAATTGTGGTGTGTCCACGTTGCGTTTTGTGCCGTTTCATGTCGCGGGAACTAGGCCTACCCACGCAAGTGAGGTACCATTTTTCTCTGAAGACTTTGGGGAACGCGGGGTAGGTGTAAATTTGTGGATCCACACAGATTGCAGAACTTTCCATCACAGAAATGATAGGAAAATTTGTTTTTTTTGACAATTTTTTCGGTTTGCAAGGGATTCTGGGTAACAGAACCTGGTGGGAGCCAGTCAAGTCACCCCATCCTGGATTCCCCTGGGTGTCTAGTTTTAAAAAATTTATAGGTTTGCTAGGTTTCCCTATGTGCGGGCAGAGATTGGGTTAAAAAACTACAGCTAGGCACTTTGCCAAAAAAGGGTCATTTTTCACTGTGAAATTGTGGTGTCGCCACGTTGCGTTTCGCACCGTTTCCTGTCACGGGCACTAGGCCTACCCACACAAGTGAGGTACCATTTTTCTCAAAAGACTTTGGGGGCCACGGGGTGGGTGGAAATTTGTGGATCCGCGCAGATTCCAGAACTTTCCACCACGGAAATGTGAGGAAAATGTGTTTTTTTTACAATTTTTTAGGTTTGCAAGGGATTCTGGGTAAAAAAACCTGGTGGGAGCCAGTCAAGTCACCCCATCCTGGATTCCCCTGGGTGTCTAGTTTTCAAAAATGTATAGGTTTGCTAGGTTTCCCTAGGTGCCGGCAGAGCTAGGGTTCAAAAACGACAGCTAGGCACTTTGCCAAAAGAGGGTCATTTTTCACTGTGAAATTGTGGTGTCGCCACGTTGCGTTTCGCGCCGTTTCCTGTCACGGGCACTAGGCCTACCCACACAAGTGAGGTACCATTTTTCTCGGAAGACTTTGTGAAACATGGGGTGGGTGGAAATTTGTTGGTCCACGCAGATTCCAGAACTTTCCACCACAGAAATGTGAGGAAACTGTGTTTTTTTTTTACAATTGTTTAGGTTTGCAAGGGATTCTGGGTAACAGAACCTGGTGGGAGCCAGTCAAGTCACCCCATACTGGATTCCCCTGGGTGTCTAGTTTCAAAAAATGTATAGGTTTGCTAGGTTTCCCTAGGTGCCGGCAGAGCTAGGGTTAAAAAACGACAGCTAGGCACTTTGCCAAAAAAGGATCATTTTTCACTGTGAAATTGTGGTGTGTCCACGTTGTGTTTTGCGCCGTTTCATGTCGCGGGCGCTAGGCCTACCCACGCAAGTGAGGTACCATTTTTCTCTGAAGACTTTGGGGAACGCGGGGTGGGTGTAAATTTGTGGATCCACGCAGATTGCAGAACTTTCCATCACAGAAATGTGAGGACAATTTGTTTTTTTTCACAATTTTTTAGGTTTGCAAGGGATTCTGGGTAACAGAACCTGGTGGGAGCCAGTCAAGTCACCCCATCCTGGATTCCCCTGGGTGTCTAGTTTTCAAAAATGTATAGGTTTGCTAGGTTTCCCTAGGTGCCGGCAGAGCTAGGGTTAAAAAACTACAGCTAGGCACTTTGCCAAAAAAGGGTCATTTTTCGCTGCGAAATTGTTGTGTGTCCACGTTGCGTCTTGCGTCGTTTCATGTCGCGGGCACTAGCCCTACCCACGCAAGTGAGGTACCATTTTTCTCGGAAGACTTTGGGGAACGCGGGGTGGGTAGAAATTTGTGGATCCACGCAGATTCCAGAACTTACCACCACAGAAATGTGAGGAATATGTGGGTTTTTTGACAATTTTTTAGATTTGCAAGGGATTCTGGGTAACAGAACCTGGTGGGAGCCAGTCAAGTCACCCCATCCTGGATTCCCCTGGGTGTCTAGTTTTCAAAAATGTATAGGTTTGCTAGGTTTCCCTAGGTGCCGGCAGAGCTAGGGTTAAAAAACTACAGCTAGGCACTTTGCCAAAAAAGGGTCATTTTTCGCTGCGAAATTGTGGTGTGTCCACGTTGCGTCTTGCGTCGTTTCATGTCGCGGGCACTAGCCCTACCCACGCAAGTGAGGTACCATTTTTCTCGGAAGACTTTGGGGAACGCGGGGTGGGTGGAAATTTGTGGATCCACGCAGATTCCAGAACTTACCACCACAGAAATGTGAGGAAAATGTGGTTTTTTTGACAATTTTTTAGATTTGCAAGGGATTCTGGGTAACAGAACCTGGTGGGAGCCAGTCAAGTCACCCCATACTGGATTCCCCTGGGTGTCTAGTTTTCAAAAATGTATAGGTTTGCAAGGTTTCCCTAGGTGCCAGCAGAGCTATGGTTCAAAAACTACAGCTAGGCACTTTGCCAAAAAAGGGTCATTTTTCACTGTGAAATTGTGGTGTGTCCACGTTGCGTTTTGTGCCGTTTCATGTCGCGGGCACTAGGCCTACCCACGCAAGTGAGGTGCCATTTTACTCGAAAGACTTTGGGGAATGCGGGGTGGGTGGAAATTTGTAGATCCACGCAGATTGCAGAACTTTCCACCACAGAAATGTGAGGAAAATGTGTTTTTTTTGACAATTTTTTAGGTTTGCAAGGGATTCTGGGTAACAGAACCTGGTGGGAGCCAGTCAAGTCACCCCATCCTGGATTCCCCTGGGTGTCTAGTTTTCAAAAATGTATATGTTTTCTAGGTTTGCCTAGGTGCCGGCAGAGGTAGGGTTCAAAAACTACAGCCAGGCACTTTGCCAAAAAAGGGTCATTTTTCGCTGTGAAATTGTGGTGTGTCCACGTTGCATTTTGCGCCGTTTCATGTCGCGGGCATTAGGCCTACCCACGCAAGTGAGGTACCATTTTTCTCGGAAGACTTTGGGGAACGTGGGGTGGGTGGAAATTTGTGGATCCACGCAGATTCCAGAACTTACCACCACAGAAATGTGAGGAAAGTGTGTTTTTTTTGACAATTTTTTAGATTTGCAAGGGATTCTGGGTAACAGAACCTGGTGGGAGCCAGTCAAGTCACCCCATCCTGAATTCCCCTGGGTGTCTAGTTTTCAAAAATGTATAGGTTTGCTAGGTTTGCCTAGGTGCCGGCAGAGCTAAGGTTGAAAAACTACAGCTATGCACTTTGCCAAAAAAGGGTCAATTATCATTGTGAAATTGTGGTGTGTCCACGTTGTGTTTTGCGCCGTTTCCTGTTGCGGGCACTAGGCCTACCCACGCAAGTGAGGTACCATTTTTATCGGAAGACTTTGGAGAACGCGGGGTGGGTGGAAATTTGTGGATCCACGCAGATTCCAGAACATTCCACCACAGAAATATGAGGAAAATGTGTTTTTTTAAAACATTTTTTTAGGTTTGCAAGGGATTCTGGGTAACAGAACCTGGTGAGAGCCAGTCAAGTCATTGTGAAAATGTGGTGTGTTCACGTTGCGTTTTGAGCCGTTTCCTGTCGTGGGCACTATGCCTACCCACACAAGTGAGGTACCATTTTTATAGGGAGACTTAGGGTAATTCAGATTTGTAAACAACTGTTATTACCTATTGACTTTCAATGCATTTCTGCCTTCCAAATGAAAGACAATGTGTAAAAAAGAAGTCATTTTGAAAAATGACCGATAATTCTCATGCTAGTATGAGTATTCACAATTTCGGAAACGTGCAAAAATCTACTATTTATAAACTCTATATTTTGTTCCCATGTCAGAAATACATAGATGTCTTTCATACCGATTTTTCCATGTATACATTTTCCCAGAATAATTGCTATATACCCGTACATAATAAAAAAACATTGCAAGTCGCTGCTCAGTTTTTGGCTCTGGGTTCGTCGGGTTCTTGGTGAACCTACAAGTCCTATATATCCCCACAACCAGTAAGGTCCCGCGGATGTAACAGTATATTGCTTTCAAAGAGCTGTCATTATTAGAAGAAGTTACATGTGAAAACGTTGACACAAAAGGCTGTTTTTTTCAACTAATTTTCAATTTTTCCTATATTTAACTGTTAGTTTCTATAAAGAAACCTTGAAAGATCTACACAAATGACCCCTTGCTAAATTCAGAATTGTGTCTACTTTACTAAAATGTATAGCTTTCCAGGATCCATTATTGCTTTCATACCCATTTCTACCATTAACTGGAAGGAGGTTGAAAGCACAAAAAATAGCAGAAATAGGCTATGTCCCAGAAAAATGCCAAAACTGTGGAAAATGTTTTGGTTTTCTGACAAAAGTCTGTCATTCCCTAAAATCTGGGAAAATGGTGACTTCAGCCCCTCAAACCCTTTTTTGATACCATTTGCAGGGAAAAACCCAGACGCTTTTATTTGCAGCACTTTTTTCCCATTTTTCCCAAAAAAAACAAAATGTAGCTGTATTTTGGCTAATTTCTGGGTCCCCTCCAGGGGAATCCACAAACCCTGGGTACCTTTAGAATCCCTATGATGTTGGAAGAAAAGGACGCAAATTTGGCGTGGATAGCTTATGTGGTCAAAAAGTGCAGGGGCCTAAGCGCGAACTACCCCAAATAGCCAAAAAAGGGATTAGCACAGGGGGGGGGGGGGGGGCCTAGCAGCGACAGGGTTAAGGCAGCAGAATGCCACTGTAGACATCAACAATCAATTATCAAGAGAGTCCCTCTGTGTGGAGCAAGATATAAATTGCCCAGTCACACGAAGAGGACGTGTGACAGATGAAAAAACATATCAACAGAAATGAAAGTAGTCTACACTGTGAGTCACATGTAAAATGGGCTTATATTTCAGAAAGCACGGTCAGTTTCACCAAGAATTCATTCTACATCCAAGACAAATGTGTGGAGGGTGGAATCTTGGGCCTTACTGACAAAGTCAGTCATGTTTGTACGTTTAACTATTGTAATTGTAATTGTACATGCATTAATATGGCGCTTACGAATCCTGGTGAGGCATTTAAGCACTTTTTCGATGAGTAGCATGCTACTCTGAAACCCAGGATTACTAGTTAGTAGGTTAGTACAATTGTTTTGGTTTTTTTCTTGTGCATTAGTTGAGTTAGGATTGTGCTCTTGATTTCTTGTGTGCTTAGTAGAGTTTGGGGTAAGGATATAATGAAAGGATGGATTTGAAGAGGGGAAGTACTGAGTTGTTTTTGTAAGTAATGGTTGTGTGTGCTTGTTAGTTGGGTGGCATTGCTAAAAAGGAGGGGTAAAAGATTGAGAAGGATATTTGGAAGTTGATAGTAGTCAGAGGTTTGGGATGAGTCAGAGGGAATAGGGATGGGAAGGATGGAAGCCTTTTTTTCATTTTGTCTGTAATGAATACAACTCACATTAGTCCAATACTGTTGAGGTAGATCACATTAATGTGTAGTTTGAGATTGAGGGTGGGAGCCTATCTGGACACATCCTAGGCTACTAACTGAAGAACTGCCTTTGTGTTTTTGAGTACTAACTAGAGGTTGCAGGGCCTAGTAGTGTCTGACATAATATGTTATGCCACTAACCACTCTGTATTTTAAACAATAGTGAAACACAGAGGGGTATATTCACAAGAACGTGCGCTAAACATCTCCAAAAAATGTTAACGCAACTTTACACATCGCAGTCTATCGCGGGAAAATAACCCTGTGTTAACGGAGACATCTATGGGCATCTATGGGCAATTGCGCGGCTCCCGTGTATGCAAATCTTTTCATGCACCGTTTTGAGCTTGATTACATCTTATCGCAGGATAGTTGGAAGAATCATTTGATGGTTTTTTATAGATACATTGATGATATCTTTTTAATTTGGAAAGGTCAGCAATCAGATCTTGAGTTATGTATAAACCAACTTAATACCATTGATGAACTGATTCAATTCACGCATAACATCAGCACGAATCATATCGCATTTTTGGATGTTGACATTACATTACAACATAATCAATTGGTCACTACAGTATTCACCAAGATAACTGACAGGAATAACTTTTTACATTTCTCTAGTTTTCATCAGAAATCGCTTAAAAAACACTTGCCTTATTCCCAATTGTTACGGATTAAACGTATTTCATCTTCTGATGAAATTTACCATGCAAACCGTTCAAAAATGATTGACAAATTTAAACAACAAGCATATCCCGCACCTGTTCTCCAGGATGCGTTGGATCGAGCGCAACTTAAGAGCAGAACTGATCTCATGAATCCCACAAGCACAAGTGTTTCGCAAGAAAATCGAATGGCATTTGTGTCTAAATTCTCAACTAAGAGTGTGAAAATTAAACAAATTATTCGCAAATACTGGCCTTTAATTCAAGCAGAACCTGACTTTAAAGGCATTTTTCAACATCTTCCTATATTTGCATACCAGCGCACCCACAATTTACAACAATTACTTAATCAGAGGAATACTGATCACGAGTATAATTACAAAGGCACCGTTCCATGCCACAACTGTGGCAGTTGTAATAATATCATTAAGGGCACAACCTTTATGCATCCTACCCAAGGCACCCCAATCAAATTGAGAGTCACAGCCACCTGTGACTCTAAGAACGTGATTTATCTTTTAAAATGTCCGTGTGGATTACCGTATGTTGGTAAAACCGAACGTAAAATGAAGACTCGACTCACGGAGCATAAAAGTAACATACGTACAAAGAACAGTAAATAAACAGTGGCAGCACATTTTTTGGAGAAGAATCATAACATAAGCCAACTCAGGTTTATGGTGCTAGAACAAGTTTCACAAAGAGAAGGGCGAGACAACAGAAACTTTCTCTTACAGCGTGAACTTTTTTGGATTAACAAACTGAATGCAGTACACCCGAAAGGGTTAAATGAACGTTTGGAATTTAGTTGCTTCTTATAACAGTATTGAATTTTTTCGGTATATATTTCATCTATAAGTGCCATTTTCGCATTTCTTTATTTATGTACAGTATATTTATTTCCTTTTTGTGTTTATGTATATATTTTTTTATTATTTTATGTATGTTTTATGGATATGTTGAGTATTGTGTATCTCTCACTAGTTATATATAGTACGCACGTGTGCACTTCGACACAGGTTCTGTTTTTCTGTTCTTGTTTTTTCTTTTTCAACTTCGGCGCATTTAAGTATTTTTTCGTTATTCACGTTTTTAGTTCCGCTTACTTCCGGGTCACACGGTATATCTTCCGGGGTATTGGAGGTACTGGGAGGATCTTGTTTAACAGCATGTAGACGCCGCTAACTTTCGGTAACAGGTATGATGATACATGCTTTCATTTACCGGTTTTTATAACATTGACACCCTGTTCGTGTTACTACGCATTCACGTCTTAGCGTATTTACGATAGTTCACTCATTTTTTAAATTCAATGAGTTCTAGTTCATCGAGCACGGGTGTATGTCGGAGTGTATTTATAGCTGGTTTCTTTGCTTTGCATTTGCACAGATTCCATTTTTGATAACAGTTCACACATTTTTCTTCGGTTTTTATTTACGTGTTTCACGAGCACTTATATCGAGCACGGGTGTCTTTCTTAGTAGTTTGCATACTTCTTCTTTTTTAGCGTCCACTGGTTGCACTGTTGAGAGTCATTAGTTATAGGATATGAATTGTCGTTAGACTCTGTTATGACATTACTACACAGCTATTTAATTTTCTCATGGCACTTTTATTGAACACAGAGTATATCTCGCATTTTGTGAGTTCTTGGATTTGAGTCTATATTGTGACACTGTCATTTTTTTCTAGGAATATACCCCCTGACGAAGGGTCTCTGGCCCGAAATGCATTGGGGAATTTATGTTACCTGATTGATTAAAGCATTTTTGACGTATTTACCATTGGAAATATGAATATGAGGAGTATCATATGAACATATTATGAACTATGAACCATTAAACACATCATTGGAGTGATGATTGAAAGTCAACTGAATTTGTTTTAATTAAATGAACATTGATACGCGACAACTGTTGCTATTTGAGTGCTGAGTGAGGCCGTTCTTTCCTTGTAGGAGGACGTACAATTGCATTTAACGGAGATAAAAACACAAACCCCCAACACAAAAAAACGTGCGATGAGCCCATTCGCGATGAGGAAAGCAGCGATAAGCAGCACCAGGCCCGCGACACACACACCGCAGGCGGGAATAAGCACAATAAAAGCAGGAAAAAGGAAGACAAACCAAACAGAAAACAACAGCGAAGCACAATGGAGGCAGCCGGAGCTAGTACACAACGCCACAAGCCCCATTGGCAACAAAACATTGTACATGGCAGTCCATCGTGGACAAGGTGAATGCAGCCAGAGAGCGGAGGAGGACAATGGAAGAAAAACCAGAACAGCTGGAATGATGCGAAATGCAAAAACAAGCAGAAACACGCCAACACCCAGAAGGCAGCAATGCACACCGGAGGTGGGAGTCCAGCGCCACACCAGGGGCTGGATGACATGGAGGAAATGGTGCCCACCAAATCAGTCTGGAGATGGTGGCAGGAGTCAGGGACCAGAAACTGCTCAAAATCAACAGACACAACAGCAACAGGGAGTGGAACGACCAGGGACTGGGGGGACGGGGGGAGATGGGCACAATGGTACACATGCACAATTAAGCACAGCACAACTGCAGACAAACCATGCCCAAGAGTAACAATACCAACCAAGAGCACAAGTCACACAAGTCGGCAATATCACACCACTGAACAAGCACAGAAGTGAAAACCACACTGCCTGAAAGGGAGAAGGGTGAGCCAAATCAGAGCTGAAGGGCCATCTCACACACAATGCAGCACACACACATAGGAAGCAGAGCACCCCAACATCGAACACAATGTGGTACAAACAGCAACATTTGCACAACCGAACACAGGACACAAGTACACCCGCTTGTGGCTGGTAAATGGCCATACGCATCTAACAAAGCACGAAGCAGGGACATGATAATGCACAAGTACCAACCCACAGCCCTGATGGGGTAGCAATGCATGTATGGCAGGGACCCAGATAGGCCGTGACACACACATTTGCTCATCACAGTTGGAGACAAGTGAAGGTGCAGAAACTTCATCAACAATTGCGTGTCAGCACGGCCAAGAGAAGTGCCACAACATGCAGACCAATGCAGCAGCATGTCTGAATGAGGAACGTTGGAAAGCGCCTATGTCCACCCCGGGGGAGTCCATCGCCCACACAAGTCAGTGCCAACGCGCGTTGGTTGTCTGCGCATGTATCCGGAGTCCAGGCCAATGCAGCCATGTCCACTGTCGTCTTGGGACATGTAACCAGATCCCCAACATGCAACCAGGCACCGGGACACATGCAATGGGTCACATTCAGTTGTGGCTGCAGGTACGTTGTTACTCGTCCATGAACGCGAGTGCAGCAGTGTAGGCCAACATTTCCAACATGAGCTCGTTGTCCACTACATCGAACATGTCGGCGATGTAACCCATCAGCTGTCCCGGACAGATGTGCTGACTCCAACCCCTGGCCCCAATTGGCACTAAAGCCCAATAGGGGAGCGGCTCAATGTGGTCAATGCACACGACGACTCGTGCAATCTCCCAGGTCCAGTTGCCAGCATGCATGCCAATCATCCAGGCATGCCATAAACGGCCATCACAGTGACACTCCTGGTCGTTGGCCAACAGGGGGCGCATACACACGTCGAAATCCAGGTCAGCTACCGTTACGTTGGAGAGGCAGACATCCATGGTCCACTCGAATATGCACAAGCGACAATGCAACACAGGCTGAACGCAGGTGACATTGGCAAGGCGGAAGCTTAGCTGGTAACTGATCTGCAGCACTGCCAATGGCAGTGCCCCCAGTACATGCAGCAGACGTGCACGGTACGGTCCACGTGACTGGAGTTGTGCATGTGTCCGGAATGGTCTGCCATTGCGTCAGTGGCTCTGCTTGAAGCGGCACTGTGCTGACCCGCGCCAGTCCTGTGGATGAAATGGCACAGCTCGGATCAATGAGCAGTGTCTGTGTGCAACGGGTGCAGGCCTGGGGTGGGGTGGGAGTACGTGTGAAGGCCATTTCACGCACGCTAACTACGACCAAGGACTTCTGTGTGTGGGATGTGTACACACTGGTCTCACGTTGGGCAGTGCGCAGTGTGGGAGTCGCCAGCAAATGCTATTGTATCTGTCAGGGGGTGCTGGGCACATGCAAGTCCCAGCTCGGAGCCGCAGATGTGCTACCGCCTGATAGTTCAGACAAAGGACCTTTCATCCCTACAGTAACTTTACCATCTGCTTGCATACAGGTGATGTACAGAGGCCTGTCGTGGATGGGGTGGGATGTCTGTGAACCAGGGAATCATGGATGATATGCCGAGCACGTGACATATGAGCGGCCTCACTGTGTGTTACGTTGCCTCACAGCTGCTCCTCCCTCCCATGAGCCCCCACACTTGTGTGCGCTGCGCGGTTGTATCACGTGCACTCCTACGGTACACCATTGTCATGCCTGTCTGCGCATGTCCAGCGGCATGCCAACAACACCATGATGCTGGCTGTTGAGGGTGTGCGGCCACGTGAGTGTAGGCCAATGGTCCAGACAGGGCGGACACAGGTGTACAGTCCATGGCTGGCTGTGATCGCGCTGCTATTGAGGCTAGGCATCTGACTTATGCAGCCGCAGGACTGATACACATAACACTTGGCATGCCCGAGCGGTCTTGCGCTCCTACATTTCCCCGTACGTGCGGGCCCGCCCTCCGGGTGCATGCTACATTGCAACATCGACTACTGTGGCCCTGGTGGCGACAACACCAACACAGAGACATGCTTACCGCACTTCCTGCTCAAGGCCAGACCAGAGCCACGCCCTGATCCTCCTGCCGAATCAGCACACCCCGGCGCTGACCTGACGTACGCCGGACCAGCACACGCTGCTTGTGCATGCAGGGGGGAGGGGCGGGCAAAGCTACATGTCCAAGGTCTTGGCCACTGCTGAGGTGACATGGTATCGTCCGCTGAAGACAGCACACTGTGATGTTGCAGGGCTCGGGCCCATCATGCTGACATAATGACCACACGGATACACTTGCTTAGGTGGTGTGAATGGCTACGGGCACGTGCGCCCGGCCACGTTTATTAGCAGGCTCACATGTCGAGTGACACCTGTGTTGGATGTGTGTGAGGTGTGTGTACACCAGCCGTCACGGAGTGCCTGGTGCAGTCAAAAAACAACAAAAGTGTACATCGTTAAGGACACAACCATTCAACCATAAAGGCTCCATGACTTGAGCTGCACAGAGTTAGTGGCCCCGGATGCACAGCGTCCTGCACGGGCCTACCGCCACGGGCCGCTGACTTGCGGTGCACTGGGGCAGGGTCACGAGAGCAGAGCAGGTTCTCGTAGATGACAAAGGGGGTTGTCGCGGAGTGTCTCGGTGGACAGTTGAAGGTGTACCCCCAGGGCATGATGCAGAGGGCAGAACCACGCAGAAACAGTCACCATGGTGGAGATGAATGGAACAGACACATGTCCAACACCAAGTCCATCCCAGCCAGATGATGATGCAGACAACCCCAGGCCATGGACTCAGACGCCACCAAAGTCCAACCAGAAAGTGCCCATGACTCATTGCGCACAGAGTTAGGGGCACCAGGTCAGTTGGTGCTACTGTTCGGTCACCTCCGTGACGAGGATCCGGCTTTCATCCGGACTGAACTGCATCTTCCTCTTACTCCTCTCCGTGCGTTCACTGGTATGGACTCTGCCATTCATGAATCACGACTAAGTGCTGGATGTGGGACCTACTGGACCGCAGTGTAGGCCGGGGGCAGTGGTCAGCACGGGCCCACAGACACGTGTCGTGTGCTTGCGATGCAGAGTTTGGGACACTGATCGAAGGGAGTTCAGTGATATATACGCGGCAATTAACATTTGGTCACTGTCATTCTAATCTCAGGACACAGTTCCACATGTGGGACCTACTGAACCGCAGTGTAGGCCGGAGCCCTCATCCAAGTGTCGCCGGCTGTCGTTGAACAGGGTTAGTGGCACCACGTGTCGCCGGCTGTCGTTGAACAGGGTTAGTGGCACCACATGTCGCCGGCTTGCGATGCAGACTTTGGCTTCACTGATCGGAGGGAGTATAGTGATTTGGACGCTGCCACAGACTTGGGGTCACTGCCATTCAAAACTCACGACTCAGTACAACATGTGCCAACAACTGGGCCGAAGAGTACGCCGGTGGAGTATGGCAATGAAAAAGGAGTACTGTGGGCCAGCGTCGTGGAGGCCAGCGATGGTCTGCGGAGGCTGCAAAGGTCGCGGGACTGGGGCTTGGAGCTTGCACCGGCACGTGGTGGGCCCTCTTTGACACACGCCGGTGTCGGCAGGTGAGCGGAGCCTCCTTGGTGTGCTGGGGCAGGCATGACGGGTCTGGGGACCAGCGGCCCGGGGTGCAGCAGGCGCACAGGGACGCAGGCCCCGCCGCGCACTGCGCCGGCCTCGTCGCGGGCTGAGAGGCACCGCCCTGGCAGACACGTTGGCCATTCCGAATGAGAACCACGCCCAGTGCGACGGGCTTTTCATTCACACCCCTACGCAGGCCTGGGGTACGCAGGGCCCACCCACTCTGCCCGCGCATACGGGGGGGACGTAATGAGCGTCATTTCCGCATTCTCCCCCACAGCCTGTGGGGACATGGTAGCATCCACTGGCCACTACACTCCATGCACCAGCAGTTAATGTCCACGTGGCCATTTCCGTGGTTTGCACACTGAAGTCTGTCCGGCACATCCACGGAACACCTGGCATTGGGTAGGTTCTCATTCATTAGTCACTTGCAGCTCTCGCACATGCCTGCTCCAAGCCTCTCCTCACATTCTGCTATTGTGTGGCTGTGGTGCCATGCAGTGGCTGGGTTGTGTGCATGGCAAGCCCAGGTTCCCAATGGAGTCGTGTTGTCGTGTCTTGTCGGTTGGCATGTTGTGTGGCATGTTGCAGGTAGTTTTGCTGCGTGCCCATTGCCAGTGTCGTGAGTTGCATGACTGTGGAGTGGAGGTGTGTGGTGTGTTCATTTGGTACTTGCCAACGAGCAATGCATTTCCATAGGTGTCATCCTGGGAGCGCTGGTTGATGATGGACTGTCAGGAGATGTATGAATCATGCACACTGCCTGGGGAGTTGGCCACAACATTGTTGAGGAGTCCCCGGTGGTCCACTATTGCCTGCACATTGTTGGAATGCGTGTGCTTTCTGTTGCTGTAGTTGTGTGCAGTGTCGCAGGGGGCACAAGGGATACATGTGTGCAGTCGATTGCCCCCAACACGTGAGGGAATCCAGCTATGGCGTAGAAGCCTTGCTTGGTCTCCAGCTGCTCCTGCGCAGTGTGGGTGAAGTGGAGGTGCTGGGATACCAGGCTGATGATGGCATCCAGGACAGGTGTGATGAACTTGGATAGAGCTGGCTGTGAGACTCCTCCGACTCTGGCAGTTGTGGGTTGGAAGGTACCAGAGGCCAACATGTGCCGCACAGCCGGCAGCTTTGTCTGCGGAGGGATGTTGGTTGTCCGCTGTGTTGGTGCCGGTGGGCGCTGTGGGTCAGGATGCGGGGGATGGTTGTCCTTCTGGGCCTGTAGTGGGCAATGTCCTCCTCTGGCGTTAGGTCTGTGCGGCTGGTGCGTTTATGGTGGGTCCGCTGTCTTTGTGTACGCTGCCTCTGTGGTGGTCCAGGCGGGGGGCGGGGCGGGTCCTGGGGGTGGTGGCAGCCCTGGGGGTGGTGGCGGTGGATGTTGTGGCCCTCATGGCTCTCCGAGCTGCATGATCATTGGCTCCATGGCATCTGTGGGTCTTCAGATGTGGCTCTTGGCTGGGCTCCCTTTCATGCTGCAGGTAGTCGTCCTGCTTAACACCAGCAAAAGGCAGGTGTTAATTCCCTGCTGCTACCGCGGCTTATCGCCTGTTTTTGGTTCGCATCGCAGATCTGGCAGTTCGTTGTGAAAGTGGTATTGTGGTGTTTTCGTGAGTTTTTGCACGGGAACGCCTACTCTGCATCTCATTAGGGTTAGTTGGTGGTGTCACCCGTGGAGATAAATTTTGGGGCAGTTATCGCGGGAATAATGGTGATGTCTGCAGTTTGCACCCGCTTGTGAATGGGGCGTTAAATCTATCTCCACTTTTGATGCGTTAAGGTGGCGATAACTCAGCGATAAGTCCTTGTGAATATGCCCCAGAGAGAGCTGTTCTCATCTATCATGCCCAAGTGGCTTGATTTGTGAGTATCTCTTTTGAATTTCACAAAATGTGCTCAAAAAGGGATTTACTTATGTGTGGTATTATCCCAGCATGTTGTAGTATTATGCATGAGTACATCTTCTCCTAATGACAGAAAGTAGAAGTTCCGTTCAGATGACCTGAAAAGTCTGCATGCACGCAAACTTGTAGGTTTCTCAAAGTTCTTCAAGAACCATTGCCACTTTGAAATCAGTTGAGGATTTACTCCTGACACTTTCAGCAGTGTTTACACTTCTAGTGGGAGATGGGAATAGACCAACTCCAAAACATTGCTGAGGCATAGTTGAAGCAGATTTTTCACAAGGAAAAATGTTTCCCCATAGAGATTTAAAAAAAAATTAAAAGTGCAACTCCACTAGCAAAAGAATTTATAGATGTGCAAGCGTGATTAACAGCCTTTGAATGCATGTTGTGTTATACAGTTTTGTAGGGCACACCATCACACAGGAGGGTATCCATGAGGCTGTTCCATGAGATTTGGAATTCACAAACCTTTCCAGGAGTACTTTTGGAAACCTTTGTAAATTCTAAAAATTCACATGTCTGCACCCATGTGGTGGATTACACCTACTGGTGCTGCGTTATATGATTTTTTTTAACCATTAAACCATAGTAGTTTCTGTCTTAGAAAAGTCACTTCACATTACCAAAATCATAGATATTTTTGTTTGTGGGCTTTCGGTGGAATTAGGAGTAGGGTGTTAGAGCTCCTTAGGTTTCTTGCTTGACTTGCCTTTTTGAGTTTTGAGGCAAGGTAAGCTGGTTTCCCAGTGTGAAGAGCTTTGTGAGGGAGACAAGCAGTTCTGAAGCTGCAGCGAGCTTCAATTTGAAGCCTGTTCAGTTTTTTCAGAACAGCGGTGATGTGGTCATATTTTATGATTGCTGTGACCATACTGACAGCTGCATTGAGAGTGGTTCTAAGGGGAGCAAGGTGGGATTTTGCAGTGCCTGTGAGGGTGGCATACCCATGGTCTAATCAAGACAAAACCTGCTTCTGTGGCAAATTTAACATCATTCGGCAGTTGGCAGTATTTGATTTTGTTCAGAAGTTTCAGGTTGTAGAAGTCATTCTTTGCACTATTCTTTATGTGATCTTTCTTTTTTTTTATATAATTTTTTTATTAGAAACAAATTTCCAATCATCGCAGATATAAATTGTAGACAGTGTAATCTTATAACATAGGATACTGAGAGCTGAACACGGTTACATATTCAATCAAGCATGTCAATTGTGAAGTGATTGTCCTTAGTCATTTCCATTTCTACAGTCAGAGATATACATAGGTTTCCACGATATGCATTCCACCCACTCCACTTTCTGTCCCATTTTTTGGGGCATCCTCTGAACTTGAACACTTCTTTCTCAGCAATCATGTACTTATCTAGTTCAGCCACCTAGGCGTTTATTGAAGGTCGCCCCGCTACCCCCCACTTCATCGCAATTGCTCTCTTAACCAATACATAACCCAAATTGACCAGTTGCTGTTCCACTTCTGTAAGGTTGGTCGGTTCCCAAATATTGAGGAGCCCCAATGGTGGAGTGAGGCTAATCTTCTTGCCTAGTGCGTCTTGCAGGTGTGTAGTTGCCCCCTCCCACATGTGGCTTAGGAATGGACAATCCCATATAGTGTGGTAAAAAGTTGCCTCCTGGTGACACCCCCTCAAACAAAACACACCCTGTCTCATCCCAATTCTAGCCAGTGTAACTCCGATGAGATAAGTTCTATGTAGTACTTTTAATTGAATCAGCCGGAAGCGAAGTGAGATGGCTACCTCTCGTGGTGACATCAGCGCTGTTTGCCAATCTTCGTCGTCGATGTCACCTATGTTGGCTTGCCACCGGCTGCAGAGAGCTTGGAAGGGGTCAGGTAAGTTATTACAAAGCTTATGATACGTTAAATAGATAGCCTTGCAAGGGAGTGATTCAGAAAGTAATCGATCTTCTAGCAGAGACGATTCTGGGAGGCTGCCCATATCTGGGAGAGCGGTCGTTAGGGCATGACGAATCTGCAGATATCTAAACGCCTCCCCCTGGGCCATTTCGTATTTCGCCCGTAGTTCCGAGAATGATAGGATTCTACCCTTGTTCACAAGATGACCTATATTGGAAAGTCCGATTGCATCCCATTTGTCAAACCCTGGTTGATAGCACAGGAGTCCTAACTTCTGGGTATACCACAACAGAGTGGACTGAGTCAGTATGTCAGTCCAGCCCAAGCGTTTGGTCGCCTGGTGCCAGAGTTGTACAGTGCATGGTGTAGGGCCCAAAAATCTCCCTTTTCGAACCTTTGTATATAGGGCACCCAGGTATCCTTCCCGCCCCATTTGGTACCTGTCCAACATGTAGGCAGGGTCCAGCGGAGAGAGGTACAACCAGTGGTTTACCACTACTAGCTGCAATGCCCAGTAATAGAGTCGCATGTCTGGGAGGGCGATCCCTCCATCGTACCACCCTTTAAATAATTTATGTAATGCAATACGGGGCGCCCCGCCATTCCATAGCAGTAGCCTCAACTCGGTATTGATGTTTTTGAAATACGTATCAGAAATTGGGTATGGGCAGTTCTGAAGGACATATAAAAACCGGGGGAGGGCCAGCATCTTATATAAGGCCGCTCGGCCCAGTAGAGAGAGCGGTAGGGATCTCCAGTGATTAATGTCTTTTCTGAGTCTGTCTAGTGGGGCGGCTAGGTTCTTGTCATAAAAAAGGCGAGGGTCGGGGTTGACAAAAATCCCAAGGTATCAAAAGCCGTCAAGGGCCACTTCAAGTTCGTAACCCGGGGGTAGTCGGCGAATTGGGCCATGAAGGATGAACAGTACTAATTTCTTACAATTAATGGCATAACCTGAGTACTTGCCGAAGTTTATAAAAATATTTAGGAGGCAGTTTAAGGATGCACGGGGGACGCCAAATACACCAGGATATCGTCTGCATACAATGATATTCTGTCCTCGTGGCCCTCGTCCCATTTCAGTCCTCTAATGGACACATCTCCTCGCACCCAGGAAGCTAGTGGTTCTAGATTTAGGGAAAAGATATGGGGATAGCGGGCAACCCTGTCATCTGCCCCTGCCAAGTGTAAACGTTCGAGATATACGGTTGTTAACCTTGACGTGGCCACGCAGGTCCGTGTACAGTAGTTTGATCCAACCCAGGAATTTCGGGCCGAACCCCAGGCGCGCCAGCACCTGAAAAAGGTAGGGCCATTCTATGGAGTCAAACGCCATAGAAGCATCCAAAGAGAGCACCACTGCATCTTCTTCTATGCATCGCTGTCGACCCAGAACATTGTGGAGACGGCGGATGTTCAATGCTGTGTTCCACCCTGGCATGACGCCAGATTGGCCGGCATGAACTTGAGATGAAATTATTGGGATGAGACGGTTAGCTAGGATTTGGCCAGGACTTTGGCTTTGACATTGATCAAAGAGATCGGTCGATAGGAACCGCAGCTGTCTGCTGGTTTACCAGGCTTCCGGATGACCACTTTGGAGGCAAGCCGCTGATCTTCAGGTAGGATTCCTGCAGTAAAGCTCTCAGTAAACATATTTTTAAGGTGGGGGGTGACCCGCGTGGCCACAGTCTTAAGGAATTCAATAGGAACGCCATTGGGCCCCATTGCTTTCCACGATTGGATACTGCTGAAGACCCGGCAGATTTCGTCTTCCGTAAGGTCCTCCTCTAGCCTGTCTCTATCGTCTACAGATAGGGTAGGTAGCCTCATCTCGGGTAGCAGTTGACGTGAGTCTTCTGCCGTATATGTAGTGGAGGAGGTATAGACCTCCTCGAAATGATCTGCGAAGGCCTCTGCAATGCTTTGGGGATCGGTAATTTGCCCCGCTACAGGCAGAGTTAGCTTGGGTACCCAGCGCTCTCCCTGTTCCCGCCTCTCCAACCAGGCAAGCATCTTTCCCGCCCTGTCTCCCAGCTCATAGACCTTATGCTGTGTTTGTAACAATCTGGCCCGCGTTTTCTTCCCAGCCAGAGATCTGTATTCCAGCTGTTTGATGGCTAATTGGTGAGCGTTGGCTTCACAAGGCAAACATGCATTTTGTTCCTCCAGTTGTCGGAGCTCTGTCTCTAGATCGAGCAGTTGTTGGTTCTGTTTCCGGATTATGTGATCTTTCTTGATCAGTTTGTGGTCCAGTGTGATTGCTAGAGATTTGGTGGAGTCAGCTAGGGTTAGCTTGCAGTTGAGAGTGTCTATGGAGTCTAGCCATACTTGCATCTGGTGGGACTGCTCTGTCTTTGATATGAGAAGAATTTCAGTCTTATCTTGGTTGAGTTTTAGGTGGTTGTGAGGTAGCTAGTGTTGGACTTCTTTGAGGGTGGCATGTAACCAGTGTATGTCATCTAGTGAGGTGATTTCCATGTAGAGCTGGGTGTCATATGCATATAGATGGAAGGAGATGTTTGCATGGTTAAGAAAGATGGTGAGGGGCTCCATGTAGACATTGAATAGTGTAGGCAAAAGGACAGAGCCTTGGGCTATGCCCTGGGTAATTTCTGTTGTTTTGGAGGTCAGATTGTTTATTTTTTATTTGTTGGGAGCGGTTTTGTAGGAATTATGTGAACCAGCATAGGACCACCCCGTCCATGCTGATCCTTTTTTGGAAGGACGCCAATAGGAGCTTCTGGTTGACTGTGTCGAAGGCCGCCAATAGGTCTAGGTGCAGGCAGCATCGGTCTGTATCCAGTAGGATCTCCGGAACTCCGTGAAGTGCCAAAAAAACTGGAGTTTGTATCATGCTGTAAAATCACCACAAGCTGCACTACACATTGTGCCAGTGGGGGCCGATTCTTTCTGCTGCTCGAGTAGATATTTTACTTGAGTGACAGCTTCCTCAACACGAGCGCAGATTTCTCAACGTGAGCGGTCACCACCTGCCGCGACTGCCCGCGTTTAGAAATCTCACCAGGAGGAGGTCTGCCGCAAGATTTCTCTCGCGCCGCTCGCCAGCGTTAAGTTGACGAGCGTCGCAAGAGAAAAAACTCCACTCCTCGCCACATCGTGGAGTTTAGTAGAACTCCACGCTCTGCAAGGACAAAACCCTGTGAACGTCGCCGGTGGAGCGGAATTCTTTGCCCACCCCTAGTTTCCAGGGATTTGAGTAGGTCATCTACTATGTTCAGAATAGCTGTTTCTATGCTGCATCCTTTTCTGAAGCCCGATTGATGAGGATCCAGGAGATTATTATTGTTGATGTGTTGGTTTAGTTGAGAGAGCCAACAGAGCAGAGATATCCTCCTCCGAGAGTGGATTAAATACCTTCCAGCTTCTAGGAGATGTGCGGGGCCCTTAGATTTGATTGCTCCCTTAATTGTCCTGTGGAGTGATCATTGGTAGGGCGGCTGTGGATTGAGAAGGTGGTTGTGTAGTGTTTGTCTCTTTAACTCCTATTGCCGTTCCTGGAACACGGGTGTCTTCGTGTTCCAGAGAGTGGCGGTTGTTCAAGTTGTCTTTGCCTGAAGCCGCCGGGGGCACCTTACTACCTTGTTGATTAAATAGTTTTGGCTACAAATCGACATCTGCCACATATTTCACATGGCGACGAGCTAGACTTGTGTACCCCCGGCACGAACTTGCCGTGCAAGCACAGTCCGGACCCAGATAACTCACCGGTGTGTGCTGTCGGGTCCGAGGATCGTCTTGGCTTTGAAGTACACGTTCGGAGCAGGCTGCCACTGAGGGTGTCTCCGTCTGACGGCCGCTGCCTCCCTTCACTGTGCAAAGCAGTTGGTCTCACAGAGGTGCGGTGCACAGTGTTGTCCAACAAAGTCTTCTTGTTCCCCGCTGAGAAGGAGGAAGTGTGGGCAACCTGGTTCAGTGTGACGTGCCAGCCTCCTGCGGTAAACGCCGAGTGGCTATGTTGTGTATGCCTGTCATCAGCGCGCATACTGGCCGTTAACAGAAATACTGTGGAGGTGCAGATTATTTCTTTGTTTTTGAGAAAGTAAGCCGTCTGGGAATGTGTCGGTGAAGCTTACCTCATCAGGCAAGCCCAATTGACCACAAAAACAATGGAACATTCACGGGGGCCATTTCAACTCCTTGGGAAAGAAGTTCAGGCATCACAGCATCAGTGGAGGTGCTCATTTCCCTTAGAAATGAAGGGAAAAACCGGTAGCCATTTTAGGAAATTGGAATAGTTGTCAAGGAAGGTTAAGCATTTGAGCATATGTGGAGGTGCTAATTTCCCTTAGAAATAAAGGGTAAAACCGGCCGCCATCTTATGCAATTGGGTTAATTTGGTAACAATTGCATTGTAATCCTGCTGTCATATTATCTACACTTCAGGCATTTTCACAAGTTTATATGACATTTTGTTTCAAGTGGGTTTGTTATTGTGTCTCAATACGTTTATGCAAATTTGTTCTTACACATAAGGAGTTCCGTCCCTGGTAGATAAAGCAGGAGTGAAATCTTTTTTGGGCCTCTGTGAATTTTATCCACGGTTCATTCCGGATTTTGCATCCTGGGTGAGGGCCATTTTCTGCTGTTGAAAGACAGGTCCGAGTTTGTGTGGGACGATGAGTGTTCTGCCCCATTTTGCGACATCAAACAGCAGTTGGCTAGTGTGTGTGCACTGAAACCCTTTGATCAAGATCTAAAATGTTGTTTGACTGACGATGCGAGTAAGTTTGGGATTGGTGCAGTTTTGACACAGAAGGATGCTGAGACTGAGAATACTATCGGGTCCTAAGAGATGCTGAGGTTCACTAACTATTCTGTTAAAGAAAAAGAGCTTTTCCCATGTTGGTGGTCCATATAAATGTTTAAGTGCTATATCTGGGAAAGAAGTTTCATTCTCCAAACTGATCACAAACCCTAAGGGGCATATTATCAAGGGCTCATCGTCGCTTTAGCGTCACTTTTTTGCTGCTAAAGTGGCGATATTTTCATCGCCCTATTAGCAAGCTGTCGCTAACAGGCGTTAGTGACAGCTTTCTGGCGATCGCGGGCGGAATTTCCATCGCCTTGCATGCCAGCGATATTTTTCGCTAATGACATGCAAGGTAGGTGTTCCCTCTCAAAATATCACAAAAACTCACGCTAACACCACTTCGCCCTATTATCAAGGATGGCCCGGGCCCGGGAAGCGATAAAAAAACTCGCGCTAAGGCCTGTTAGCTGCAGGAATGTAAGACCAGAAAAAAGCAGGTCTTAAAAATGGTGATAACACTTGGGGCCTCATTAATGCAGCTTTTGGTGCAGGACAGCACTGCAAGCAATGTTGCAGCACTGCCCTGCGACAAAACTACAGTGCAGGAATGCGCACAATCAATAAGATAGTGCTCATTCCTGTGCCCCAGTCATGAAAAGTGTTGCTGCGCTGTGACAAGACAGCGTTGCAACACTTCTCACTATGCCCTGCTTGCGACAGCATGGATGCACTGTAATCACTGGACAGCGCTCCATGACGCAAGTAATGACAGAAACGCCAGGAATCCTGACCTATCTGCCAGCGCTAAAGTCACGCATTGCAGCAGTCGTGTCACAACCATGACGCAACTCCAGCAATGCATGGGGCCAGCCTATCCCTGTGGCACTGCCTCACCCTCATGCCTGCCATCAGGCAGGCGGAAGGTACTGACGCAGTGCTGTTCGTGAGGGGTGCCCGAATGTTGGCGCTGTTGAAGATCCATCGGTGGTGGTTGCGTGCTGTGGTGTCATCGTCTGGAAGCATAGGTGGAGTGTTGGTGCGGAGGGTGTTGACAAGATGTTCTTCGGTGGCCGCGATCCAGCTGCGAGGGGGTGCGATGATGGCAGTGGCGTCCGGTGGGCAAGGTGAAGACGTGATGTTACCAATGATGGTCAGTCCAGGAGAGTCCGGTGTTGTGGCTGCAGTTGAAGTGCACGCTGGTGGAGGTGACGTGCTCGACCATGTGTCCTGCCATGTGGCTTGTTGCGGTGACTTGCTGCTTGCGTCTGATGTAGGGGACCTTCCCCATGAGGGGGTGGTGTTCTGCTCACTGGGGCTGTCCAGGTGGAACTTGAGTACACCGAGTAGGATGTCGTCGGTGGATGGGAGACCCTGGGGTGCAATGAGGTCTACAATGGTATTGGAGAATGGGGGGCCATGGCTCAGGGGGCCTGCACATGAGGGTGCTGCAGGGGATGTTCCTGGGCCTGGTCCGGATCTTGGAGTTGCCGTAGTCCATGGTCACCCTTGGCTCATTAGAGTGCGTGGTCAGTCGGAGTTTACTCCTGTAGGTGATGGCAATGCCTCCTCTCTGACGGTCGGGGTGCCCCTTTCGGGTGATACTGCAGCCGTCAGTGACGGCGATGGCGATGTCTGGTCCGGAGCAGAGGGTGGTCCTGGCAGGCGAGGTGGTGTCCAGGGTTGATGGCGAGGAGGCTGCTGGCGTCGTATCGGTGGAGTGTCCAAGAGGAATGACCCTTGGTGCTGAGCGCAGTCCAGGGGCTGACGGACACAAACGGCCTAGCCTATGGTTGCCTTTGGCATGGGAGATTACCATTACAACGCAGGCAGTACATCCTGAACAACGCAACTCTGACAACGCAGGTGCCTTAACATGGCATTGGAATATAACGCATTGTGAGCTCAGTAATGGGGTAATTTAAAGTAATCGGGTGGGTATGTGTTTTGGATGTAAAATATGAGAAATGGGGTGTGTTTTGGGGTAAATGATGAAAAATGGGGTGTGTTTTGGGGTAAAATATGAGAAATGGGGTGTGTTTTGGGGTAAAATATGAGAAATGGGGTGTGTTTTGGGTTAAAATATGAAAAATGGGGTGTGCATTAGTCTCAAATGAGATCTGTGGGTGTGTTGTGGGGGCTAAAAAAGGAATTCCAGCCTTCACGGTTGGGTTTGTGGTGCAAAGGTCAGTTTTGGGTTGCACTCACTGAAGTGGGAACAGTGATCTTAACGTCTCCACTATGCAACACCTACTCTACTGTTGCAAAGCGCCTAGTATTAGTATGCATAGGAATGGAATGCAATGTTATGGCATGCGTCGCAACTGCATATGTGCCTTTGGCACACGAGTGGTACACCCGTTGTACATGGGCGCACAGCGGCCACCATTGAGAAGTGCGGGGGTGGGGTGGACAGCTGTGAGGTTGTAAATGCCGGAAAGACCACTGGATGGTGCGTGGACGCGGGGATGTGTGTGTGAGCGGGTGTTGCTAAAAATGTATTGAGGGAAGTCTTACCTCGAAGCCGTGTCCCATGTCTTCGTAGCTCCTGCTCTCCTGCGTCTGCTACCAGGAAAAGGAAGTAGGCAGCCAGGCTCCCTCCCCTGAGTCAATCACAACGCTGTGATGCAGTGGTGGGATTGGTAATCGGCAATGGGACAAGCCATGCAGCCATGGGCCGGAGGGGTGGGCATGTTCTCCATGCTGGCTGTAATTCAGCCTGCAATGCGAACAGGGAAGTGCGCATGACAGCTTTGGGCGTCCTGAGTGGGCCGGACAAACAGTCATTGCGCACTTGAGTGGGCATGCCAATCCGCCCATGCCCTGCTCTGTGTTTGGAGCAGTCCTACTCACCCTCCCACCCCCTGAGGATACAGAGCATGATCACATCAGTTAGTAATCCCTTGTTTTTCCCTTTTCAATCTGTTTTTTGGGCTTCTCTGAGCCCGCACTTCCCGCTTCCTGCCGCTGCTGCCCCTGCGGCCCCGTACCCCTGTCCTCGCACATTCCCGCATCCCAGATGATCATTCCTCCCCCCTCCCCTACTAATTAGCGGCCGCTGCACGGTCACGCAGCAGATGCGCGCCGCTGGTGCGCCGAAGGCGCGCCTAAGGCAAGCCCGTCTGCGTCCGCCCGTTACCCGACCTCGACCAGCGCCAGGAACCCTGGATCTTGAGCCAGCCACTGCTACAGCTCAGCCACCCTCCACGCACTCAACCACGGAAATCTCAGAGACTGACAACAGGCCTCGCCAAACACGACTCACGGCCAGTTCTCCTGCCTCCACTGCCGCAAGACGTTAACCACCACCCCGGCCTTCAACACAGCCGACGCCAGCATCGCAGCCAGAAAACTACACACTTGGATCTCCAACAGCGCATACAAGCTCGCCCTGCTATGCAAGCCCAACAAACAGCGCCCCAGAAAGCCGCCTGGTTCACCACCACTCTCCAAGAAGCAAGATGCACCTGCAGATGCCTGGAGAATAACTGGAGTAACACCAAGACACCCGAAATCTACACCACCTACAAGGACGCCATGACGGACTACCACAACCAAATCCCCAACAACTCCACCAACGCCAACCAACTCTTCAAGGTCATTCATGAATTCACCAGCCCACGCAGCGAAGCCACAGACATCACCCCATCCCAAGACCTCTGCGAAAAGCGTGGAACCGACTTCCACCTCAAGATGAAAATTACTCTACAACAACTTTGCCGAGCATCCACCAGACTCCACAGCTGGGCCACCGCCCCCGACACACCAGCCAGCCCACCATCTCCACCTGGACGCGGTCACAGCCAAATACACCGCCTCGACCATGAAAGGCATCCACTCGGGGGCCCCCACCGACCCCTGCCCTCCTCACATCTACCAGAGCACCGAGATCGCCCTACCCCCTGCCACAGATGACATCCGCACCCTCCTGGACCAAGGCCACTCCGCAGCCCTCATCCTACTCAACCTCTCAGCGGCCTTCGACACCGTCTCCCACCGCACAGTAGTCGCCAGACTACACGACTCCGGCATACAAGGAACAGCCCTAGACTGGATCTGAACATTCCTCACCTGAAGAAGCCAAAGGATCAGACTGCCACCCTTCCTCTCCGATCCCACGTCAATCACCTGCGGAGTCACACAGGGGTCATCTCGGAGCCCGACCCGCTTCAACATCTACATGGCCCCCCTAGCCGCCACTGTCCGACAACACGGCCTCAACATCGTATCCTACGCTGATGACACCCAGCTCATCCTCTCCCTCACCAAAGACCCCACCACCGCCAGACTCAACTTCCAGAAAGGAATGCATGACGTCGAAGTCTGGATGACCAACAGCTGCCTGTAGCTCAACGCCGAGAAGACAGAAGTCCATGTCCTTGGAACCACCCCTTCAGCATGGGACTACACCTGGTGGCTGCCTCCCATGGAAGCCCACCTACCCCCTCGGACCACGACAATAACCTCCGCATCATACTCAACTCATCCCTCACCATGAACCAGCAGGTCTACACCATCACCTCCAGCTGGTTCGACACCCTACGCATCCTCCGCAAGACCTTCAAATGGATCCCCCCAGAGTCAAGTCACCCATGCACTAATCACCAGGAGACTGGACTATGGAAACGCACTCTATGCCGGCATTTACAAGTCCCTACTCCGCAGACTCAAGACAGTACAGGACACTGCCGCAAGACTCGTCCTCGGCATCCCCCGGCACTAAGACATCAGCCAACACCTACGTAGACTCCCCTGGCTCCCCGTGGAGTAAAGAGTCACATTCAAAATCCTCACTCACACCTACAAATGCCTACACAACAACGTAACCATATACCTCAACAACAGAATCGACTTCCATGTACACAAAAGTAACATCCGATCTTCAAGACTCGCACTGGCCAAAACCCCGCGCATCCACAGAGCCAGAGTAGGCGGAAGTTCCTTCTCCCACATTGCATCCAAGACCTGGAACAAGCTACCGGCAGACATCAGAGGTGCCCCCCCCTGAACACCTTCAGGAAGACCCTCAAGACCTGGCTCTTTGGCTAGCATATCTGCGCCCCACCCCCCTCAGTGCCTTGAGACCCTCACGGGTGTGTGGCACTGTTAGACTTGGCACCATTGGCGTGGGTCTCCCTTCCATTTTTTTGCTGTTGCCTCTTATGTTTTGCTGGTTTTAGATGCTTTTGGGCACTGTGCCACTGCTGTTCAGTGCCACAGTGCAAGTGCTCCCTACTGTAAATTGTGTTATGGATTAGTGACTCCATGATTGGATGATTGGTTTACTTGTCAGTCCCTAGTACAGTGCACTGAGTGTGCCCAGGGCTTGTAAATCCAATGCTGCTGGTGGGCTTGCAGCACTGGTTGTGCCACCCACAGAAGCAGCTTGTAAAATGTGTCTCAGGCCTGCCATTGCAGAGCCTGTGTGCAGTCTGTGACTGCCATGTCGACTTGGCAAGTGCAGCCACTTGCCAGTCCCTAAACCTTCCCTTATCTTCATATCAGACACCCCTAAGGTAGGCCCAAGGGCAGGGTGCATTGTAAGTATAAGGTAGGACATGCCCTGGTGTGTGTGGCATGTCCTGATAGTGAATTACAGCCATTTTCGTTTTTCACTATTGCAAGGCTACCTGCTCCCCATAGGCCAGAATGGGCAGACTGACTATTACACTTTATAGTCAGAACTGACCCAGGGAACATGGTAGAAAAACGAATTTAGTATGCCTGAACTCAGAATGATAAAATACATCTTTTAGTGAAGTTGGTTTTAACATTCTGTGTTTGAAAATACCACTTTTAGAAAGTGGGTATTTTCTTGCCTAAACTTCCAAGCCTGCCTCTGCTAGGTTGTGTATTCCTTGTCTAGAGATTGAGTGACAGGGGCTGGGGGTGGCTACAGGAGACAGGGTGAGTCAGCACAGGGCTGAATAGGAAGGTCTGCATCCAGAGTGGAGGGAGGAGTTGCACCTGGGTCTGAATAGGGCTGTGCCTGCCTTCCACAATGCTGGCTCCACCTCCTGCCGGGCGTCTGATGGCTCTGCCCCTCACTCACAAAGGAAAGAAGGAGTCAGAAAAACAAAGTGCTCCAGGACTGACCAGAACTGGTTTTGGACTAGGCAGAGGCCTCTCTGCCTTCAGAGAACAAAGGAAAACTGTGTATAAAAAGGGGACCCAGACCCCTAGGAAATTAGATCACTTCTGGGAAATCAAGAAACCTGTTGCCAAGGAGAAGAACCGGAGAAGCTGAAGGAGGAGTACTGCCCCTGTGCTGTTTTGCTGATTGGGGTTGGCCTGCAGTGGTTGCTTTCTGCCAAGGACAGGAGAAAAGACTTTGCTGTGCTTTGTCATCTTGAAGAAGGGAATCTCCAAGGGCTTGAACTGAGCTTGCCTCCTGCCTGAAGTCACAGGGACACAAAGACTTCACCCCTTCTGTTTGCCTGCATCTGGAACTGCTGTTTTAGCTGCTAACAGAGGGAAATTGCAACACCGACGCCGGCGAGCGACGCCGTAACCTGCACCGAAGCCGTGGGCACCGCTCGTGAAGAGCACGACGCACCGCCCCGACTTGCACCGTAGGCCCGACGCCTGCCGACGCCGTGCGACATCGACTCCGAAGCCGTCATCGAGGCCGCTGCCTGCACCGGAGCCGAGGACACCGCTCGTGACGCTCACGACGCACCGTCCCGACTCGCACCGCAGCCCCGACTTCACCGACGCCAGGGCTTCATCATCGCGGAGCCGATCCTCGACGTGGGTGACCCCCGAATCCATCGACGCCGCACCATCGTAAGGAACCGACGCCTCGCCGCCATCCGTGACGTCACCTCCCGACACAGTAAGGAACCGACGCCTCACCTCCCTGCGCTGCAGTAAGGAACCGAGACATCACCTCCCCTGGGGTCGTAAGGAACCGACGCCGCCGGCGCCAACGAAGCATCACCTCCCCGACGCCGTGCACCGTCTTTGTTTTCATCGAATTCCAGGTACTGTTCTTTGTGGGTCTGCTCGACTCCGGGCCCGACGCCGCGCACCTCGCGGTCGGCGCCGTACTTTGGGATTTCCACCGGTCACGACGTCGTGATAACTCCAAGTGGAGTTATTTGTTGCTACAAGCTTTATTTGAGTGACTATCCTATTTTTGAAGATAACGTGAACTGTCTCTATCATTTTAAGTCTATTTTTGATTACAGTATTGTGGATTTTTGCTATTGGGTCTTGTGATAAGTCTATATAAAGATTACTTATTTTTACATAAACAACCTGTGTGGTGTCCATCTGTAGTGTTTTCACTGTATTACTGTATGTGGTCACAAATGCTTTACACACTGCCTCTGAGATAAGCCTGTCTGCTCGTGCCAAGCTACCAGGGGGTGAGCAGGGGTTATTTTAGGAGTGTTTCCCCTTATCCTGACTAGAAGCAAGGGTCCCTATTTGGACAAAGGTGCAAACCATTGCCAACTAGAGACCCCCAGTTCTAACATTGGTGGTCAGCGGTGAGGATTTGGACTTGCATTTGTGATTCATATACAGTGATTGGTGTACACTACTAGTGAGTGCAGACCAATACGCGACCACATACATCTTGATAGGACTTTTTTTCCTTGGAACCTTTATTTTTGTTGAGAACTGCCAATTTTCACCATGAGCAAAAAAGGATCCATTGCACCTGCAGATATTGAATTTGAAGAAGATAGGGTTGATACCTACACTGTGACAGAACTCAAAGCTGTTTGCAAAAAATTTAAAATCTCTATGAGAGGCCTCACCAGGAAGGAGGAGTTTCACAAGGCGCTAAGGGCCTGGTTGGAAGCACGGAATGCCAGTGGGCAGTCCGAGGAGCCTGTGGAGGAGGCAGAGAATTTAGATGGGCAGCTTGAGGGGCCATTGGGCTTAACTGGGAGGAGAGCGCCTTCCAGGGAGGGCAGCAGTGTTTCTCAAAAGGGCCTGTCTCCAGAGGAACTGGAGGACAGGGACAAAAGCAGGATGCATGAAATGGAAATGGCCAAACTGAAACAGGGAAGCCATGATAGCCTTGAGCATAAGAAATTGGAGTTAGAAAGTAAGAGGTTGGCCATGGAAGAAAAGAAGATGCTTTTAGAGCATGAGAGAGTGGTGAGGGAGCTAGAGCTAAAGGCTAGGAGCCTAGAAATCACTCCCTCTGGTGGCAGCACACCTCCAGTGCCTGTAGAAAGTAGAGTGTACATCCCCAAGGAGGTTATTAAGGATTTCATGAAGGGGGAGGACATTGGGCAATGGTTTAAAGCTTATGAGATCGCCATGACATCACACCGGGTCCCTGAGAAGGATTGGGGAGCGGGGTTGTGGGGCCGCTTTGCAGGTGAGGGAAGGGAAACCTTGCTAGCCTTGCCCACAGTGGATCAGATGTCCTATGCCCACCTGAAGGAAGCTTTAGTGGCAAGGTATGGGTTAACTCCAGAGCTTTATAGACAGAAGTTTAGGAACTGCAAAAAGCTGGAGCCTAGTACCTGGGTGGAGTATGTGTCTTATTTTTGCAGAGCATTGGATGGATGGGTGAAGGGTAGCAAAGTAAATGACTTGCAGGAGTTCTATGATTTAATTGCATGGGAGCACTTGTCCAGTAGTTGTTTTCCAGAGCTACGCCAGCACCTTGTTGACAGTAAGCTGACTAATCCTAGAAAGCTTGCTGAGGAGGCGGACCGCTGGGTCAGTACCCGGGTCCACAAGGGTCTTGTGGGAGACTCCGCCAAAGGTGGGCAGGGTCCCCAGCAGAAGAGTGGGGGGACAAGGGTAAACAGAAGGAGTTCCAAAAAGGGCCCCAAAGTAAACCCCAAGGGAACCAAGGTAAGGGTTCCCAGCCTCCCACTGAGAAAAGACCATGGGTCCCAACAGATAAGTCTGTTCAGAAGGGGCCCAAAGCATGTTTTAGTTGTGGTCAGGTGGGTCACTTTGTAGGAAGTCCCAAGTGCCCCAATACCGTGACCACTGCACCCACTGGTGCACCACCCCGGCAGATGGCTAGTGTAGCCCTGGGGGAGGAGTTGGGTGCCCAAGGTGGGTGGGGTCCCGCAGAGATGTCCCTGGTCTCTCTAGGAGACAGTGAGATGGTCCCTAGGACCCAGCTGCCTGATAACACTAAAAAATACAGGCAGTGGGTGACCATCAATGGCCATAGGGTGGAGGCTCTGAGAGACACCGGGGCCAGTGTGACAGCTGTCAGTTGTCGGCTGGTGTCTGAAGAGCAGGTGGTCCCCAACGTATTCTACCCGGTAGTTGCCGCTGACAACTCAGAGAGCCACTGCAAGGTGGCCCAGGTTCCCTTTGAGTGGGGGGGTCTCAGGTATCCTTCAAGTAGCTGTGAGGCCAGCCATGCCTGTTGACTGTCTGCTAGGCAATGATTTGGAGAGCTCCCCTTGGGCGAAGGTGGAGCGGAGGTCTCATTTGGAGATGTTGGGTCTGCCAGAGTGGGCGTGTGTGACCACTCGGTCAATGGCAGCCGGTAAGGGTATTCAAGAGGACCTGGAGCCTGGAAGAAGGGCCCAGGTGCCTGCCTTAAAGAGAGGAGGCAGGGGCGCGGGAAACCGGCTCCCGAAGTTCCCACGGTCCAGGAGGAGGCAGACCTTGAGGGGGATGCCCTGGAGCCTACAGGGGAACAAGTGGCTGAACTGGGGGACCTGCCTGAGCTGACCCATTGGCAGCAGGAGGGAGGCCCCTCCAGGGAAGAATTCTGCGAGGAGCAGAAGAAGTGCCCTTCTCTTGAGGGCTTGCGGCAACAGGCTGTAAGCCAGGCAGCAGGTGATCGGTCTGGATCACACTGGATCTATTGGGAGAATAGTCTCCTGTATAGTGAGCCTAAGGTTGCTGAGCCTGGGTCAGCCCGTGTGCTGGTGGTACCCCAGCGCTTCAGAGCCTTCCTACTGGGTCTGGCTCATGATGTGCCTTTAGCAGGACATTTGGGGCAAGACAAGACCTTTCAAAGGCTTGTCACCCACTTTCATTGGCCCCAAATGCGCAAGAGTTCAGATACTCATTGCAGGACCTGTCAGACTTGCCAGGCAAGTGGTAAGAGTGGGAGGAAGCACAAGGCTCCTCTCCAACCTTTCCCTGTTGTCAGCACCCCCTTTGAGAGGGTGGGTATTGACATTGTGGGGCCTCTGGATCCCAAGACAGCCATGGGCAACAGGTTCATCCTGGTCTTGGTGGACCATGCCACCCGGTACCCGGAAGCCATCCCTCTTCGGACAGTGACGGCCCCCGTGGTGGGACGTGCACTGATGGGGATTTTCTCCCGTGTGGGGTTCCCCAAGGAGGTGGTGTCTGACCGTGGTACTAACTTCATTTCCAAGTATATGAAGTCCCTGTGGCAGGAGTGTGGTGTAACCTATAAGTTCACCACTCCTTACCACCCCCAAGGTAATGGGCTGGTTGAGAGATTCAACCGGACCCTTAAAGGCATGATTATGGGTCTGGAAGAACCCATGAGGCGTAAGTGGGACGTCCTCTTGCCATGCCTGCTCTTTGCTTACAGAGAGGTGCCCCAGAAGTCCTTAGGGTTCAGTCCCTTTGAACTGCTGTACGGCCATCCTGTAAGAGGACCTCTGAGTCTGGTCAAGGAAGGCTGGGAGAAAGCTCCCAGGAAAACTCCCCAGGATGTATTTAGTTACATGCTGGCCTTCAGGAACCAGACTCGGCGTTTCAGACAACTCGCTGAGGCGAATCTGGAAGCCAGCCAGGAAGAGATGAAACGTTGGCATGATCAGAACGCCACTCTGATCGAGTTTCAGCCTGGACAAAAGGTTTGGGTCATGGCCCCAGTGGAGCCCTGTGCGCTCCAGGATAAGTGGACCGGACCATTTGAGGTGGTGGAGCGCAAGAGTGATGTCACCTACTTGGTGGACTTGCAGTCTCCCAGGAACCCCTTGCGGGTCCTGCATGTGAACCGCCTGAAGCCCCACTTTGAGAGGTCTGAAGTGGGCATGCTCTTAGCAACAGATGCTGGGATGGAAGAGGAGACTGAACCTCTTCCTGATCTCCTGTATGCAAAAGAGCAAGATGGGTCAGTGGATGGTGTGAACCTCTCTCCCACCCTGACCCCGGAGCAGCAGAATGACTGTCGCCAACTGTTGGGACAGTTTTCTGATCTGTTCTCCCTGACTCCCAGTATCACTGAATGGTGCATCCATGATGTGGACACTGGGGACAGTCCTCCTGTAAAGCACAAAACTTACAGAGTGACTGACAGGGTGAGAGCTTGCATCAAGGAGGAGGTCTCCAAGATGTTTGCCTTAGGGGTGATTGAGTCCTCTAACAGTCCTTGGGCCAGCCCAGTGGTCTTGGTCCCAAAGGCTGCCGCGCCTGGTGCCACACCTGAACTCCGGTTCTGTGTGGACTACCGAGGACTCAATTCAGTCACCAGGACTGACGCGCACCCCATCCCCAGAGCTGATGAGCTCATTGATCGGTTAGGGGCTGCCCAGTACCTCAGCACGTTTGATCTAACGTCTGGATACTGGCAGATCGCCTTAACTGATGGGGCCAAAGAGAGGTCAGCATTCTCCACACCAGATGGGCACTACCAATTCCGGGTGATGCCCTTTGGGATGAAGAATGCCCCTGCCACCTTTCAGAGGTTGGTCAACCAGGTGTTGGCTGGGCTGGAGGATTTCAGTGCCGCCTACCTGGATGACATTGCAGTGTTCAGCGCCACTTGGGAGGAACATCTGCACCACCTCTGGGAAGTGTTGAAGGCGCTGCGGAGGGCAGGCCTCACGATCAAGGCGAGTAAGTGCCAGATCGGGCAGGGTTCTGTGGTGTACTTGGGACACCAGGTAGGGAGCGGCCAGGTGGCGCCCCTACAGCCCAAGATAGATACCATCCTGGCTTGGGAACCCCCAAAACCCAAACAGAGGTGAGGGCCTTCTTAGGACTCACCGGGTATTACAGGAGGTTTGTCAAGGGGTATGGCAACATTGTTGCACCCTTGACTGAGCTGACTTCCAGGAAGCAGCCCAGGAAAGTGAACTGGACTGATGCCTGCCAAAAGGCTTTTGATGCCCTGAAATCTGCCATGTGCACGGCGCCCGTGCTTCAGGCGCCCAACTTCTCAAGGGAATTCATTGTGCAGACAGATGCTTCAGAGCATGGTGTTGGGGCTGTGCTTTCACAGATGAATGAGGAGGGCCTAGACCAACCTGTAGCCTTTATTAGTAGGAGGTTACTCCCACGGGAACAGAGGTGGAGTGCGATTGAACGTGAAGCATTTGCTGTGGTCTGGGCACTGAAGAAGTTGAGACCATACTTGTTTGGGACTCACTTCCGGGTTCAGACAGACCACAGGCCCCTCAGATGGTTAATGCAGATGAGGGGTGAGAATCCAAAACTGTTGAGGTGGTCCATTTCCCTACAGGGGATGGACTTTACGGTGGAACACCGCCCTGGTACAGAACACGCCAATGCTGATGGTCTGTCCAGATTTTTCCGCCTTAGTGATGAGAACTCCCAGGAGGAAGGGTAGTTCTCCCCACATTTCAGCTGGAGGGGACACATGTTAGACTTGGCACCATTGGCGTGGGTCTCCCTTCCATTTTTTTGCTGTTGCCTCTTATGTTTTGCTGGTTTTAGATGCTTTTGGGCACTGTGCCACTGCTGTTCAGTGCCACAGTGCAAGTGCTCCCTACTGTAAATTGTGTTATGGATTAGTGACTCCATGATTGGATGATTGGTTTACTTGTCAGTCCCTAGTACAGTGCACTGAGTGTGCCCAGGGCTTGTAAATCCAATGCTGCTGGTGGGCTTGCAGCACTGGTTGTGCCACCCACAGAAGCAGCTTGTAAAATGTGTCTCAGGCCTGCCATTGCAGAGCCTGTGTGCAGTCTGTGACTGCCATGTCGACTTGGCAAGTGCAGCCACTTGCCAGTCCCTAAACCTTCCCTTATCTTCATATCAGACACCCCTAAGGTAGGCCCAAGGGCAGGGTGCATTGTAAGTATAAGGTAGGACATGCCCTGGTGTGTGTGGCATGTCCTGATAGTGAATTACAGCCATTTTCGTTTTTCACTATTGCAAGGCTACCTGCTCCCCATAGGCCAGAATGGGCAGACTGACTATTACACTTTATAGTCAGAACTGACCCAGGGAACATGGTAGAAAAACGAATTTAGTATGCCTGAACTCAGAATGATAAAATACATCTTTTAGTGAAGTTGGTTTTAACATTCTGTGTTTGAAAATACCACTTTTAGAAAGTGGGTATTTTCTTGCCTAAACTTCCAAGCCTGCCTCTGCTAGGTTGTGTATTCCTTGTCTAGAGATTGAGTGACAGGGGCTGGGGGTGGCTACAGGAGACAGGGTGAGTCAGCACAGGGCTGAATAGGAAGGTCTGCATCCAGAGTGGAGGGAGGAGTTGCACCTGGGTCTGAATAGGGCTGTGCCTGCCTTCCACAATGCTGGCTCCACCTCCTGCCGGGCGTCTGATGGCTCTGCCCCTCACTCACAAAGGAAAGAAGGAGTCAGAAAAACAAAGTGCTCCAGGACTGACCAGAACTGGTTTTGGACTAGGCAGAGGCCTCTCTGCCTTCAGAGAACAAAGGAAAACTGTGTATAAAAAGGGGACCCAGACCCCTAGGAAATTAGATCACTTCTGGGAAATCAAGAAACCTGTTGCCAAGGAGAAGAACCGGAGAAGCTGAAGGAGGAGTACTGCCCCTGTGCTGTTTTGCTGATTGGGGTTGGCCTGCAGTGGTTGCTTTCTGCCAAGGACAGGAGAAAAGACTTTGCTGTGCTTTGTCATCTTGAAGAAGGGAATCTCCAAGGGCTTGAACTGAGCTTGCCTCCTGCCTGAAGTCACAGGGACACAAAGACTTCACCCCTTCTGTTTGCCTGCATCTGGAACTGCTGTTTTAGCTGCTAACAGAGGGAAATTGCAACACCGACGCCGGCGAGCGACGCCGTAACCTGCACCGAAGCCGTGGGCACCGCTCGTGAAGAGCACGACGCACCGCCCCGACTTGCACCGTAGGCCCGACGCCTGCCGACGCCGTGCGACATCGACTCCGAAGCCGTCATCGAGGCCGCTGCCTGCACCGGAGCCGAGGACACCGCTCGTGACGCTCACGACGCACCGTCCCGACTCGCACCGCAGCCCCGACTTCACCGACGCCAGGGCTTCATCATCGCGGAGCCGATCCTCGACGTGGGTGACCCCCGAATCCATCGACGCCGCACCATCGTAAGGAACCGACGCCTCGCCGCCATCCGTGACGTCACCTCCCCGACACAGTAAGGAACCGACGCCTCACCTCCCTGCGCTGCAGTAAGGAACCGAGACATCACCTCCCCTGGGGTCGTAAGGAACCGACGCCGCCGGCGCCAACGAAGCATCACCTCCCCGACGCCGTGCACCGTCTTTGTTTTCATCGAATTCCAGGTACTGTTCTTTGTGGGTCTGCTCGACTCCGGGCCCGACGCCGCGCACCTCGCGGTCGGCGCCGTACTTTGGGATTTCCACCGGTCACGACGTCGTGATAACTCCAAGTGGAGTTATTTGTTGCTACAAGCTTTATTTGAGTGACTATCCTATTTTTGAAGATAACGTGAACTGTCTCTATCATTTTAAGTCTATTTTTGATTACAGTATTGTGGATTTTTGCTATTGGGTCTTGTGATAAGTCTATATAAAGATTACTTATTTTTACATAAACAACCTGTGTGGTGTCCATCTGTAGTGTTTTCACTGTATTACTGTATGTGGTCACAAATGCTTTACACACTGCCTCTGAGATAAGCCTGTCTGCTCGTGCCAAGCTACCAGGGGGTGAGCAGGGGTTATTTTAGGAGTGTTTCCCCCTTATCCTGACTAGAAGCAAGGGTCCCTATTTGGACAAAGGTGCAAACCATTGCCAACTAGAGACCCCCAGTTCTAACAGGCACACTTACAATTCCCCTGATTGATTGATTGATTGAGTTGTCATCATGTGTTGAATGTTCCTCTTCTTCACTGCTTGCGGCGGTGAGGCAACTCTCTGCCGCCACAGTGGATAGAGACGCCACTGGGGGTTCGTCATCTATGTGTGATAGGCATGAGCGACTCACCCCCCGGCCCTCCTGTGCTACGCTTCCCACCTTCTCTTTACCTGGACATTGACACCTTGGCGAAATCCACTGCACTCTCTCCAAATCTGTGACTCAGCCAGCAGGAGCCAGAGTCAGGTGTGATTTCACTGGTCTGGGCACAGCACTCACTGCGTAGTCCACTGGTGGACCTTGCGATGCAGTTGATGCAGCGGGGCTCCCTTAGGCGTGTAGTTGCAGGGCTCAGAGTGACCACACAAGTTCGGCGTAGCACAGGGGCCTCACCCTCCACAGCGTACGGCCAGCCCAACATCATCCAGCCTGTCATGCAGGGAGATGGCACCCACCATTGGTAATCCCCTCTGTGCACCCCGGTGTAGTAGTGGATTGTAGTATGCAATGCAGACCTCACTACATTGGTGCGCAGGAGCACCTCTGCCATGGACTGCTCCAAGGTGCGCAAGGCGGTCTTCTCACAGGTCAGCTACGTGGCTCCATGCAACCTGCCAGACTTCACCACCCGGTACGGGCGATCGTCACGCATCAATGTCTCCCACCACGGCTCATCGACTCCACAGCTCCTCCACATCCCACTCCAGGCTCCAGACGCAGGTCCAGCGAGGCATACGGGCTCCAGACGCAGGTCCAGGGAACCATCCAGGGTCAAGATCCAGGTCCAGCGAGGCATCCAGGCTCCAGACGCAGGTCCAGGGAGGCATCCAGGCTCAAGACGCAGGGCCAGCGAGGCATCCAGGCTCCAGACGCAGGTCCAGCGGGGCATCCAGGCTCTCATCCTGGTCATCCTGGATGTTGGGTGGCTTGAGGGGGTTGTTGTGTTGATGTGTGCTGCACTTGGCCCTGGCTGCTCCAATCTGCATTGAACTTTTTTTTTGGGCATCTTTTCTATGGGAGGTGGACTGTTAGGCTATTTTTTAAGTTAGAGGGAAGAATCACTCATGTTGGGCTGCCTAACGTGAGTTTTCTTATCGCTAATGGGCTTATCGCAACTTTTTTAACGTTAGCGCTAGGATTTTTATCGCCGTCCCGCTAATTTTATCGCCGGACATTTCAGCCGGTAAGAGAAACTATCGCCTGTTAGCGGCATGTTGTTAATACGCCGCTAACACAGCGATCATTTCCCGCGGTAAACGGCGATAAAAAAAGTCACGCTAACGGCGGTTAGTGATAATTATTGCCACTTCTTGATAATATCCCCCTTAGTTTCCATTCTTAATGGCACCAACTGTAAGAGTAGTACTCCTAGGATTGCAAGATTTGCTGCCAGGTTGTTCCAATTCAATTTTCAAGTGGTACACATTGCTGGAGGGAAAAATGTGAGGGCAGATTATTTGTCCAGAAATCCTATTGTCGAGAAGGATAAATTGGCACGTGAGTGTGAAGATGAGTGTTGTTTCATTACTGCAATGGAAGTTGAGAATTCGAGTCAATTCACAGAAGATGTGTGGAGGAAAAGTTTGTGTGGTGACTATATGATGGAAGAGGTTATGGAAAATGTGAGATCTGGCTGGCCCAGGGAAAGGTCGCTTGAGTTGAGTTTACAACCCTACTTCAAGGTGTCAGATGAGTTAACCATTAAGGATGTTCTTTTTTTGAAAGGTGATAAACATATTCCTCCCATCGAGCTGAGGCACAGTATTTTGTCCAAAGCTCATGAAGGCCATTTGGGGTCCACGTTGACCAAATGAAGGGTGTGCAAGTCATTTTGGTGGCCTCAGATGGATGCGGAAATTGACTATTTGGTCAAGAGTTGCGTGGTGTGTTCCACGTCAGATAAATCTTTTAAGACATCCACTCCACCTTTAATACCTATTGTCTGTCCCTCTGGACCATGGAAGAAACTTGGCATAGACCTGGTAGGGCCATTTAATGTTTTGTCTCACAATTGTCGCTTTGCTTTAGTCCTCATAGATTACTATTCCAAATGGCTGTTTGTCAAGTTTATTAGTGAACCTGACTCCAAAGCTGTGATTGTAGAACTGCTATTTGTACCTTTTGTAAAAATACTCCAAGTTGCCAGGTTTTTCTCGGCAGTCTGTCTTCACTGCCACAGTGATAACATATGCGACTCACCTGCATCTAGCGGCTGCTGGCCGGCGTCATGCACGCGGCCGCGGAGTTTTTTCTGACCTATTTAAGGCTTACTCTTGGCATTGCCTCGTTTCCTTCCGAGTAGATGGAGCGTTTTCCGCGAGTAGCGGTAAGCTTTCCTTTCAGACCTTGTTCCTAAAAACTTCATTTTACAGACCTTTTCACCCTTTGGATCGATCGTAAATGCGATCCTTGGTTTATTTTACAGATTCTGCACCGCTGGTTTCATTTTATCCCGGAGGCAGCGTTTCTGTAGAATCATACATCCTCATTAAATCATGGGAGGACAGGTATTTATACATAACAGTTAGCACGCCGTGGTTTTAATACTCGATCCACTGGCGCCTTCAGGGTCCGTTCTAAGTAGGTCCTTTTTTAATGTTTTTCAGATTGATGCGCAAATATATAAATTAAGGAGTCTGGCTCTCTCTGGAGAGAATATTTTGAAGGGGACAGAATTATAGTGTTTCGCTTCTAAATAAGGTATTTTGATTAATTTTATTTGTACAATGATTGTACTTTAACCGCAATATATAGGTGGTTGTTCATACATGCACCTTATCCTTCCAGGTGCTGTTTTCCGCTCTCTTGTGTTTGGAGCTTACGAGGCCTATACTTCTACATCAGCCCCCGCTGTGGGGTTTTCATGGTAAATACAAGGGACTGTTGCCCTTTGCGCTTTTTATTTATTTCTTAGGGTTTGGTTTATTTGTGTATTAACTTATTTTTTCTGTAATTAATTCTTAGGTGCCCTCCCTTTCCCCTCACTTCAGTCCTGAGGAAGACCCCCCCTGTAAGGATTACAAGAACCTACACCTTTTATTTGGGGTCGAAACGTCGACACTTTTGTAGCCTGCCAGTACAATCGACAGCAATGATGTGACTGTGATTTGCATACATGGCTCTATATTATATACGGACTATAGAATTGTGAAGTTGTTGGCAAAATGATGTGCCATTATTCAATGTATATTATGATAAGTGATTTACACAGTATTCTTGCTTCACACACCCCCGCTACCCTCACTCGAATCACTTACTTCTCCTGAAACTTTCTCTCCCCACTTTTTCTGGGCACTCTTGTTAGTATTGTATAAAAAGTTTCTGCAATTATTTTGATGCTCAGTGTGATTAAATAACACTGACCAACTGTATAAACGTGTTTTCTAAGTTCTTCTAATTTTTTTAATTTTATTATTACTGTTTAATGCAATTTTGCTGGGACCACTTACTATTGTATTGTCCTATACCCAGGTCCCAGTGACTATTTTGGGTTTACCCTTTTGTAACGATGTTTTCCTCAAGGACATCTTTTTGAGTGAGGGTTTACCTGAGGAGATCATCTCGGACAATGGGGTGCAATTTGTCTCCGTTCAGTTGAAGACATTTTTGTGTGAGTGTTCTGTTCCCATCTTAAGAGTTTGCTTTACCAACCAAAAACCAATGGCCTGGTGGAACGTTTCAACAGGGTCCTTGGTGAGTGTGTGAGATGGGCACTAGCTAATAAGTGTGATGTTCTAAATGCCATTCAATCCATGCTATGATTTTATAGAACCACCCGGCATTCCTCCACTGGCGTCTCCCCTTTTTAGGCTCTTAAAGGAAGGAAACCCGCAACCCACTTTAGGCCGGCTTGGATGAGTAAGTTTCTAAAAAAGGAATTGTCACTTCAATCTCACAATGAGTTGATCCAACACAGTGTTGAATGTGCACAGCATAAACAGAAATTGTACTATGATGCCAGGAAGAGGGTGAAAGTGTGTCCTTTTAGGGTAGGTGACACTGTTCGCATCAAAACACCTGAGTTTTTGAAGAAAGCCGAAGCTCTCTGATCCTTTTGTCATTGAGAAAGTATGTGGGAATGCTGTTAGGCTCCAAGGTCGCAATTGGTGGAACACTGCCAAACTTGTCAAAATTCCTGTACATTCTGAGTCGTTGTCTGAACATGTAACTTTTGATAACTCATTCAGGCCTTGTTTGGAAGTGTCTCCTTCGGCTTCATTCTCTAACAAGCCTTGTGGGGGTTCGTCTGTCAATGCTGAAGATGATTTAGCTCCTGCAGAAAGTCTACAGAGGAGCCTCAGGGCTCGGAGGGTTCCCAGCAGATATTGTTAGTACCACATTTGCTGTGGTTTTGTTTCAGAGTTATATCTCTGGGGTTTTTATTTAGTGTTATGCTGTTTCCTTTGTCTGTCTCAGTCCTTCTTTTCTTTTCCCGGCTCTCCCCGCCCTTTCCGTTCCCCTTGTGGCTCTCTCTCTTCTCTACTCATTTTCTTGTGTTGTTGTCTGTTTTGTTTTTTGTTCGCAGGTGCTCAGTCCAGCCATTTAGAATGGTTGGTTTGTGGGTGAATAAAAAGGGGAAAATTCATTGTTGATTTTTCTAATATTTCTGTTGTACCAGACTTATGTGCATTTTGTGCCTGCTAGATAATGTTCTCCCTTTATTGGTTGCGCTTGACATTTGTGTATGTTTTGTTTATGAGACAAATTGTCAAGCAAAAAAAAAAGGGAAAACTCAATGTAGTGTTTGTCTCTTTAACCCCTATTGTCATTCCTGGAACACGGGTGTCTTCGTGTTCCAGAGAGTGGCGGTTGGTCGAGTTGTCTTCGCCTGAAGCTGCTGGGGGTACCTTACTACCTTGTTGATTAAATAGTTTTAGGTACAAATCGACGTCTGCCACTTATTTCAGGTTGTTAACTTCCTTTCCGGGAGGGGGGGTTCCCCTTGGATGACTGGTTGTGCTCTTCAAGGGAGAGCTTGATCTTCATCACTTTATTAATTAAGTAATTGGCGAAGTTGTCACACACGTTCTTTAGAGGTCTGAGGGTTTTTTAGGGACGGCTTGGAGGTTTGTTTTTCGATTATATTGAAAAGCTCTTTGGCGCAGTATTTGGCCTTGTTTAGAGCACTGCAGAAGAAGGTAAAAAGAGCAGATGATGGAGGGAATGCTGAACAAAGCAAACATTTACCACAGTCACAGATCTCGGTTTAATCCATCTATTTTTTGCTCACTGCGTCACCCCAGTTTGGACCCAGTCATCTGTAAATCAGTCTTGACCCTGCTTCCCATGGGAACAGTCCAGACCAATCTGCCAGGCCAGGTCCTCCCTGGACTGGAAACAAGCATCCTGGGACTGGTTTTCCGAGTATCACCCCTCACCAGCCAGGCGAGCTTAAATCCTGTGGCACAGTGAGCACAGGACCCATGTCTGGACATACCCTTTGAACTTAGGGCAACAAAAGCAAAAAGAACGGATGATGGATGGAACTCTGAACAAATCAAGCATTCACCCCAGTCACAGATCTGGGTTTAATCCACCAGAAGAAAGTGGCTTTTTCATTCATGATGTGTTATTTTTTTAATTCCTGCATTCCCTCCTGAGCTCAGGTGGGCTGAGGATGGATTTGCTTGCCAGAGTCTTTCTGCTGCTCTAAACTTCCTTCTTTCTGCGGTGAGGTCTGTATTGAAACAGGATCTCGAGGGTGTGTTTCTCACCCTTTTCAGTTTCAGAGGGTCTACTTGGTTCAGTATGGAGGACATCATTGAGTTGCAGTGGGTGGTGTGTTCAGTTGTTGAGAGATTATCTGTTGAGGGGGAGTAGTGATCCCATTCTTTCTTTGAAGTCCGATAGAGAAATTTGCCTTATGTTTCTTGCCCACCGAAGGGTATTTTGTGCTCAAATTGGGTGGTAGAACGTATTGTTGATATGGAACAGAATGATGTGGTGATCTGACCAGTTGACAGGGAGGAGTTGTCAATAGCTAGTGTTTCATCTTCAGCTATGATAGCATCCAGGGTAGAGCCTTTGGTGGGTGTTTGGCCTTTGCAGATCTGGGAGAGATTCCTACTAAGTAAGAGGTCCTTTAAGGATTGGATTAATGTATTGCTTTCATCGTTCCAGAAGGTTGAGGTCCCCTAGGATGATGATATTGGTGTGCGAGAGTGAGTAGTGTGTTATCAGATCTGCTAGGTGTTCACCTGTAAGGTATGGTACCTTGTGGGTCGTAGAGTAGGCGGCAGTTTATAGTCTTGTTGTCATTAATCCTAATGGTGGCGCTTAGAAGTTCAAATGTGTTGTAGGTGTAGGTGTAGGTTTCACAAACATTGATGTTATTCTTGTGGATAATGGCAATGCTTCCACGGTTTCTGCCCTTCCTGTCTTTCTTGATGATTGAAAATCTCAGTGCCACTACCATGTCCATAATAAGGTCAGAGGATTAATTTAGCCATGTTTCTGTGATGAATGCGATGACAGTGTCGTAGTTTAAGATGGCTTCTGACAGGTCTGTTGCATACTTGGGTGCAGATCTGCAGTTTATGAGCATGCATCAGGTTTTTCTGCAGTTCTTGGGATCTGGAAGGGAGGAAGTCACAGGGATGTTGAGGAGGTGTGCTAGTGGCCTGGATGTTCTCAGTGTGGGGTTTCTTTCTAGTCCTGTAATAACTTGGATCTTGGAGGAGGGATGTACGATTTGGCAAGCTTTTCTGCCTCGCTCATAGACATCATGGCGTTCGTTCTTTTTGACCTCTAAGCTTTGTTTTTGAGAGACGCTGTGGTCCAGCTGTGTGACTGTGTCTTGGTTTGGCCTCGTTGTTGTCTGTTGCTGCATGTGGGGGTGGTTTTGGAAAATCTGTTCGAAAACATGTTGAAGTTCATCATGATATTGTTGAAACCCTGTATTGCTTTCTCTAGTTGTTCTTCCAAGCAAGTTAGTAGCTCATTTAGCTTGGACAAGGGCATTTGATTTATTGAGGAGGGTGTGTGTTTATTTTGCATCAGATTGTATGTGGTAGGGCAGTCCAGAGTCAGTGAGTGTAAATTGGTGTGGGTGAGATTTGAGATGTTGGTGGTGGTGCGATTAGAGATATCACTAAGTTCAGTGTTGTTGATGGTGGGCCTGTTGGGAGAATAGTGTAGGTCCTTTTGAGATGGTGTTGTCAGTGTGTTGGTGACCATAGAGGGCAGGTTGTGAGAGATGGGAAAAGTAGCAGCTCGGTCGATGACCTGAGACGTCCCTGAGGGAGGGAAGGGTGTTGTGGATATTGTGTGGAGGTGGTGAACGGAGTATTCATTATGATGGGCTGGGATCAGTGGTGATATTCTGAGCTGAGCTGGTATTCTGGGCTGGGCTTTCAAGTGTGTTGGTAAGTGAGCAGACCATGTTATGCAAGCGAGGGATAATGGTGTGGACCAGTGGGCTATCAAATATAACCGGTTTGGTATCAGCTGGAGTGAAGGCTAGGTAAGTTGTGAGGGAGGGATTTTAGTTGATGGTGCAACTCATGCTTGTTTCAGTCTGTGTTGTATCCTTTGTGGGAGAGTGGTTTGGGGAATCAGGGGGTTGTGACAGCTAGCTGCCATTTTTTAGAGTAGGGAAAAGGATTCAAAAGTGCACAGGTTGCCATCATTAGCTTGTATCATGATAGTTCCGTTTCTGAAGATGGTTGCAGTAGTATTGACTTTGAATGTGGGTGAGTTTTAGATTGTCAGTTTGTATCCATACAGGATTTTGGTGGTTTCGTTATATGAGTGTTTTTTTAGGATAGTGTTCCATTTCGCAGGACGTGCCATGTAAAAGATGAAATCCGTTCTCTTTATGCCTTTTGATGCGTTGTAATAGAATTCAGCAATGAGCAGTTTGGTGTGCTGTTTAACAATTTTTGTTTCAAATTCTAAGCCGCTGTGGTGGAGAGGATGGGAGAAGAGTGATGAAAAGGAGTTTGGACAGTGAGGTTTGAGGAGGGGGTTGTACAAAGGGGGGGGCACTGTGGAGGCCTGAATCAAGTATTCTTTGGGGAGAGTTAGTAGTTCTTGTATGAGTAGGGTTAGGTGTTTTTCCTAGTTTATTTCTTTTGAAGGCTGAGGAATAAATGTGGATGGCGACACGTGAACTATGATTGACTCTGCTGAACCAGTGGTTTTAAAAGAGGGGGGATAAGAGGAAAACATCATTGGAGTAGGGGGTGCAGCTCCGAGTAGTGAATTTCAGTTGAGTTTGACTGGGGACAGCCAATTCCAAGATGGCTGCCAACTTGGTGGTGAGTGGGAAACCTAAGTCCCCTTTCGAATCCTATTGTGTGGGGGGGATAGGAAATGATCCCATTCCAAGACTGCCGCCGAACTGGTGGTGAGTGAGGAACCTGGGTTCTGGTAGTCCCCTTTCTATTACTATGGTGTGGAAGAGGAGCTAAGGAGGTTGAGGAGGGACTTCAACCACTTTTGAACTCTTTCTCTTTGGATTGCCTGGGGAATGAGGGGCACACCCAGGTCTTATTGGTCCTTTCTTTGTGTTTATGCATGATAGGTAGGACACTGGGTCATTGTGGAAGGAGAGGGGGGACCCCAAAATGGCATCCTTGGTTAAACCATGTGATCAGGCACTATGGGAAGGATGAGAGCTCCCCCTGAGGCGAGAGAGGAGTCCGGCCCCGCTGGGGTTAGGTGCTTCCCCATGAAGTGCAGGCAGGCAGGCAGAAGCGGGCCCGGGGGAGGGAGATGAGAGTTCACATTATTGTTCCATGTGGGGCAAAGAGGCGGGCTTGGTGGGGGACAGGAGAGCATGTAAAAGTCACCCTGACCCGAATAAATCAATAATCACTGCCCGGTCACAGCAGTGAAGCTACCGGCGGCTGTTGATCCCGGGCTCGCGGCGTGTGCCATGTCGGGCCTACGAGGGGTTAGTGACTCGGGGAATGCTATCCTCAGACCGTGACTCCAGTAGATTGGAACCAAAGGAGGTTGGTGGCCTGGTGGTCACCCTCACAGAGGGCTAAGATTCCGGTGAGGTTTGAGACCTGTGCCCAGTCACACTACAGGTAGAGCAAGTATCCTACCAGCCGTCTTGTCCCTTAGCCCAAGTCGGATGTCATTTGCACGTTGTTCTCATCCCTCTATAGCACTATTTTCAAAAAGGGACCTAACACTGAAGATGACCTATTACCCCATCTCAAGTACCGCATATCAACTCTTTCTAGCACATAATCTGGATTTCCCATTATTGAGTTAAAAGGGGAAGGATAACTTATAAGTTGATGTGTCCTGGCAGCTTCATTCCAGTAAATCAGTGTGATCATGGTAGCCATTTATAGAGAATCCTAACTCCTATCGTATCTGGGGGCAACCACAGTAAATTACGTAATGATGCTCTGGACTCTTCCTGCTGCAGACAGCACCAAGGTTTATCTTGGGTCTTGGAAAACCATATGTGGGCTAGTGCCAGCTGTGTCACCAGGATATACCCATGGGGTAGGCCCCCAACCCTTAAGGGCCCCCCTGACTCTTCAGAGGGCCAATTTAGCCCTAGGCCAATGAATACGACTCAGGGTCACTGCTCATGCTCTTTATCATTTTGCAGCATGCCACTGTATAAACCTCCTAATTTCAGGGACACTCGGTGTTTCCCTCATAATATATCTTATACAGCACTTATTGGTGACTCGAAATGGACTTGTTATCCCAAATGAAAGTCCAGAGTTTTCTCTGAATGGCTTTCACCATTTCCACTAGAAACAGAAAGGGAAGAGCCCACAGTACATATAATAATCTGGGCATAAAGGCTTGAACATCCATACTTAACTGTATTCTTGATGTATTGTATGATGAGCACATTGCAATAAAAAGAGTTATAAAAAAATAAATAATACTAATCTGGGCATAAAATTTACTTTCACACATTGTAATTTGTCTTTACCTAAAACCTCCAACTGCCCTCGGCACTACAGGTCATTATGGACGCTTTATGGAGGTTTTACAACAGAGGAACATTACAATTATACATCTCATCCATTGTGGAAGGGAGTGCCAATCAGTTGTAGCCCATAGTTCTGCAGGGTATCCCTGACTTCACCATAACTCATCACCATTCCCATGCTTTTTGACTTTTGGCAGTTAATTTTGAACAAAGAAATTGCTTAGCTGTTTCACACTTTTTCTAGCTAAGCTGCGAGTAAAGATATGGCATCATTCAAGATGCATAGAATATCATCAGCAAACAATGGCAATTTTACTTGGAGCATGTTTGTGTGTAAACCTTTGATTACTGGATTTGACCTAATCTTTTCTATCACTGGTTTCATGTGGGAGGCAATATGTAATGGAGAGAGGGGCCAACCCTCTTGTTTTCCTCCAGTCAACACAATACAGTCAGGACAACAGGAACAAACATTTAAGTTAGTGAAGGGGCCTATAAAGATGGCATTAATAAAGGCCAGCATTCCAGGACTCGGCCTGTTTTACTGAGTATTTTGTATTGATCCTTTATAAAAACCTGCCTGGAGAGGGAAGATTAAAGTTGGCCAAATATACTTGAGCCAATTTTAGTACATATGTTCATATCACTCTTCATAAGCACAATTTGGCCTATATGAGCTGCAAGACTGTGGATTTTCATTAATATCAAGGTGAATACCATCATCCACAGAGTCAACTTTCCTATATCTAAAAAAGAGTTGAAGACTTTGGTCGGGGTCTAGGAAATCATTAAATGCTTTATAAAAAATGAATTTGGAAGCCTGTTTTAGGCCTGATGCCTTATTGCTCAGAAAAGCTTTATAATACATCAGGTGACACCAGAGTAGGCCATGGCAAAATTAACATTTCACGTAATGTGAAATTACACGATTGAACCAGCTAGAGTAATTTAGAGTAATTTGGGGCAAAAATGAGTACTGCAAGCTCACAAGAACAGAGTGAGAACAGCTGCTGGCTGCTGCTGTTCATGTTTTGTTGCATTTAGCAATATTTCCATAGTGCAAAATGCATCTTCAGGTCCATTTTAAAGAAAATAGCACTAAATGCAGGTTTACGCTCCTTGTTTAATTCTAGATATTATTGCACAATTTTGCTGCAATTTTGTGTAATTATAGTACAGCAAATTACACAAGTTACATCCACCCCTAATATTTACTGTTCTCTCTCCTCACACATGATCACTCTCTTGTCTGGGCACAAGCCCCATCTCATAAGCCTGGGGTCTTCCTCAAATGCACCCCAGCACACCAAGGCAGAGAGCCTGCCCTGCCTGCACCCGCCAGGTTCCATTATCTCCTTTGGCCACATGCAGAGCATGGGGGTCAGCAGACATCAGGCTTCCTCTCCTTCTGGTTGTCACACTCTTGTGGCCATTAAAGATCCAAGGCAGCCTTCCAGGATTCCCTCTCAGAAGGTCAATCTACCTACTATCTGATAGAGAGTATATAGCTGCCTGTACATTGGCCCTGGAAAGAAAATACTAGTCCCTGGGTTCCAACAAAAATCCAAAAGTTCTTGAATTCATTCCTGCAGGAGTCAGGTGTCTTTTCTCTACCAGTTGGTCATTCCTCCATTGTCGGTTTCACCAAGTCCAGACTGTTTTAAAAAGTATCTCTAATGTTTGAAGTGTGGGTGGGAAGTTCCAGAAAGTAGGCACCCTGCCCATTCCTTAGGTGACTCATCATCACTCCACCCTGCCCCAACCCACCTACACAGCATTTTGGAAATTTCTAAAATAGTGACACCAAGTGGTCTCTTGTAAGACCGTCTCTGAGGGGCATATTTATGCATGTTTTGTTTCGCTTTTGTGTCATGCAAGGGGGCGCAAGGGTGATGCAAAACCTAAGTCAGATTTCTCAAGCCACACACGGCCACCTTGCATGGCCCTGCATGGCTTGATAAATCCAGAGTAATGTGACAAAGCGCAAATCGCAGCGTTCCATTACTCTGCCCTGGGAAGGTGATCCATGGGTGGAGCGTGGGTGTTCTTGTGCAAACAATCCTGAAAGGCTTTTTCCTCTTTCTTTATGTGCTGCAGAATGCAGCACACATAGAAAGAGGAAAGAACACAGAGAAATAAACATATTACTCATCATTACACCTCTCCTGGGGAGGTGTATCGTTTTGGCGCATTACCAGGTTTACCTGTTCTTGTTAATCTGGAAATGCATCAAAATCCATGGACATTGCATAGGAGCACCCATCAACAACCATGAAAACGTCTTTCTGGTGCAGAGTAATGCAATACAGCAATTTGCGTTGCGTTGCGTTACATTACTTGAGATTTATATGAAGAACGGAGGGCCATGCAAGGTGGCCTTGCGTGGTTTCATAAATCTCATTTTTCACCCTGCATCACTCTTGCACCATGTTGCATGGTGCTAGAGTGACACAAAAGGGCTCATAAATATGCCCCATACTCTTTTCAGTTAAGAACTACAGACCTACATTATGAATGTCCACTCACATTATGAGGCCTACATCAGGTCAGCACCAATCCATGTAGGTTCGCTTCTATGACAGGCTATCTGTGCACAGATTCTGTGTTGAGTTATATGGTAATCTTTTACCCCACACACATGTACACACAAGTGTGCATGTGTTCTCGTGCAACCAGGCCCAAGACTCTTACCCTAGCTGCGAATCAGTGGCATTCGACACGGTTAACCATAGTATTCTGTTGAAGAGACTAGAAAGCATCGGAGTTAAGGGTCAGTCCTTAAGATGGCTTCAGTCTTATCTAACGGATAGATCACAGTTAGTGAGCATTCGACCTTTTACATCTCCGAAGATAGCTATTCAACATGGGGTCCCTCAGGGCTCAGCAATCAGTCCAATTTTATTTAATATATATCTACGCCCACTTATTTCCATCATTAAATCCTTTGGAGTGAATCTGGTCAACTATGCTGACGACACACAGCTCATGTTTTCTCTGGAGGGAGATCAAAAAATATCCATGGATAGATTTCATGAATGTATGACTATTACCTCACACTGGCTTAGACACAACTTCCTCCAATTTAATGGAGAAAAAACTGAAGTCATATACTGCATGACAAGCAAAGTTGGCCGTCCCCTCCCTGGTGACTTTCGGCTCACCCCCACAGATGGCGTGCTAATACCTACCAAAACAGTGCGCAATCTGGGAGTGATGATGGATAATAATCTCCAAGTGGATTCACAAATAAATAAAACAGTGGGTACCTGTCTTTCACTGATCAGAGCCCTTAGAAAGATTCTCCCACTACTACCAGCTTCTGCCAGAATACAGGTAGTGAGGAGCGCTATTTTGAGTAGGCTGGACTACTGCAATTCCTTGTGTCTTGGAGCTCCTAGCTCCTCGATAATGAAGCTGCAGAGGATCCAGACAATTGCAGCAAAGTTGGCCCTAAATTGGCAGCGCAGATCCTCAGCATCTCAGGCTCTACGGGATCTTCACTGGTTACCGATTCAGCAGAGAATATTTTTTAAATCTCTCTGCATAGTTTTTAAGGCAGCAAATGGTCTGGGTCCCAGGCCTTTGCAGAGTAAGTTTACGTGGTATATGCCCACAAGAAACCTCCGTTCGGCCACAGCAAATCTGGTCAATGTCCCTAAATTTAAGAGGGTTAGAACAGGTGGGAGAGCTTTTAGCTCTGCAGCCTCGCGATTATGGAATGAACTTCCACCTGACATCAGGAGGAGCAGAGACATAATGCAATTCAGGAAGAAACTAAAGACCTGGTTATTTCCAAGGGAAAGGAACACTTAGATGTAATTCCTGAATTCTCTAGTGCTCCTCCTGATGTCCTTCTCTCCCTTAGGTCTCTATTATCTATAACTCCCTTTTTCTCTTTCAAATACAGTATGACACATTACATCTATGTACACTTTCAGCGCCAGGATACCCGTTGGGTGACAGTGCGCCATATAAATGCTGTATACAATACAATACAATACAAGTGGGCCTTATCTTAAAAGGCACACACTGGCGTTTAGCATTCTCAAGCCATTGAAACAGAGCTTACATTGAATAGGACTCATTTAGTGAGCCACACAGCAAAAGTCCACAAACCAGGCAGCGCACAGCAAATCTATTTTCTGAAATGCAATAAGCATTTTGTAACATTTTGATGTACCCTTATTGAATTGTACCTGTTAATTATAGAAAATGCTTCAACAAAAGTCCTCAGAGGCTGAAACTATTAATATATCATTCTATGTATTCATTCGTTCATTAACATTATGACTAACACAAAAACACAATCTGCTTATTTCCCATCAATATTACTAATAAAGAATCTGAAACTAGAAAATATTACATAAGAATGGTCAGAGTGATCCACAATCAACTTTTAACCTGAAATTCAGCATTCACTGGAGACTGAAAAGGTAACAAAGCCCAACAGTGAACCTGAGAGGCCAAATTAATCGAGAACTGAACCCTGCTTTCAGCAGACTGAGGTTAAAGCCTTAACTCTTCAGTGATTTACACAATGTGAATTAAACCTACTGCTACACATCATGTGTGTTCAAAGATGCTCTCCATTAACCTTCATCAGGGGTCAGTGTGAGGAAGTTGCAACAGTACAAATCCTTGAAAAAACCCTATATTTCAATTGCGGCATTGGTCATTTGCTAACCCTTTTGATGATCCCACAGCAACATACAGGAGGTAGAGACAAAAACTCAGGGGAAACCACACCAAGGATGCCAGGTCTAACATGCATATAATACATATCATGATATATCATACATATACCAACAATTGATTACTTGATTAGTGGATTACTGGGGGAGCTTACTGTAAAGCAAACCCAGCATCTAACCATATATGTATCATTAATTAATAATGCAACAAAAGTTGATATCATATATTGACCAACATGCCTCTGATTATCCTTGTTTCATTTTTAGTTTCTGAAAGTAACATGCACCAATTTTTGAGATTGTGAAACTTTTAAAATTGTTTTTTTTAGTACAACATATCTTTCAGTCGAGTGACTGTACAAACATGTTTGAGAAAGAGGTATTTTAACAAGGCTGTAAAGCAAATGTGTAGTTTATTGTTCTGAAATGGTTGATCCTTCATTGTAAAATATAAATAATGAGACTTTGACCATTTAAACAGCGATGACCATAGTGAAGGTTGAGTCTTGATTTTAAATGATAGCTGATATTATCAAACTCAGTGCAAAATGTTTATTTAGGATTTACTTTCCAGCTCAAACTTTATTTGCACTGAAAAATAGCCCTAAAGTAACGCTAAGTAGTGCTAGTACTGTTTGGTGTTGTTTTGCATCAAGGTGGTGTACCATGGACAGTGCTTAATTTCAGCCGATGGTTGGGCACTGTCACTCATTTTTGGGGACCAGCACTTATTTTACATATCAGATATTTAGAGAGTGCAAAAGAAGGAAAAACACAGAGATCAGAAAGACAGAAAAAGATGGCAAAACTGTTAGAAACAGAAAGCAGGAACCTGCAAGAAACGGAGATAGGGAGTGTTTGGTAGTGGATTAAAGACTACCAGCCTTGGTATTGGCATGCCGACATTTAATTGCACCGGCCACTGGCTTTTGAGCAGAGCTTCAGGCACCGGCACTCTTTCTTTCACAAGTTAAGCACTGATGGCACATTGGCATTCCCATGATGCCTCTCACATTTTATAACTTAAAGCAATACCTACTAATATTGGGCTTTGTGCCGAAAAATAATGTGTAGTTGAGGCTGGCACTAAGAAGAAGAACTGCTTTCATTTCTCCATATTTTTCAGAATTTGTATGTGTGCTGCGCTATACCTGGAAGTGTACAAATACAATACTTCTACTAGATATCACACAGACACCTTTACTCTATGGTGCAAAGTTGTATCCGTGGCATTAGGCAGTCTGATTTTGCACTAGTGCAAGGGAAGACAGCCAGAGTATCTTAGTAATATGTGTCACTGTCCTAATCTCTCCTTCTCACGCACTGCAGTACAGCAACTTTGGTTGCTGTACTGCGCTGTGTGACCACTTTCTAAATCTGCACCTGTGTCAGGCTTGGAATTTGTCACATTTACTGTCTGTGACTTTTATGCGACAAGTTCTCATGTCTTCAGCTGGAGTTCAGCCCACAGATCTAAGGGGCATATTAGCAAGACCCACGTTAAAATTATCGCAGTTTTAGCGGCAGGAAACTGCCGCTAAAACGGCGATAATGGGCTTGCTAATATGCGTTATGGAATTCCGATAGAAGCCCAGGTTAGATGTCCTGCACATCTAACCTGGGCTTCTATTGGAATTCTATAACGCATATTAGCAAGCCCATTATCGCTGTTTTAGCGGCAGTTTCCTGCCGCTAAAACGGCGATAATTTTAACGTGGGTCTTGCTAATATGCCCCTACATTTCTAACAACTTCACAGTGCGTGTTTTATCCAAACCCTTGACACTCCACAACTTTATTGTTGTTTGTAACAGGAACCAAAAATTAATTTAACAGGTGTGTCACCAGTAGAGCATCCAAGGAATGTCATAATATAATAATCTAAAAAAGTAGGTCCACATGTGAGAGCCTTCAAAACCTGTATTGAAAAGAGAAACTGATGAAAAGTAGTTCAGGGTCGAGAGCAGGGTAATGTTTATTTCTATTAAAATTAATTCTCCCCCTGCTGATGCTGATATTAACATGGCTGAGGAATTCCTTGGAAGGCGTGAGAGGGCAGAGAGGAAATTAGGAACATTCATCAAAAAAGAGACAGCACAAAATCAATGGCCGGTCTGCCTTCTTCAAGGGGTACCTGCCTAAGTGGTTCTAACACTCTCTGAGCCTATTTTTGACTCTGAAAGTGTTTTGTTTCCATCTGCCTTGCCATGACGGCCTGTCTCCAGACCCGTAAAGACGCAGCTAGGTCTATGAAGTGCCAAAGATAAACTGCCAACATTTCTTTGTAGTGCAGGTAAGCTCCGGGGGAAATTAATCCCAACTTATTTTAGGAAAAATATTTTCTCCGCCGGGTGAACGTGCTTGAATTTTGAAGAATGCCTACGAAAGCGTAACATCAAGTGAGCCCTGTTGCGAGTGCAGAGATGCCTGCTGAGAACGTGGACAGGCCGGTCAGGATGCTCTCATTGATTGGATGAAGAAGCTTCCTGTTTGTCTGACGTGAACAGTGTTCAGCTCTTTTCCTTGTAGGGGCATCCTGGCCTGAAATGTGGGTGCCCGCAACTACCAAAACTGATGTGGCCTCATGCTATTTGGTAACGCGACTATCAACCCGTTACATGAGAAATTATTGTTTCCATAATATGCTTAAACTGAGCTGCTTCACGTGAAGTGATCCTTCTGTCTGATAGTGAAAGATCTTTCTTCAAAGCGCCGACTTCTGAGTAGCACAGCTTTTGTGTCCTATTTCCTAGCAAACAATGGGGCATATTCTCAAGGAGCCATCGCCGATTTATCGGCACTTTAGCGTGGCAAAAGTGGCGACAGACTTATCGCACTATTCACAAGCTGGTGCAAACTGCCGACATCGCCAGTATTTCTGCGATAGCTGCCGCAAAACACATCGCCACGGATGAGAGCGACAATTAACGCTAATGACATGCAGAGTAGGTGTACCCGCGCAAAAACACACAAAAACACCACTTCGCGATATTCACAACAAGCAGCCAGATCTGCGATGCGACCCGAAAACAGGTGATAAGGCGCGTTAGCAGCAGGGATTTAACACCTGCCTTTCACTGGTGTTAAGCAGGACGACAACCTGCAGTATGAAAGGGAGCCCAGCCCAGAGCCACATCTGAAGACCAACACATGTCATGGATCTAATGATCATGCAGCTTGGAGACCCAAGAGGTCCACAACACCCACCGCCACCACCCCCAGGCCCCCCCTCCCGCCCCGGACTACCACCGAGGCAGCGCAGAACAAGACAGCTGACCTTCCGAAAATGGCATGGCCCCTCAGCCACACAATTGCAGAATGTGGGGAGAGGTGGGAACCAAGTATGTGTGAAGGAGGCAAGTCACCCATGAATAAGAATGTACACAATGCCAAGTGTGGCGGTGATGTGCTGGACAGACTCCAGTATGCAGAGCACAGACATGTCCCTGTGGACATATACTGCTGGTGTGTGCAGTGTTGTGGACAGTGGACGCAACCATCTTACATCAGGCAGTGGGGAAGACCACGCTCATGAAGCTTTGTCATCCCCCCTGTACGCGGAAGCGGAGTGGGCTGGTCCGGCGTACACCACACCAGCGTAGGAGTGTGAATAAATAGACCGGGGCTCTGGGCGTGGTTCACTTCCGGTATGGCCAACGCGTCTGCCAGGGCGGCGCCCCTCACCCTGCCACGAGTCCGCCGCCGTGACCGCCAGCCTCCTCAGCCGATCGCTGCCTTCCGCGACACAGGCCCCTAGCGCACCTACCGGCACAGCACCGCGGAGTTATGTGTGTGCTGACTACTGCCTTCGGCCTACACTGCGGTCAGCAGGGCGCTCAAATCAAATCCAATCCTGACCTGCGAGGACACGCCATCATCGCTGGCTGCACACCCGCTGAGCGCTTCAGGTGCCACCAATTCAGTGCACCACAAGTCATCGCCACGTGGCTGTGGGCCCTTTCTGACCGCTGCCTCCGGCCTACACTGCGGTCAGCAGGGCTCACAATTCAAATTGAGTCTTGATTTATTTATGGCGCAGTCCAGTAGGCAACAGACATTGCTTCCAGTGCGGGCCGCCCGGACGACGCATCATCGCTGGCTGCACACCCGCTGAGCACTCCAGGTGCCACTAACTCAGTGCACCACAAGTCATCACCACCTGGCTGTGGGCCCTTTCTGACTGCTGCCTCCAGCCTACACTGCGGTCAGCAGGTCCCCCAAGTCAAACGACGCATCATTGCAGGCCGCGCACCCGCTGAGCGCTTCAGGTTCCACTAACTCTGTGAAGCTCAAGTCAATGCCACGTGGCTGTGGGCCCTTGCTGACCGCTACCTCCGGCCTTCACTGCGGTCAGCAGGTCCCCCAAGTCAAACGACACATCATCGCAGGCTGCGCACCTGCTGGGCGCTCCAGGTGCCACTAACTCTGTGCAGCTCAAGTCAATGCCACGTGGCTGTGGGCCCTTGCTGACCGCTGCCTCCGGCCTACACTGCGGTCAGCAGGGCTCACAATTCGAATTGAGTCTTGATTTATTTATGGCGCAGTCCAGTAGGCAACAGACATTGCTTCCAGTGCGGCCCGCCCGGACGACGCATCATCGCAGGCCGCGCACCTGTCGAGCACTTCCGGTGCAACAAACTCAGTGCAGCTCAAGTCATGGACCCTTTATGATGTAATCTTTTGTGTGTGAGTCCAGTTCTGGTGCCCCTACCTCGGTGCACTGCAAGTCATGGACCCTTTATGATTGAATCTGTGTGTGTGATCCGATGATCACTGTTCTAGTTGTTGCCAGCACCAACCACTCCCTGAGGGCTGGCTTACACCCACCCCACACCCATCCAGCACAGACGTCACTGGACATGTGACCCTGGTAATAAAAAGGGGCCGGGCGCACGTGCCCGTAGCCAGTTCCACCATACATCTAAGTGTGTCCATGTGGTCATTATGTATGCATGATGGCCCCTGGCCCTACCACATCACATCGTGCTGTGGACAGCGGACGCAAGCATGTCACCTCAGGCAGTGGGTAAGACCTTGGACATGTAGCTCTGTCGTCCCCCCTGTAAGCGTAAGCGGAGTGGGCTGGGCCGGCGTACGTCAGTCCAGCGTAGGGGTGTGTAGAATTAGCCCGGGGCTCAGGGCGTGGTTCAGTTCTGGCCTGGACAAGGAAGTCACCAATGCGTGTGTCTCTGTTGTAGTGTCGGCGCCACCCGGCCCGCAATTGACAATGTTGCAATGTAGCATGCACCCGGAGGGCGGTCTCGCACGAATGGTGAAATGAAGGAGCGCAAGACCGCTTGGGGTCTTGGCTCATACATGCCAAGTGTTGTGTGTATCTGCATTGCCGCAGCATGAGCCAAATGCCTAGCCTTAATCGCAGCGTGAGTTCAGCCAGGCATGAACTCTACATCTGTGTCCGCACTATCCTTACCATAGGCCTACACTCATGTGGCCGCCCACCTTCAACGGCCAACATCACAGTGTCGTCGTCAGGCTTGTGGACATGCGCAGACAGGCATGACAATGGTGTGCCGTTGGAGTGCAAGTGATGCAACTGCGCAGCGTACACAAGTGAATAGGCTCAGGGGGAGGGAGGTGCAGCTGTGAGGCAACGTAACACACATTGATGGCGCTCATTTGCCACATGCAAGTCATGTCAAACATGAATCCCAAAGTCGCACACATCCCACCCCACACCCAACAAGCCACATCATAATTCCTGAATGCAAGCAGATGTCAAACTGACATTAGGGATGAAAGCTCCTTTGTCTGAACCATCAGGCAGAAGCACATCCGACCTCGGAATTGCATGTGCCCGGCACCCCCTGACAGATACGATAGCAGTTGAGGACGACTCCCACACTACGCACAGCCCAATGACAGACCAACGTATACACACCACACACACAGAAGTCCTTGCTCGGAGTTATCTTGCATGGAATGGCCTTCACACTTACTCCCACACCATCCCAGGCGTACAACCGTTGCACACTTAAACAACTCATTGATCCGAGCTGTGGCATTTCATCCACAGAACTGGCGCAGGTCAGAACATTGCCGCTTCAACCAGGGCCACTAACACAATGGCAGAACATCCCGGACACATGCACAACCCCTGTCACGTGGAACTGTACCGTGCACATATGCTGCATTTACTGGGGGCACTGCCATTGGTAGTGCTGCGGGTCAGTTACCGGCTAAGCTTTCGCCTTGCCAACGTCACCTGCGTTCAGCCTGTGTTGCATTGTCGATCGTGCATATTCGAGTGGTCCATGGATGTCTGCCTATCCAACAGGACTGTAGGTGAACTGGATTTCGACATGTGTGTGCGCCCCCTGTTGGCCCACGACCAGGAGTGTCACCGTGATACCTGTCTATGGGATGCTTGGATACTTGGCATACATGCTGGCAGCTGGACCTGGGATATTGCAGAACTCCTCATGTGCAGTGACCACATTGTGCCGCTCCCCTATTGGGCTGTAGTGCTAATTGGTGACAGGGGGTGGACGCAGCACATCTGTCCGGACCTGCTAATGGATAGCCTTGCGGTCCTGTTCGATGGAGTTGACAACGACCTCATGTTGGTAATGATTGCCTACGAAGCTGCAATGGCTTTCATGGACGTGTAACTATGTACCTGCAGCCACAACAGTTTGGAACACATTGCACATGTCCCGACACCTTGTTGCATCTTGGGGTTCTGGTCACATATCCCACGACAACAGTGGACATGGCTGCATTCGCCTGGACCCCGAATACATGGGCGGACAACCACGCGGGGTAACACACACCTGTGAAAGGTGAGGCACTCCCCCAGAGTGGACAGCGGCGCTTGGCAACGTTCCTCATTCTGACATGCTGCTGCATTGGTCCGCATGTTGTGGCACTTCTCTTGCCCGTACTGACACGCATATGCTAATAAAGTCTACGCACATTCACTTGTATTCAACTGTGATGTGAGTTGTTTTGAATCATGATGTGTGTCTCACTGCCTATCTGGGTCACGGCCATACATGCGCATTGATAGCATTACCCAGGGAGTACCATTTATGTGGAATCACTGTCCCTACATTCATCAATACTTTCATGCATAATTGATCAGGGCCATGACACATCAGTGTGAATTTGAATGTTTTATTCGCATTCAGTGGGGTGTTTAAGCTGGACCAGTACAGGGCCATGCAAACCCCACTTTACATTGTCGCCCCGTGGAGGGCCAGCCAGAGTCCTTTAGGGATTGACAGGTTCATCGGAAGAGGAAGACTTCAGTCCGCAGTGTGATTGCTGTGTCATTAGTAACCATTCCAAATATGGCAGTCCATGTCGGGGTCCAAGGTGAGTGTCGCTGAGTGTAACGGGGGACAGTGGAAGATGTTATTCCAGGGCATGATGCTGAGGGCAGAACCAAGCTGAAACAGGCAATATGGCGGTGATGTATGCTACCACTTCAATCTTACCACCAAGCCAGATTCATCATCATCTTCGTCCTCTGATGTGTCAGGTGCCTCACATGTGGGTGGTGGTGTTTGGTCTGCCGCACTGTGTGGCACTGACCCTTCAGGGGGCGGAGATGTGGATGGAGTAGTAGCAGCAGCAGTCATCCGCGCCATGCCGTGTGGTGGCAATGCCATGATGAGGATCTGCAGGGCATGGGAGATCCCAGCTACATCTCGCTGGTGTGCAGCCGTGGCAGCCAATCGTTCCGCATGCATCCGCTCCATGTTCTCCATGATCCTCCGCATGTGCCCCAGCTCCCGGATGTCATCGCTGGAGCCACTCTGACTAATCACATGTTCTTGTCTCCGAGTCATGACTCCAGCGATGTCAGCCATGAATTGTTGGAGAGCATGGAGCGGACAGTGGGTGTCCGTTAGGGACTGTAAGTGGACCCTGATGGGACTTAGACACCCACGTATGGCATCTAGTTTGGCTGCCATGAGGTCAAACCCCACCCGCAGTTGATCAGCCATCTTCTCCTGGCACCCTAACACACGGCGTTGAAATGCCATGTGTTGGTCGTGGGGGTCCTGGGAGACAACCGTGGTGGTGGGTGCTTCCTGCTGTGTGGTCTGTGCAGGGGGTGGGGTCTCCTCGATGCAGCTGGGCTGCCCTGCTCCTGGAGGTGGGGTCCCGAAGCTGTCCATGAGCTGCTGGAGGGCGTCGGTGTCGATGTTGGGGAGGTCCTCTTCGTCATCAGTGCTGAGTTGTTGTGTCTGCTCTGCAGGAGGTGTTGATTCTCCCTCTGCAATGTGAAGGGGAGATGCAGATGGACACTGTGTTCACATGTATGTTCACGCATTGTACAAGTTTACTAACGGACTGCATGACAATGTACATTGTGACTGTTTGTGAAGGGATGCCTATTTGATGCGGGACAGTTGACATTTCTACACCATCAAGGATGTGAGGTTTTACTTGTCCATTGTCATCTCACAGTTTCCTGCTATGCCAAATCCGAATGGCCATTTTCTACACACAAGCAGCAGCAGTTGTGTCCTCTGTTCTGTTGTGGGAGTGTTGCAGTTTGTACCACATTGTTGTCAATGTTGGGGTGCTCTGATTCTTATGTGTGTGTGCTGCATTGTCGGTGTGTTGCCCCTTCAGCTTTGATTTGGCTGGCCCTTCTCCCTTTCAGGCGGTGTGCCTTTCACTTCTGTTCTTATACAGTGCTGAGATGTTGCAGACTTGGGTAAATTGGGCTTGTGGTCGGAGTTGTGACTCTGGGGCATGGTTTGTCCGCAGATGTGCTCTATTTAATTGTGCATGTGTGCCATTGTGCCCATCTCCCCCGTCTCCCCAGTCCCTGGTTGTTACTCACCCTGTTGCTGTTGGCTCAGGTCATGTTGTGCAGTGTCCGGTCCACCAACTCCTGCCACCGTCTCCCAAATGATGACTCGTGTCACCATTTCCTCCATCTCATCCAGCTCCTGGCGTGTCGCTGGGCTCACACCTCCAGTCTGCATTGCTGCTCTCAGGTTGGCAGCGATTTTCAGCTTGGTTTTGCGCTTCACATCAGTCCAGCGCTTCTTGCAGTCGTCCACTTCCCTTCTCTTCACTCCGACTGCATTCACCTTGGCCAAGATGGACTGCCATATTGTATTTTTATTTGCCAATGACACAGTGGAGGTGATGGACAGTTGGTGGTGGTGTTCTGTCACCTCCGTAATGAGGATCTGGTTTTCCTGCGTACTGGAACGCGGGTTCCTCTTATTCTTCTCCTTGCCCTTCACTGTCCCCGAGGTCCCAGGCTGGTCCTCCATGGGGCTAGTGGGGTTCTGGTTGTCCTCTGTACTTACTCCGGCTCCCTCCATGTTGCTTCGCAGTTGTTTGTGTTTTGTGGGTGTTTTTTTTTGCCGCTTTTATAGTGATTGTTCCCGCCTTACTTGTGGGACTTGCGGGCCTGGCACTGCTTTTCGCTGGATTTTTATCGCAGTTGGGCCCATCGCAACTTTTTTCACGTTCGGGTTTCCTTTTTTATCGCCGTTGCGGTAGTTGTATCGCGGAAATTTGAGGCGTTCTCGGGAAACTATCGCATGTTACCGCCGTGTTGGGAATACTACCTTGACACAGAGTTATTTTCCCGCGATAGACGGCGATATGGAAAATTGCGTTAGCCTAATTTGGCAATGTTTATCGCACGTTCTTGTGAATATCCCCCAATGAGTACAGCTCCAAGTGGCGTGGCAAAGGGGGCACCCAAGGGCGTCACAGGTTTTGACTCTCTTTGAGCAAGTAAGTGATGTCAGTAAAAGACCGGTGGGAGAAGGTGTGCACAACGATTCCCTCAGACAGGTACAAACCATTTAGAGCCCATTCCCTATCATCTGCAGTGGTATTTCTAGGGGGAATAATGCCTCACCCAGTGGTGGAAAGACAATGAATAAAATCAAAACGGTGTTGCATGCCGAAATTGTGCAGGGACACCACCCCGGCATGGCAGCAAACATACCGAATTGAACCTGGTAATTACGAGTCAAGCATGTTTTCCATAATTCTGGGGCAAAAACTTGTGGGGGTTTATTTCCAAGTACCTATCGCCACCGGAGCATCACTTTTACTTGACGCACCAGGGCTGTAGCACCATTTTTAATATTTACTAGATGGCGCTAAGCCACTTAGCGCGGCTTAACACCACCTTGTTATAGGCAGTCCTGTGTGGCAAAGGGGCATGCAATGGGTGTTGCTGTGGGCGGTCCGCCGCAACACCCATTGCTTTTTGATGCTGCCCCAGATTTACAAGGAGGTGTAAATATGTAGCAGCACCAAAATCTAACACCATGCAAGAGCAGGCGTTAGAATGGTGCATGAGGAGAAATGCTTTTATTTCTCCTCGTTTTTGCTTTTTTCTATGTGTGCTGCAAGACACATGGAAAGAGTAAAAAGCCATTAATGATTGTTTATGTGCGGGAAAGTCTAACTTCCTGCACATAAACAATCATTAAATAATTACGATTTGCTACTTCTATGTGTGCTGCAGAATGCAGCACATATAGAAGTAACAAATAGCCATTATCAATTGTTTATGTGCAGAAAGGGGCACCTTCCTGCACATAAACAATCATTCCTTGCAATGCAGGCACCCTTGCTCTAAGGTGCAAGGGTGCCTGCGTTGGCACTAGGCAGCTAAATTTAGCGCCAGTGCTAGGGAAAACACAGGGGTGCGCCGTATTGTAGTAAATATGGTGCGTTCCTGCATCTTGAAAATGTTGGAGCGTGGCACGGGCAAATTTGGCATAGCTCTGTCCTCAGATATGTTCTAGTAAATATGCCCCCAGATCCCTTTAACTATGAAAAAGAGGAAGAAAACATCCAGAATTATCTCCTTCTCCTATTACCATACACCTCTTAATGTGCTTCTAAATATGCAGCGCTCTTCACCAGGAAACCAAGAGCCTCATTCACATAAAAGTAAACTTCCAAGTGTGTAAGTTTGCGATTGTTTACTATTCACAAAGTTATGTTGTTAGTTGTATTGTTACGACTGTGGAATTGCAGCACTTACAACAGATAGGACAGTTCTATTGTTGTGTGTGGAGTCCCCACAGTCGTAAAGATTCTACTAGTAAAATACTTATGTGAACAGCAAACAATCATTAACGTACGCAAAAGTGTACGTTTACCTTTGTGAATCAGACGCCAATAGTTACAGAAGGCCTTGCAAATGGTCCTCCATCGTTGCGCGTTTTTTTCGAGTCGAGAAGGGGCAATAACCAGGAGTTCACCCAGACTAAGCCAGTCTGCGTCCAGGAGGCTGGCGCATGAGGTAGTTCTGTGGTGTGCTGCTGCTGTACCGCGCACTTGGAGAGGAGATCTTGAGTGCTGCAGCGTGTGAGATCACAGAACACATGGCCATTTAAAACAAACAGGATCAGGAAGCTGGAACTGTAACCAAACCACGAAAACAAACGGGAAACGTTCTAGCCACCTGAGTCAATAGTGGGTTCTGTTTGTTTCACTGAAAAGAACATTGTTACGGCCTCGGGAAGTTTAAACTCTGAAACCCACAGATGTTATGAAATGCAAATGTTCATGGGTTATAAAATCTTAGTTTAACTCAGAATCATCCCAGAGCAGGTGACGACTCTCTACAGGAAGAAGGGTACACAGAGAAGCTCTGCAAGCGATGCCTGTGTGATTACAAAGGGCTGACAGTGTGGATTTATGTCCTTAGAATAACATCTATGTGACTGAATAAAAGTGCGATGCAGCATATCTACAGACAGTGAGTGAACAACCCCTGTGTTGTACTTCTTTGGTCATGTCATATGGAATACCACCAGCAATTTGGGTATCATATTTCCAGGCATGCGGTGAATTTTAACCTAAACCTTAATGTTATAAACAAAGATGGTTTCAATAAAATTCCATGTTTTTATCTATTTATGCACTATGTATATTTATGTGTACTTTTATGGTTTTCTATGAACCGAAATAAAGATGATGATAAATTTCCAATGTGTATAACTGTCTTCAAAAGTCTACGGATGGAAATAAGAAAATCACTTAGAAAAGAGACAAAGTTGGACCCTAGCACTGTAATTTGGGTTGCAAGTTAAACAGGAGAGTTAAACTTTGTTTTGTGCCAGTGCAGTGGGTCCTGTCGTTTGCCGGTGGGATCAAGTAGGCCATTTTGTGTCCTGAATCCATGAAATATACAGATAGCTAACGTGCCCATAAAAGCTGACAGAAGAAGCATGCATACGCAAGTGTCAGTTTTGTGATTGATGAAAAGTGCCAATGCAGCTGATAATTGTATTTAAGTAGAAGGAATGGTGAGGAGGCGTTTGGCTGGTGGTCCAGCGAAGTAGTGCAGGATACCGTGATGGATAGGCCGGAACTGAGAGGTGCCTGTGATAGGCCCAGCAGGTTCATTGGGTTCTGCACAAGCATACTGTTTGTCAACATCTGATGTTGAATTGTGGCTGATCACGATTTTTGGGTCACACAAAAGCGGGCATACATACGTCCATTTCATGTCTGTGGACATACTAGTTGTTGCACTAGTGATGGACTATGCAGGTGTGACATATAATACAATATAAATTAATACGATGTGCTTGTGATATCTGTTGGGAGTGCTTTAAAGGTAACTTGTCCAAAGAAGGTCCAATGGGGCCAGATCAATACCAAATTTCAAAATATTTACATAAAATAAATTCATGTTCGATGAGTTAAAAAGGAACACATTCATACAGTAAATGGATTTCCAAAACGTCAAATATGGATCAGGACATCGTGGGCCCACGCTGGACACCAAAGTTATAATGCGGGTGCCATATCGCTTCGTAACGGAGGGAAGCCTGGTTGGGATGAAAGGACATGATTATTTGTTGGTAAAACCTTGTTTAGTGGCCAGTATCCTTTCATGAGATTGAAGACGTTATTACATGTGCAGCAAATCCTATTGTGGAAACTGTAACTGTGAGATAAATATACAATTTTTTACTGGATGCTACACCTATGCAACATATTAATTGTACATAAATCATTGTATATGTATTTTAGGGATTTTACCAAAGGACTCCTAATTCATGAATAACTTTAAAAAAATACATAAGTAAATAGATCAAACTAATTTTAGGGTTTTGGCTCTTTAGGTAACAACATAGGGATCAAACTCAATCCCAGCTTTCAGATTTGTAAAAGAGATTTCGTTTCCTCAGAGTAAAAATTATGTGAAACCAGTTTGCTTGATTTTCTTCCTCTGGTGCAAAACATTAAAATGGAGCACACTTATTTGCAACATTTCCAGTTACAGAAGTAGCAAAAAAGTTCTAGGAAAATAGACGAAGGATTCAGCCCAGAACAAAAACAGCAGAAATATCAACGATTGTGTTTTTTATCAGAATGCTAAAATCTAGCTCTGTTACCCAGTTTGTGATATTAGGAGCTGCTTTCCCAGCATTCACAATAATGAAAGATATCTGGCGTGTTTGGTTCTAATGGCTTGGCTAACTAACATGCAATCCGAAACAGGGCTGGAGAAGAACAAAGACAACACGTCTCCTTGTCCTCATTAACGGTCTAAAAATGCTCTCTGACACATCTCACTGGCAAAGCACTTACCAGCTCACAGTCATTCCCATTGCTGAAGGAGGCAGAGTTTGAAACACAGATTGTTTTGCGATGCCAGCTGGTGGGCAAATTCAGTGAGCATCTGATAGCCTCTTTTGCCAGAAATGACATTTTAACATGTTTTTTACTGTTTGAAGTTGGTGTGAAAGCCTACACTACAGAATGACAGACATCTTAGACACAGAATAAATAGACAAAAATAAATCTATCTGGTGCGTTACTTTTAATATGGGAAAAAGCGAAGTATAGGCAGTGAAAGGGGCTTGTAAACAAGCCCCTAAAGATTTATTTTTGGGCCTCAAATGTCCATCCACTATGCATCTGTGGCATCAGTCTATTCCAAGCCACAGATGCATAGAGGACGGACATTTGGTGTGTCCATCTAAGATCTTTTAAAGCATTACTAAACTTCCTGTAGGTGTCTGAGCTCAGTACTGTAAACAGTGAGCAGCAGAGTGTACTTGGGTATAGAACAGCCATTACTTTCTAATTACATGGAGTTCTAAAGCAGACATATGCAACCAGCATGCACACCATCTCTATTTGTAGCACTCAGAGGCCATTTAAATTGTTGTATGTTTTAAGAAGAAACACATCCTACTGCACCAAACATTGGTGTACCTAGGTTATCATGGGCTCTATTGCAAGCAAACTAACTGGCCCCCTCAGTAGGGTGACCTGTTAGTCTTTTAGCTGCCCCGAAACTCCTCAACCTCCTTTGACATAGTCTGCATCTGGCATATCAAAAATCACTACCATTCTCATACACACACTATTGCATTTCCACTCCCTGAACTGCATTTCTGCAAGTCAAAGTCTTAACCCTATAAAGCTTAACAAAAGCAAAAAGGTTGGCCCTTGTAAACTGCATGCACACAAAGTAATTACTTGCAGGGACCACACATTCACGCTGCCCCCCCCCCAGATAGGCACACCCCTTACATTGCATTCACACAGGCATATGTCTCACTCTGCACTCACAGTGGAACTGCTTTCAACCTATAGACTATTTACCCTGAACTCAAAAAAGACAATGTTAATCTTCCATTCAGACAGGCACACCCCTCACATTGCACTCACAAAACATGGCGGCTATCCTGCACTCACACAAGCACACTCCTCACACACAGGTACACGGCTCAATAGGAAGGAGCAGATTTGGGTCAGATGGTGGCACAGTAAGCACAGGATGAGTACCTGGTGCATCAGTCCACTAGTGCAATTCAAAGCTGTTGAGGTAAGTTACACTGAGGCCTGAATGTCCACAGAGGCTATTTAATCTCCCATCAGCCACACTTAGACCAGCACTGCAGACTATGTGAATCTGATCTTTGTGTGCATTTGGGGGAAGAGTCTTGGCATCAAACAAATGGCTCACTTACCTTCTAAAAACAAGGTGGAGGTGGTCTTTGCAGTGCAAGCATATGCTAAAATAAAAAAGAGAAAATAAAGAAAAACAAAAGAAAAGAATATGCCAAATAAATGCAGAGAACATGTGCTACAATCAAAAAATAAATCTTCACACTGGTCTGCCATCTTGGAACAGTAAAAAATGATAGAGTATGCAGAATAATGTTTCAAGATGGGGGCATGGATTTGATGCTTGCAGCAGTGATGCTTGGCGCCCTGCATAAGAAAACTGTTGTGCAGTAGCAATGGCAGTGGAACTGCTGGTACTATCATTACTCAATAAGCACTTGTCTGTAGTTGCAGGTGAGCGCCTGTGTTGATGAACTAAAGGAAATATCTCCCTAGGTCAGTCTCCTCTGGATGCAGAGTAAGCATGCAAAATACTGTTACTCAGACTACCTTACATCCTAAAAAGCAGTTGTTGTCTACTAGGCAGAGCCAAACATTGGCAACAACAGGTGCAGTCCATCATTAAGGGTGGAGGTGCCCAGCACCCCTCTCTTTTTCAGGCATAATGAGTGTCTGTCCAGCTGTACGTAGGTCAGCCTGATAAACACTCCCCATGATCAGATCAGGCCTCTAGGTCACTTTTAGTGCGCTAATGCACAGGTGCCTGGCAGATTACACAGCCCAACAAAGTCTTGTGAGAGTCTCCCCCTCATGACTGGGGGGAGCATTACAGTTAGACTCAGACCTGGGGCATTCAGTTTTAAGCCCTGAAGTGCCCAGTGTTGACCATCTATTAGTGATGCCTAGGCACAGAGTGAGACGGGGTACGCACATTGACCCCATCCCACTCTGTGCCGAGTTAGGGAAGTCCTCCTCTCATTGGCTGACCCATGACAAGGCCAGTCAATGAGGGGAGGCAGCAGTCTCTTCCTTCCCTGAAGCCTCTCGGAACAACTGAGGCTTTCCTGCTTCTCCACCTACTGCACCGCTGTGGCCCAGTAAGTGTTTATTTAATACTAGTTGCATGCATGTTTATGTATGAAGGTATGTGCATTTGAACATGCATGCTGTGAATGGGTGTGTGTGAGTGTATGTGCTTGTGAATGGTGGGATGTATGTGTGCGCACTTGGAATGGATGAGTGTGAGTGTGCATGTGGATGGGTCAGTGTGAGTATGTGAGTGCACTTGTAAGTTGCTGGATGGACATGAGTGGGCACGTGTGTGCCCTCCCCACTGCTCAGCCATATTACAGTCCACCACTAGGGGACAAAACCAATGGCTGAAGACTGCCCAATTGCATGTATTGTGTTCTAAAAGGATGAACCAATCTGTGAATGACACTCCATCTGATGAATAACTTCTCTAGGCTGAGTTATGTATTTTTTTAATTAAATATAAGGCTGGTGAAACAGATAAAAGAGTCTTTTGGTCGGACCACACAGAAATAGATAGAGCACTGGGAGCAGGAGCACAATGAGTCCTTGACTCACATGCATTAGACATACAGCACTTGTCAAGAGCATCACAATCTTCCCTGTGAAAGACATGGAAGTGTGGTACTGCAGGACAAGTGCAAGTTTTCTTCGAAGATATGGAGCAAGTGTGATACCACAGTACCTGCCAGCGCAAGGTTCCTTCAAGGATGTGGAACAAGGGTGCTACATCAGGGCCAGTCAGTGCAAGCTTTCTTCAAAGATGTTGAACAAATGTGGTACTATACAGTGAATGCAAGCTTAATTCAAAGAAATAGAACAAATGTGGCAAGCAGGGGTGGTGCAAGCATGTTACTGCAGGGCCAGCTAGTGCAAGCTTCCATTAAATACATGGGACAAGTGTGGTACTGCAGGGCCACAACATGCTTCTTTCTAAAACATGGAACAAGTGTGGCTCAGGGCAGCACCATATAACACCTCCTTTAGATAAAACTTATAAGCTGCATTTCAAATTTTGTACAAGTGCAAGGAACAGCATAGGGGGGCATGAGTGCAAGCTTGATTAACGGGCATAGTAAGATTTCCACAGGTACCGCACCAGGCAGGAGTGTTTGTTCCCCTCACACCCATAGAACACATACCATTCTGACCAGAAACAATGCAAGCTCCCCTTGCATGCACAGAACATGGACAGCATCTGCAGTCCAAGACTATGTGTAAACACACACACACAATATGTAGCATTTGGCAGCAGTGTAAGAGTGTAAGTTCCTATAGCACACAGCACAGGTACAAGATGGTCAGTAAGCAGTGCAAGCTAAGATAGCCTTACATACAAAACAGGAAACACACTGTCAACAGCATCTAAGCTTATTTGAGGCAGGGAATACCCAGAATAAACTATAGAGGTCGGTGAGCCACTGAAGGCTAGTGGTAGATGCCAGGCTATGGTTGAGCTTGAGGTGCTCTTGAGCACTCAAGCCCAAAATGAGCTGAGCGTTCATGAGGTTTCTGCCTGCTACTGACTCTCTAACCACTTACATCAAGAATGAAAGACAAAGCATTAAACTTTCATGTCAAATAGGAACGAGAAAGGAATACCACTCTAGTGGCTGAATCACACTGAGGGGCACATGCATGAAGCATTTTGTATTTGCAAACGGGCCGATTCGCAGAATCGGCCCGTTTGCGAATACAAAACAGGCTATTGAAATGCATCAAACCCAAATTGCGATTCAGTAACCTGTTACCGAATCTCAAATTGGGTTTTGCGATTCGGTATTTGGAAGGGGCGTGGTAGGGGCGTCCCTCCAAATACCGAATCCTAACAGTATGCATGAATGTTTTGTGACCGTGAATGCGGCCGCAAAACATTCGCATATTACCACCTACTTCAAGTAAGTGGTAACCCATTCGCAATTGGGAAGGGGTCCCCGAGGGACCCCTTCCCCTTTGTGAATGGTTGTAAAAGCATTTTTAAGAGCAGGCAGTGGTCCCACGGACCACTGCCTGCTCTTACTAAATGAAAAGAAAACTTTTCATTTTACTTTTTGTAAAGCATCTCGTTTCCTTTAAGGAAAACAGGCTGCTTTACAAAAAAAAAGATTGCTTTATTTAAAAACAATCACGGACATGGTGGTCTGCTGCCCTCAGCAGGCCACCATTCCTGTGATTTTTGCGATTCCTAGGGGGTCTCAAAGTGCGATCTACCTCATTAATATTCATGAGGTAGAGCGATTTGCGACCCCCTAGGAATTGCAATCTGAAACTCTTTGAGTTTCATGCATTGTAAATTGCGATTACCTAATTGCGATTCTCAGGAATTCGTAATTAGGTATTTGCAATTTACAATGTTGATGCATGTGCCCCAATATGATTCCAGAAACCCTGGAAACAATCCCTGCTTGGCCACTTGACCAAATTGTGTGATCCTAGGCAATTCTTTTTTTTATTATGCCTCCTATTTTTTCCTTATTGCATGTGAGGAAACCTTGAAATAGGTGAGGATGTGTGCGGTACAAAATGTCTGCTTGTGTTTAACCTAATAAACTATAAAGGTGCTCCATGTAAAATAAGAATATATCCCATATATATGGTGAACATTACAACTGACTTGCCTCTTAGTTCACTTATGGTATTGTTATACGGTGTGTTGTGGGAGCATGAATATTTCTATGTTCAAGTTGAAAAACTATCCCTTTTAATTAATGTCTCTCAATGCAGTGATATAATTGTGATTAGCTTGTTGAAATATAGGGGCATATTAGCAAGGAGTTGCGATATTTATCGCAAAACGCGCTTAGCGCGTTTTTTGTTAACGCCGCCTATCGCTGGAAATTATCGCTGAGATAACACCCTATTAGTAAGGTTTATCTCCATAGCGATAATATTTCCAGCGATAGCGGCAAAATGTGAGAATATCGCTGGAAAAGCAGCGATATTCTCGCATTATCGCTAAGGTGGATTCAGCATTAGAATCCACCTCCTATACTTTAAACAGGTAAGTCATCCTCACTAGCAGGTGATAAAATATAGCGATAAACGCGCTTAGCGCGAATTATTTTATCGCTTCGCCTGCCTTGCTAATAGGGGTAGTGGAGTTAGCGACTGTTTCCAGTCGCTTTTAGTAGGGAACGCCTTCCTTGCATGTCATTAGCGATAATTATCGCTGGCATGCAAGGCGATGTGAATCCCGGCCGCTAACGCCTAAAAGCTGTCGCTAACGCCAGTTAGAGACAGCTTGCTAATAGGGCGATATAAATATCGCCGCTTTAGCGGCAAAAAGTGCCACTAAAGCGGCGATAAATCCCTTGATAATATGCCCCATAGTTTTTTATAATTTTGAAGGCATTCTATCATATTTTTACATAATATTTGTTGCATGATTTTGATGCCAAATGTTCCCACTACTCAGTTCGTGCTTGGGCTCTTAGAGCTAATATGGGCTCCTACAGCCCAAAAAGGCACTCGGCTCAGATCTCCCTGTTAATTTGTGTGTTAACCCACCTCTACTCCACTACTATGTATAACAGTTACACATGTTCCCCATCTCTCCGTATCTCATTCTGGGGAGCAGCATCTTATTTTCTGAGATTTTGACTGGTTTTCTTGGGTCTCAGAAGGATAACTATTCCTTCTTTGGTTTTAATAAGAAGAATTGTTCATTATCAACCCCAAGAAGTTGTTTTAAAGCTACCTGTGAACTTTTTGGTTTAAAATGAAACAAACAACGTTCAAATAATTCATTTTCCCAGTTCCAGCATGCTGTTGACTGCTCTCCACCCATCAGGCTGAAAACAGTGATTACTGTGACTGTCTTGTCTTCAGAAGCTATGCAGCAGCATAGGTGTAATGTCTACTTTGACCTCTGCTGGCGGCACACAAAAGTGAGCATGGGCACTGCTCAGCCATTCAGTATGTGCATAATGAGGCCTTCACAGTGCCCTCTCTGGTGTTTCAGTGGATTCAGCTGCTCAGAGTCTGACTCCTACAGCTGAGAGAATCAGACAGAGTTAGCAGCAAGCTCTCCGTGCTGTAAGAGCCCCTATGACCCTAGCAGGCAGTGGTGCTTGAACAATTTTCAGACTGACGGGCTGCTATCAATTGTACATCATGAACTTATAGGTTTTCTGAAAAATCCAGGCATCACACAAAGAACAAGTGTTGCAAATGATCCACGCCCATTCACCATGAGAGTGGTAAGGATGTAGTATGTAGCTGGTCTAGCATTTAGGAGCACACTGTCACAAATATATTATTTAAGCATGGTGTAGTAGCACACTGTCATTTACAGACAGCGCATTTTCCATGGAAATTACCACTAAAGTTGCACAAACAATTGTATGACATACAGTTTTACTGATAAAACTATATTGCACACAAAGAAATTTTTTATTTTCAGTGAAGATTTGTTATTTGCGCATCACCAAGCTAAGTATCTTGATTTGTTTTCATTGTATTGAAATCTTTGTTTCCATCACACTTCAGAAATAGAAAAAAACACTTCATTTGTACTTTCCTAACTGCTTATTTATTTTGAAATATTTGTACAGTTGATTTATAGGTATTTAAATTGTGTGGTGTGTAGACGAAAACAACAGCCTTTCCTTTCACACCAGCAACATTGTCAGATAGTTTACTTTACAAAACCCTCAAACTTTGCAGTAAGAGAAAGAAAAGTAAACACCAGTTTTCATGTTAAAAGAATGAGCAACAATGTGTCAGAATGCTAGACTAATAATGATATTTGACCTCTGTCTTTGAACACACAGCAAATGTGACAAGATAAACACAACTCGCAATAAGCACATGGATGGCAAACAATTGCCTTAAACTAAACTCCGATAAAACGGAGGTAATGATCTTTGGTAACCTCTCCCCCATCTGGTCTCCATCCTGGTGGCCAGCAGAGCTAGGCCCACCTCCATCCCCCGTAACAAAAGTCAGAAACTTAGGTATCATCTTTGACGACAAATTTTCATTTTTTCAACACGCTAACAACGTTGTCTCCTCGGCATTCTTTACCATCAAAATGATAAAGAAACTTCTACCCTACCTTCCTTCAAATGCCGGGAGAACTCTTATGAGCACACTAGTCATGTCCAGGGTAGACTATTGTAATGGCCTATTTCTTAACGCTCAGGAAAGAGTCCTAAACAAACTGCAAATGGTCCAAAACATAGCGGCAAGGATCCTGACTAACACCCCCAAATTCAAACCTACATCCAATCTAATACGTCAGCTCCATTGGCTGCCTATCAGAAGCCGTACAAAGTTCAAGGCCCTTTGTATCGCCTATAAGGCAGTAAACAACACAGGACCTAAATTCCTAAAAAAAACACTTTGCCCCTACAAACCAACCAGACCCCTTCGCTCCTCAGCAGCAAACCTCATAAATGTCCCCAGAACAAAAAAATCTTCCTAGGGCGACCCAAGATTCACAGTCGCCACCGCCAGACTTTGGAACACACTTCCCCTTCACATCAAAAACACCCCCTCTCTCCTTGCCTTCCGTAAACAACTTAAAACCTGGTTGTTCAACCAATAAATGACCAGCTCCTACTCTGTCCCATCCTCTTCCGTCCACAGCGCCGAGACACCCAGGGTATTTGTGCGCTTAATAAATTGCATAAAGATCAAGATAAACATTTAAAGTCATCTTTAATGCTCATTCCCTTCGGAAGTCCAGCATGGTTATTTTGGGGTTGCTGGGCGGGCGCCCTCAGCACCTCACCACTTCCAACGTCAATGTTAGTTGGTGTCAAGGGGCTGTTGCAGATCGAGCCCCTCCTACCTCTGTGCCCTGGTGCATAGCACCGGATGCAAATCTGGTAGCTACGCCCCTCGTACTGAACAGAAACATCTTTCAATAGAATAATTTCTATTTTGGGGAGAGAGTAAACAACCTTATGCTTCACTTCACATTTTACATGACTAAAAGATATAGAACGCATAAATGTCACCTGTTTCCCAAAATCTGAAACAAGTGAGGAGCATCTAATTTATGGATTTTGAAAAAAATCCAGGGATAGCCAATGTTTAAGAAAATTCGTCGTGTGTGTTCTTCAGTGAGTAGATGTGCAAATACAAAGGTTTGAAATTCATGCGTGTAGAATATTTGTGAATAATCAACGTACTACAATTTCAGAATGTGAAGGGTTTATGTGTATATAAAAACTATATTATAGGAGAATTGTGTGAAAAAACTCCTAACTCCTCAGAGAGCTAAAACAAGTAAACATCATCAGTGTAAAACAGACATAGGTGTCAGGCTTGTGGTTGATTAAAAGTGCAAATGCTTGACAATGTTTGTCAATATGTGATAAAACCTCTAAAATGTGGCAAACACTAAAAACCCTTTCCATGGATCATGGAGATGCAACAACCTTACCAATATCTGCAGGGGGTTTTCTTGCTGCTTTGTTGTTGGCTGTTGGGTTTCTGTCTTCTCCTCTGTCTGAGGCCTGCTGCCCAAGTTTCAGGCCCATTTACTCTGTTGAAATAATGTGCTGTTTACGATCAATAATATCTGCTACTGTGGAATTGTTAGACTTAGATGTCATAACTTCAGTTTGTCCTTAAAGCATGCAAATTAATAATGATTAACTTATTATAAGCTAACTGCATTAACTCCAGATCACTCCAGACCAGTTAACGATGTGTATGTAATTTGTAGCCGTGCCCCGTGCAGGTAAGAGCAGTGGGGCCGTGTGAGGGGTATTTGGACAGACGATGACGAGGGAAAATAATTATTTATTTAATTTTCCTTCGTCATCGTCCGTCGAAATACCCCCCACACGGCCCCACGGCCCCACCGCTCTTACCTGGACAGGCCGCGGCTGGTAATTTGATGTACAGCAGGACAGTTTCCCCACTCATAAATGTGTGGCCCTACACAACAGGCTAGCAGGCAGGTTTGTCAATCTGTATTCATTTGACTTATTAATATGCCCTTTTAATATAACATTTGGCCTGGTGGGAGCTAATCACTGTAAAACTAAAGGATTACAAAGTTTGTCTAAAACACATATATTTGAAAAGAGACTTTGGGTTGCACCTCTTCTTTTTATCTTTTGAGAAATAGAAAATGTTGTATCATGTGGAACTCGGAATTACTTGAGAGTCAGGAATATAACTGCCAGAATGCACTCTCTCAGTGCAGAAAATAGTTCAAGCTTCAGGGAAAATAGAATTGGAACTGAGCAAAATGGAATTAGTTTATGAACACTGCCATTGCAGAGTAGACCCACCATTTAGTGGCACATGATTGATCCATTAAACATGGCATGCAAACAAGAAAACAAGGAGGTTGTCTCTGGCTGCTGAGCTAAGAAGAATCCCTGCTGCATGTTAGAGGAAATTTGGAAGATCCATTCTGAGGACCTGCTGAAAGGAATTAAGAGAGACAGACAGCAGGGCTGGCCTCTTGAGGGCATGAAGTCAATGCACCAACTAAGTCTATTGAGGCTTAGGTGGCTTGGATCAGTCCAGAAGAAATCAGAATAAAAACAACACAGTTTTGTCTTCATCATTTTTCAAGACATTTTACTTTTGTGTTGAATTATAACTTTGCATTTTCAGGAGGACAAAGGAACCGCAGAGGCATTTGTCCAAACCCCATCAAACTAGTATTATAGCCTCATCAACTTGTCTGACTCAGAGTTTTTCATTCCTTTCAGATGTTCTCTGGAGTCATCTGCAAGGCCTAGATGACCTTATGATACCCTCAAAAGATGACGTTTCAGTTTCATTATGAGCTCCAGAAATGTTTTAAATCTAAATATGCAAACTTTCACTGGGACCAACCCTTACATCAGATCCAACTATAATTACTCATTGACTGGCCTCACTTAGTACCTGTGCTTCCTCTAACTTTCATAACTAGATGTCTGATGCTCATCCGGAGTTCCACACAGTCATCTGACTACATGGGATCTCTACTTGGATACATCCTCCAATTCTATGTTGTACACAGTGAGTGAACATCCTGAAGTCCTCTTTGCATCCCAGACCCAGCTCTTCCTTGTCCTGTCAGCCCCGCCACTGCTTCACTACTCTGCTGCACAGCTCTTATTGCGCTTGCCTAACTGTGCTGTTCTCCTTCCCTTTGCCTAACTCTTTTGCCCAATCTTGTGCTGTTCCCCAGTGCTTGTATTCACTTTGTTTGACTCCTTGCCCATTCTTGTGCTGTTCCCTTGTGCTTCTATTTGCTCTTCTTGACTCCTTGCCCATTCCTATGCTGTTCCCTTGTGCTTCTATCCGCTTTGCTTGACTCCTTGCCCATGCTTGTGCTGTTCGCTTTTTTTTTCCTTTGCCCATTATCGCCACTGCTTAATCTTCGGCTTGCCGTCTGTTTTTTCCTGTTTCACCCCTCCAGATCGCTGCCGCCATTCTCCCACCTCCCACCTAACCCCGCCCAACACCTCCCAGCACCCCTCTGCCCTCCTAGGACTTACTTAATGGAGACATGCCCATCTGCGCCCATCTGTGCTTCGACTGTGCCCTGATCCAGGACCACTGGCTCCCGGCCCACCTGCAGGTACGATGCCACCACCCTCCACGCACTTAACACCGGCCGACCCAGCAAACACTGCCACCACGCCACACAAAACTCTATGGTAGGACCATTCTTCTGTGTGAGATGCACCTTCTCCTGCACCAACACAATCACGGTCATGCCGCAAAGCTCCATCCCAACCTCTCGCCACACCACACAAGAAGTGACCCATTGACTCCACTGCCTACCCCTCAACACACGCTCTATCTGCAAGCAAGCCACGAAACTATGGGACCTCTTCGCCACCCTCGAACCCGACATCGTGTTTCTCACTGAGACCTGACTCAACCCCACATCCGCCCCGGACATCACCACAGCAATTCCCAACAGGCCCGCACCAACAAGCCAGGAGGAGGAATAGCCATCATCCACAAAGAGACCATAAAATGCACTACTACCATCGCCACTACCACCACCCCATTAAACACCTCAACTTCAAGCTCCACACTGATGACAACACGACCATCAGAGGCACCCTCACATACTGCCCCCTGGGTCTACCCTTAGCCCTGGACTCCAAGGACTACATCTTCCTCCGTGACCTCAACTTCCACATCGACAACCCCGACAACATTAAAACTGCACACCTCCACGACAGTGTGAGCAGTCTTGGACTGACCCACTGCAGGACACATGCTGGACCTCATCTTCACCTCCAGTAACTACGTCAAATACAGCCACATCACAGAACCCTCATGAACCGATCACTGCATCGTCCACTTTAGCATCTCCAGCCCCCACACTAAGATGGCTAGCATCCCCCAGCAACCGGAGGAAAATTTTAGAGACCATCTGGATGGACACCCTCAACACCTCCAACCCAGCTGCCGCCACCAACCTGGAACAGGGAATTAGGAACTTCAGAGACTGGATCACCATCTGTGCAGACAACATCACCCCGATCAAGAGCAACAAGATGAGAAGATCTTCCAAAATGGCCAGCTAGTACAACCAAGAACTAAGAACAGCGAAACGTGACAGCACACAGCTTGAGAGGAGATGGCACACCAACAAAGACACCCCTGACAGGGCAGCCTTTAATACCTCCCTCAACCTTTACCACCACCTGCTAAGGGCAACAAAGAAGGTAGCCTTAGCAGCATGCACTGAAACCAGCACCAACAACAGCAAGGAACTTTTCAACATCATCATGGAATTTTCCAACCCAGCTGCCAGCAAAAATAACGTCACACCTTCACAGGAGCTGTGCGAAAACCTCGCTGACTTCTTCCATGACAAGATCGCAACCATATACAGAAACTTTGAACCTCAATCTGCACCTATGGACTTCCTCAACATATCCGCCTTCACCGCAACTGACACGAACCAGAGACTGACCAACTGGAACCACCTCTCCACCCAAGACACCACTTCCATCATGAAATCCATCCACTTGGGAGCTCCCACAGAACCATGCCACACCACATCTTCAACCTCGGAAACTAGAAGATCAGCCAGGAACTCTCCACCCTGCTCAACACCTCAATCACTACCACATTTCCTGATGCCTGGAAACACGCCAAAGTCAGACCACTACTCAAAAAACCCTCAGCCGACCCTAGCAAACTCAAAACTACCAGCCAATCTTCCTACTCCCATTCCCAGCCAAAGTACTTAAAAAGACAATGAACAAGCAACTCACAACATACCTGGAAAAGAACCAGATACTTGATGCCTCCCAATCCAGCTTCCGTATCAATCACAGCACCAAGACCACCCTGATCGCAGCCACCGGTGGCATCCAAATTCTCCTGGACTAAGGAGAAACAACAGCTCTGAATCTCCTCAAACTTTTGGCAGCCTTTGACACCATATCCCACCACACGCTGATCGAAACACAGAGAGTCCGCCTACCACCTTTCACCTCTGAACCCAAGGATATTGCCTGCGGTGTCCCCCAGGGCTCATCCCTCAGCCCCACGCTCTTCAATGTATATATGGCCCCATTAGCCAACATCATCAGTTCCCACGATCTTCAATATAATATCCTACGCAGATGACACTCAAATCATCCATTCACTTACCGATGAACCACCATCACCAGGCCCAACTTCCACAGACGCATGACAAGCGTCGCCGACTGGATGAAGAATAACTGCCTGAAGAAAAACATGGCTAAGACAGAAGTTCTGATCAACAGCACCAACCCATGGAATGACTCGTGGTGGCTATCAAACCTAAGACCCGCACCCACACCCACCGACCACGCCAGAAACCTCACAATCATCATTTATAACAAGCTCACCATGAAATCACAGATCAACGCCATCTCCTTCACCTGCTTCCTCACTCTACGCATGCTATGTAAGATCTTCAAGTGCCTACCCCCACACATAAGACGCACGTGGCACAAGCCCTCATCACCAGCCGACTGGACTATGTCAACACCCACTATGTAGAAATCACTGCACATCTTCTACCGAGACTTCATACCATACAGAACACTGCAGCCACACTCATCCTTGACCTCCCCCAATGAGTGGCATCTCCACATTATCGGCACCTATATCACTGTAGAATCAAGCCTGGCCCTAGTCTAAAATGCTCAGAACACTTCCTACTGTGATCAGGGTACATATTTGCACACATTATGGTCCTTATAGGTGCATATTTCCTAAATATAGCTGTAATTTTATTGGGCTGATTCACAAAATAATTGATAGCTGTGGGCAGTAGTAGTACAGTGGTACTCTTTTACGTACTCAATCATGCATTTGTAAATCAACCCTGAAACGTCCAACTCCCTGTAAGTAAAAGTGCAAAGAAGGCAAAGTTCTATTTGTTCTAACTGTATATGAGTATTTCTCCCATCCTCGCAAGTGCATCAGTAAATGCACAATACAGTGGGACTATGATTTAAAAATGAATATTCACTCTCAACAGTGCCTGGCTCTGATCAGTCTACCATCTGTTGCTCTGTCTTTTTATAGAAACCAGTGAGCTGGTTGCATCTGATCCTCATCACCGAGAGCCAGAGAACAGCAATTTTTAAGCCTTGCATTTCCTGTTATTGCCTTTTCGGCTCCACTCGGTTAGTCCTCGGCGCAGTATAACCTCTGCAGCTAAACTCAGATTAGAGCCTAGCTTCCGACGGTGGTCACCTGAGAATCTGCTGCAGAGTTACGATGACAAGAACCACTCAGGAGTGGTCGCTCGGATTGTCCCAGGAGAGGTAATGATCGGCCGTCTCCAGCGTGTAGTTCGGAACGGAGGTCGCCAAGTTGCGGTCCATGTTATGAAACAATGCAGACGTACTGGCAATGGTGACCGACCTCAATTTAATAAACAGACTATTACATTACCAACATGGAAACAGATTTAGCGCCATCATCTGAGAAACGGATCTGTGTACTACTTGAGCTTTAAGCCAGGTGACAGAAAGACTTCTCTAATAATATTATATGTTGAGCCAGAGTTGATTACTTACAGACTCAGCATTAAAGGTTTTTAAAGTGCACTGTAATTTCAAATGTATGTTCACCTAGAATGTTACTGTATAAGCGGTGCTTCTGGAGCCGATCTTAACTGGAGGTAATTTCAGGCGCCTTCATTTATTATGTCATTCAGGGGCAGATAGTTCAAGAGAGGCTAAGCTTGCTTCTTAGCAATGCCCAGACTTGAAAACCACAGAGATGGAAGCTGGCAGAAAGGGGGGAAATGCAGTAAAGGCAGGAGTGGTTTGCATTAGGGTCATAAAAAATTAGGCATTGTAGCTTTAGCACAAACTATGAATAAAGAGGTCTTTCTTATTTTCGTGTTTTTTAATTTAACTAGTATTTGGAAAATAGTTGTGGCCAAGTGGCTGAATATTAAAGCTGGAGAACTGCCTTCTGTAGCAGGCTTTGGTAACTAATCAAAAATCTCTGTATGTCTGGACAAATGACTTCATCTCCATGCACCTGAACATGTAAAGCAATGAGAAAATAATTGCAATGCAAAAATCCAAAGATGGAGTGCGATGTTTGACACTGTCACAATCATGAGTACATGCATGTATGCCGCACAATGTATGTAATTGGGCTCTTAAATTTAGATTTTAGAATCCAGAACAATTGCAACCAAACTGCAACAAGATGCTCATTTGTCCTGAATGTAATCTGAAATTGGCATCTGTCACTTGGTGGTTCAGCAGATCGTTGCGTCGTGCGGGACACTATCATGATGGCAGTGGTGGCTGCTACCAAAACCAAGTGGTAAGGCTGCCAGTAACATTTTTCTCATGTTGGCTGCAGCCAATCAGAGCGCTCGCTTATGCAAGAGTCTGACTCCCGAGGAAGCGAGATGGCCCAAGGGAAATAAAGCTCCCGGGGCCAAATTGCCACTCCCACGAGAGTCTCTCGATGTTATTTTAAATGTTGTAGTGATATTAAGTGATAATATTAAGGAAGTCATAGAAGACATCATGAGTGATGTAATGTGTGGGTTAATTAGCAGTGCATGGTGAGGGAGCAAGTTATGGTTACCTTAGGGCACGAGGGAACCTTAGGGCATGAGTTGTAGGGCGGCCCCACTACAGGACAGCGAAGTGACCATTTGGTCTCCAAAATTGTAGCTCCTTTTACATGAGGTTTCCCTTGATTTAGTGGTGAAAAACGCTGACATATTCCTTCTGCTCGGAGCAGGTGAGAAATGTCTGCCGTAGGGCCAGTGGGATTCAGTGGGGTGAGGTAGGGGTTCGGGAAGGTCAGTGCAGGGTTGAGGCAAAGCGGCAGGAGAGTTGTCTGCTTCCCCAGTGAAGCTGCTAAGGCTGGGCAGGGCCTCGCTGTGCTTTTGTGTGCATCCCCTGCCAGAGTCCCTGCAACAGGCTCAGCAGGTGCAGGCATGTACCAAGTGAAACTGGGCCTGGAATTACTGGACCCAGAGACACCAGGCTACTTGTAATGATCCACCAGGCTACTTGTTATAGCCCAAGGTGGTATCCCACTTACCACTGCGGGTGGGATACCAAATCTCATAACCAAGGCCTAAGGTATTCAGTCAGTCAGTGGAATTTTCCTCATATTTCTATGAAAGAAGGTAATTGGTGGATTGTCTGCAGATTTAGTACTTCCTTCAGGATGGATGGAGGATTTTCCATTCTTCCTTTCTCTAAATCAGACGTCTAGTATCCATACCTGCAGAATTGCTTAATAATATCTCAGAACTTATAACATCCATCATGTTAGTTAATATCAATCATTCACATATCAAATCTTGAAAAGCCCTGTCGTCACATTGTTAATTCATGAAACACAGTCTAATTTTTTTTAGTGTGTCATATGGCAATCTAAAGAAACAAGCATTTGCAATGCAATCGGTCTCGCCTTTGGGACCTTATATGTATTTCGCTATGCAGCACATTAGCCTGGGTGCTGAAACATCTACTGTTCTTTAACATGGAGGGAAAGTAAGCACCAAACTGCGTGACACGCCAGGTATGGGAACACATGGAGAGAAATATTGCCTTTCAGCAGGAAATGGTATAGTCCAAAGCTCTGTTTTTAATATAAAATCAGGGCCTTCAGTGGTCATATTACTGAAAATACAAGATTTGAAAAAAATATTATTGTCTACGGGTGCTCGTGGAAGACAATTTCTATGTGCTGGAATATAGAGAATGCTAAAGTGATTCTGGTATTTTACTGACCTCAGCTGGTCGTTTTCTATCAAGAAAGTTAAATAGAGGCAGTTGCCAGAAAAATAAAAAAAGAAAGTCTCTCAGCAGAAAGCAATTATGGTATTTTACTAACCTCTGCTGGTCGTTTTCTATCAACAAAGTTAAATAGAGGCAGTTGCCAGAAAAATTAAAAAAAGAAAGTCTCTCAGCAGAAAGCAATTCTGGTATTTTACTAACCTCTGCTGGTCGTTTTCTATCAAGACAGTTAAATAGAGACAGTTGAACAGAAAAAAAATCCCTAAGCGGAAGCAGACAAGTCCTAGGGCTGATCTCCAGACCCCACAAAGTACATACACACATAAGTATATAATAATAAGTATATACTAAAGTATATACAAGAGGTCTCGGATGCTCGACCTAAAAACAATACAGTTTGGCCTGCACTAGCCCAGCAAAGATGAAATAAAAGATGAACCGAAAATTTCAAATTTAATGTCAGATGAAGTGCAATTGTATCTGCAGTTGGTTTATGGACGAACAATACATTTAAAAAACAATTTCACCTTGATATGTCAACAGAAATGTAAATAAGTTTTCATCTTACTAAAAATGAGAGTATATAGATGTTGCAATTATCATTAATTTCATTAAATGTAACACACCACAATCTACATCCATTAAGTGTGGAGATGTTCACCCTAGAACGAACCAGCCAGCTACCAATTTCTTGAGTGTTCATTATCAAGCTTTAAACTTCTTATTCTCAAATCCTATATTCACATTCTTTATGCCTGCAACACAAACCCATGATAGTGTTGCAGGGATTCTGTTTAGATGCAGTGCGCGCAACGAAATTCGTTTTGTTAATTTAAATGTTCACTTACCTGTATTCGGCCTTAATCCGTAGTTTACTACCCCCCACCCTGCCCCTACCCCGCCCCACGTCACCGCCCGACTGGCACTCCTACCACGGGATCTCTCTATTATGCCTAGGTGTTGGTGTCTGACCACAGAGAAAAACAGGGAACAATGTTGTTTGACCTTGTACAAAATGTTCAGACTGAATCCCTGCAGAAGAGCTTACTGGCAAAAGATGTGCGGCCTATTTCTAAAATAACAGTGTGGCAGAAAAACAAGCGTGTTACTTTGTAATGTGTGAAAAAGCAAAAGCAGCATACTGCGTATGCAGTTAGGCTAACATAGGGGAGAAACTACAGTGGGCCCTATAGGGAACTCACAACACTAGCACTTCATGGCTTTATAACTTTGCTGGCATAGCTAGGTGAAACCGGACAATTTTGGTCTTCTTGAAGAAAGGCAAACAGTCCTTGGTATTCCTGTTATGTACTTACTGCACCTGGAATCCCAGAGGGCATCCAGCTGGTAGTAGGTTATGTGACTAGGAGAGCAAAATCCCATCTGGGGACATTGTAAAGACCCACCCTGTTCAAAACCATATTTTTTGTCGGTGTTCCCATAACTTTAGGCTCTCCCCCTACTGAAAAAATGTCACTTCCGACCTGGTACCTTAAAACAGTGACGTGATTTTATATCATTTCCGCATTTTCCGTTACTAGCATTCCCAAAAACCCATCCACTCATTCCCCCCAAAAAAATCCATCCGCTATCCATGCCCTCCCATCAAACCTTTCCTGAACTGCTATCCCTACTCTCTAATTGCACGTCAGACCTCCGTGTATTTATAGAAACCCAAAAAAGTACCTATTATTTCCAAAGTTCCCCTTCCGCTATTACTGCCTCAAAAACAACTGTTTTATATTTATTTTCCTCAGCTTTGAAACCATCCAAATTTTATGTATTTTGAGCATTCGTGCTTACCAAGAAAAGCTGTCAAAAGCGCACGCTAGTGGGTCCTTACCATCTCTTATCACATGTGATATAAACCACTTATCTTTCCTTGGTTTGCCTGAAATACACAGCACTCCTGTGAAATATCTGGTGCACTAGGTTCTACCTACAGATAACTGCACAGAGTCTGCTGCCTTTTCTTGGGCCTGGTTCAATAATAATGTTTTCCATAAGAAAGCATGTCTTACTCCTGGAAATTTACGGGTAGATAACACCTACCTAACAAGAAAAACACAACTACTGCTAGAAAAAGAAATGTGTTCTTGGGGAGCTTTGTAATTATTAATTAAAAAATTCAAAATGTTTATGATGATCAATATGGTAAAAGTGCTTATATGGGAAACAATACGCACCCACAAAGTGCACGTTCATTGGAAAGTGGCGAGGTGATGAAGTGTAGCTGCACCCGCGCCCCCGGCAATAAGAATAGCTCTAATAACGCAGGCAAACAAAAAAACAAAGAAGAAAGTATGTGAGATCACTAAATAAAACAAAAAAGTTAGTCAGAGGAAATACTAATGACTTTGACAAAGAAGATTTTTTTTGACAGCTCGATGGTGATGTCCATGCTGCTTTTTCGAGGACAATGCTAGGAAATTCCAGGAAGCGTGCACTGTGATCTCTCTGCATGTGGCTTGCAGCAGACATGCCTTCATTAGCCTGTGTCTTCCTCTGACATTATGTGCTGATAGGGAATGACGCCGACCCTGAAAATGTGCCAGACTCTAAGAATATATATATATAAATGAATGGCTAGCCCAGGCTCCGGGCGACACTCAGTCTGCTCGCCCACTTCTCCAGCTGCCCTTGTTTTCAGAAAAGATGCTTGCAGATTTGTCACATTTCTGAAAGAATCGTTGCTGCTAGATACACTTGCACAAATTTCACACCCAAGGATTTCACTGATTGTCGGGTGATATGCGGTGATAACACGGATTCTGTCATTGTATTACCATTGCAAGTAATCATCAAATCACATCATATTTCAAATTAAAGGGAAGTATCAAGCACGACGGTTGTATTAGTATGTTATTCCACTTTTAAAGAGGTCGAACCAGCACTAACTTTGCGCTGTTCTAAGAGGCAAGGGTGTCTTTTGCAGAGAAGTGGACACGTCCACATTCATTGATTCAGAAATACGACTTTCTATAAATTCAAGTAGCGTGGGCCTGGAAGCGCAGCTGACCAATGGAGGCCCATGGGGAACCCCTCACGGCAGCGGAGCGGGAACGAAATCGAGAGACAGAAGCCCGCAAAAAAATGCAGCTCTGGCACTGGGCGTGGCATTTGAGTTTGAAAAACGCCCAATGGGCAACCGGGGTCAGCCAGGGACAGAGGGTAAAAGGGGGGACAAGGGTGCCCCCCAGACCATATGTGAAGGTCTCTAAAATCACCCTACTCCCGGCAGGTCCGACGGGGGGGTCGGCGCATGGTATGGATCGTGGGGCATTAATATGTCACACGGGCGCAACGGTGGGCAGCGGTGCGCAAGGACTTCGAAGGAATATGGCTGAGAAACACAGAGGTGGCATGGATGGGGCAACCAGGCATGAAGTGGGAGCAGCTACTCCCGGCAATGCAAAGTGGACTACGAAGCAGAAGGGGACCAGATGCGGTCATCGTACATTTGGGAGGGAATGACCTGGCGAACATAGGGAGGAGAGAGTTGCTGAGCGACATGACTTTGGGGATGGCGGCCATGGCAAAAATGATACGCCCGGCAGAGCTACTTTGGTCAGAGCTGATAGCATAACGGTTAAGGCGGGGATCATCGAACCATGGGCGGTATACAGGTCCAGACGAAAGCTCAACATCAAGATGACAAAAATATGTATTGCGAACGGCTGGGGCTTTGTGAGACATGGGCTGATCAACCTTAGATCACCGGATTACCATGCCGAGGATGGGGTACATCCTACCGGGGTGGGTGTGGATATGTTCCTGTTGAACATAATCATGGTGTTGGACCAGTTGGGTTTTTCTTGCAGGTGTGGGGTACTGGGGGAGCTGCCACAGATCGGGTAACTGCTGGCAGCATGGCGGAGGCAGCACAGAAAGGTACCCACGAAAAGAGTAAATTAGATAGAAGAGGTGCTCGAACATTGCCCTTGGGATGCCTCACGGCACGGGCACAAGTGAGCAGAGGACAGCACACAAAGGCAATAGATACAAAACATAGTGATCCACCCTCATATAGATGTAAAGCCGTGTCCTCCCAGACTACGCATGTTTCCTACAGTGGTGGGAAAACACACAGTTTTGTTAAAACACCCCTCACACACCAAAAGGGCCCTTGGTGCCATGTTTCATCATAGGGGTCTTCCCGCCCCGCTGCGGGACGGGGCGTGCTACGACCTACGACTACGTGGAAGCACTGTTTTCTGAAAAAAGACTATGTGGGGTTGAATTTTGCTTGTTTGCTTGTTACACGACTCCAGTAATGCGTGACTTTTGGGCCAACAGATGCGTCAGAATTTCTAACGCATCTGTCAATCCTTGCACAATGGTGCCCCGTATTGTAAATACGGCGCATCCATGGTGGCGCAAGCATATCGCAGGCTGGTGCAGGGAAACTGACGCATCTCTACAGATGCGTCAGTTTCTTGAAAATCTGCCCCTTATTTTGTACACAATATGCACGCCTTTTGATTGGGGAGATCCAAATTCTCTCTCGACTGGATCTCATCCATCAGCATTCTATGGAGCAAGCTGCACTCCTAGCAAAAACATAGGAACACGCTATATTCTCCTCACTGACCAAACTATGCCTGCTGCTCATATCAACTTGATTGGAGCACATCTTTGATCCTCATGCACATCGCCAACATATACCCCTAGCCCACGTGCCTAAGTGAACACATGACACGTTGGTGAGTGCATTCCAGAAACTTTCAACCTAATCATAGTCCTTCTCTACTGAATTCTTATAATATAAAAAAAAATGCACTAGCTAGTTGCTTATGCTTAAATTTGCCTTGTATCATGGAATCATAATATGAGGTGGATCTAAATGACAGCATTATTCAAGGCACTTAACCTTAATCCCGTAGAACAACCGGCTGCTTAACACCAAAACTCTGAAGAAAAGTTGTAGAATCCTTGAAAAATCTGGTTTTACCTGCAAAACATGTGTCAGCTGTATATTACTTACATTATCTGTGGACAACATATTCTATATCTCTTGAAAGTCGCCATTAATGTAATGTAGAACTATGAATGTTAAAGAAGGAAGAATTTCTTCTGGATTTAGTGACATCATTGCATCGTTTTATTTTGGATTAACTCTGTATATTCAATTTTTTTTTTCAAATTATATGTTCAGATAAAGGGACTATTATTTATATGATCAAAGTTCCATACTTTGTCTTATGACTGTGGATGGCTAGTTAAATATATGGTATTGGTGCTCCTGATAATTTATTTTATAGCCTGTGTGAACTCTGCACAGGTACCATACAAGCCTCTTTACCCATCTACCGCCAATATCCTAGGAACCCTCTTAGGTTATTCAAGCTTCTTCCTCCACATTCAAGAGCTGCAATATTCTGGCACATTCCACAGCAATATAACTGGAGCTTGGATCTAGAAAAACCAAACAGCACTTGCCTTAAAAAACAAATTTTACCAACCAACATGTTTCTCATCCATATATGTCTGCATCTGACTGCCATTTGAGGGGGAGATAACAGCACTTTGGTGCCCCGCTAGTGGCAGCAACGTGCTATGCAATTAAAATGCCAGCTTCTTTGGAAGCTTCTGAAAGTGAGACAACAGCCTTTTGGGTTGTTACTGACCTTGCAAAGATAATTTCAATCTGCTTAGACAAACCAGGGACAAGTATCTGTGAGGTATCTAGGTCTAAGGGCGCAAAACAGTATCTCCAGAGTCGGTAGGCTTCTTATGGTGGTGATTAATAAGCTCCCAATACTTGCTTCATGCTAGAGGTCTGCATTAATTAGCACTGTAGATAGCGGCACACTAAGAATTTGTACTGAATCTGTGATATCTTATTCAAGATAGGAATATTGTGTGATGTGAGAGGAAAAGGTATACATAGTGTACCTTTCTTTTATAAAGAAATATATTTGTAACATATGAATGCAAACATATAACCAGCATGCCTCTATAAATGGAAAGACTATCAAACAGAGGGAGATTCAGAAACACATTACTCTCAGTCCCTCTCCGCACTATCAGATAGGGGAGGGTTGTCAATTCACAAGAACTATTTATCAGAAATGGGAAGGCAATAATGGGGAAAATAAATAACAGCTCTATTCAGAAAGCTTGTTGCACAGGTCTTGCAAGGGGGTGATGTTGCTGGAGATGGCAGGAGGCGCTAGGAAATCTTTGATGATGGTGAAGATTTCCTTGGTGCTGTTTGTGCCCAAGGTGTGTGCTTGGTGTTCTCTATCTGCTCCTCATAGCATAGTACATCTATATGGCCTTATTTGAGGTTAAATATATCTTTAATGAAGTCGCCCCATTTTTCGAATCTGTTTCCCATTGGTCCAGATATATAGATGACATTTTCTATATCTGGACCAATGGGGAAGAAAATCTACAGGAATTCCTACAGTGGCTAAATTTAGCAGATACAAATCTGAAATTTACTGCACATACAAGTACATAAGAGGTTGAATTCCTAGACATTTTAATTAGACATAATTCAGGCAGTTTAGAAGTTGATTTGTTTGTTAAACCCACGTCAAGAAATACTCTCCTACATTTTAAGAGCTATCATCCGCGCACTCAGAAACAAAGTATTCCCTTTTCGCAATTTCTGAGAGTACGACGTAATTGTACAAATATATTAGACTTTGATGCTCAGGCTATTGTGATGAAAGCCAAGTTTCTAGCAAGAGGGTATCCACATCGGCTAGTGAGGGAATCATACAAACGAGCGAGATTTTACGATAGGGACCATCTCCTAAAAACAGCTAAAGACACGAAAATTCCCCAACTATGTATGTGTTACAAAACATTCCACCTTAAATGCTAAAGTCAAACAAATTATCAACTCCAATTGCCACATTTTAAATAGTGACCCTGAACAAAAGAAAAAGATTGCCAAACCACTATTTGCCCACCGCCATAATAAAAATATTAAGGATATGATTGTCCATTCACGATTTGATTCCCATAGTTCTAGACAACCTTTTATTCAAAAAACTATTAATGGCAGGGCACCTGTTAAAGGAACAGCGAAATGTTCATCATGTAAATCCTGTGAGACTGTTATAGAAGGTGAAACCTTGAATTTCAATGGCTTTACCATACAAGCCCGACAACTATGGAATTGTAAAACCCAAAATGTGATTTATTTAATCCTTTGTCCTTGCCAATTGGGTTATGTCGGAGAGACATCTAGAGCAATCCATACGAGATTGACTGAACATCGTTCTGCCATAAGGACAGCTAAACTCGTGGCACCCTTAGTCAAACACTATATTGATTTTAACCATAAACCAGAAGATATTCGATGGCGAATTTTGGAAAACATTTAATTACCAGATGAGAAAGGCGGACTGGAGAGCCGTAAAAAGAGAGAGGTTTTCTGGATCTTCTCTCTAAATACTTTTAAATGTGGATTAAATAACAACCTACCGTGGGAAAATGCCATTATATGAAGATGTTTGATTTCCTTTAGATATAGGGTCCGATTCCGATTCGGGCCGGAAAACGTACCGACCGACTCGGTACGGGAATTTAGTCCGACTGACTCGGACCGGCGCCGCACGACCCGGGTAGTACGATGAAATGAATGTGAAATCCGACAGACTCGGACGGAATACAAAACGACCGACCAAGCCGGACGGAAACAAGCCATCCGGCCGGGAAATCACGCGAAACGAACCGACCGACACGCACTCGGATTGAACCCGAACGAAACGTACCCGCGAACTCTGACCCGCGTAGTACGATGCTGTGCGTGCAAAACACGACCGACTCGCCCGGAGCACAAGCCGTACGACCGACACGCATACAAAACCCAGCCGAAGCAACCCAATCCTACGCGACCGACTCGTACGCCGCATATGAAACCTAGCTGACACACAGCAGGAACGAGTTGGACAAGATCGCACCAGACAACTGCAGCGTCCTACTCGGACACAAGAATGACTCCTACATGCACCAAAAACACCAAGGAAAAATTAGAAAAAAAGGGCCAAACAAGCAACCACTAAGCCAATAAATACAGGGAGGGAAAAAAAATGGAACAAGGACACACCTCCAACTCCACCTACATAAAGGCCACAAATCCCTACCATGATCCTTTGCAAATTCCACTGACCTGCCAGCACACAACACCATCACACAGCAACCACAGACACACTCACAGCTCATACATCACACAAACCACACACCATTACCACACCTATAAATAGCACCCTCACACACACCCAGCTAAACCTACACTCACACCCCCCCACCTGCACACACACACAAACACATCAATGACCACCACCACCCATCACCATGCCCCCAAAGAAGAACCATAAGTTCCTAGATTGTGAATTGGAAGTCCTGGTAGACGAGATACTCAGGGTAGAGCCACAGTTGTTTGGTACATTGGTACAACAGACCCCCATGTCGCAGAAAACCAAGATGTGGGCGAGGATTGTCGACAGGGTGAACGCACAATCACCATGTTTGCGCACAAAGGAAGACATCCAGAACAGGTGGTATGATGTGCGCAGGAGGATCCGGGAACTACTCAAAAAGGACTACCTCCTCAGCCAGCACACCGGCAGTGGCCCTCCTGCAAAACCAGTATACCTCAGGCCCTGGGAGGAGAAGGTGCGGGCCATCCTACCACCAGTGAGCGTATACGGACTAACAGACATCCCAGAGCCTGGTGAGTACACAACTAATATATACAATATGGTGTGACAACACACACACATCACAGTCAAGGGGATAGGCAAACCATGCACACTTAGCAAATACACAGCAACCAAAAGATATTCATCCCAAGATGTGAATGCTAGTCAGACAAACACAATACCTGCCATCTCATAGTGATATGTAACTGTGTCATGAGATCTACAAACCTAACAACAAATACAGCAAGGCAGTGGCACAAATAGAACCAACAAACACTCACAGATATTTTCCCACCACTAGAACACCACCTCACAGGGAAGCTCACTCAAAGGAAGGAATTCTGTGTATGCTGGTCAAGTCAGTGTAGCCAATAGCATGATGGGAGTGGTAGTCACAGATATTGGTCACACCCACAATTGGCCCATCAACACCACTCTCAACCATGCTCACATCACAGGGAGTGGATAAGGACTCACAAGATGGCTGACACTGGGTACTGCTGTGGGGAGCACAAGGCCCTGCTGGGAACTGTGCACCAACAAACAGCACAACACCACTGCCTGACATCCTGAAAGCCAACTTGCACTCCCTGCAATGCAAGCACGTTGCATGGTGGGATATCTGGCTGGGTGGGAAGGAGGACTCACAGCACTGACCATAGTTACAAGCAGCTCTCCTCACACACCCCCTCAACACTAACTCCACATAACCCACCTGGGAGAATGCAATGCCTCACAGCCTAACTGAAGATCCCACAAAGAACCACCACCCTGGGTTATGCTGTGTGAAGCACAGGGACACTCTTGGGACTTGTAGCCAAACAACTGCCAGGACAACACTCCCAGCCATCCTGTCAGCACAGGCACCCCACCCCACAGGGAAGCAGAGTCAAAAGGAAGGAAGGATGGGCATGCTGGGAAGGGGGTGGAGGCAATAGCATGATGGGAGTTGTAGGCACAGATATTGCTCACCCTCACAATTGGCCCAATCAACACCACTCTCAACCATGCTCACATCACAGGGAGTGGATAAGGACTCACAAGATGGCTGACACTGGGTACTGCTGTGGGGAGCACAAGGCCCTGCTGGGAACTGTGCAACAACAAACAGCAGGACACCACTGCCTGACATCCTGAAAGCCAACTTGCACTCCCTGCAATGCAAGCACGTTGCATGGTGGGATAACTGGGCTGGGGGAGAAGGAGGCCTGGATGGTAACCAAATACCACCAATGCTGGTCATGCACACACCTCAACATTCACATTGACATGCCACAGGTTGGCAGGACAATGTGCTACACCAATATCACTCACTGACTGTCACTATTTAGGAGAATGCAATGTCCTGGCCCACATCCAGAGGTACAGTCACAACTGTCAGGTGTTTGAACAATTGATGCCAGTAGAAACATAACATACAATCTGTGTCTCTCCCCAAAACAGGAGATGATGGGGACACAGCAGCAGACCAGGAGGACTCCCTGTCCCAGGCTCCGGGGAACACTGAGCTCACTGGTGTGGATCGGCCTCTGCACTCCTCGGATGGCGAAGAACCAGCTGGACCCTCCGGTGTGAGTCATCATGCAGCACCAGCAGGACCAACATCTGCACCCCCTGCACCCACCCCTCCAACAACTGCCAACACACAGGCCACCCCTGCCAACACGGACACACCAAGGACCACAGATGACAACAGCGCACGGACCCAGGCCCAAACTGGAGCTGCTGACAACGAGCCCAGGAACAACACCCAAGTGGGCCCACGGTCACCTGTGCGTGCCACTGCAGGTCCTGCACGTGTCGCCAGGGGTGGTGTGAGGGGTGGGAGACATAGGTCTCTCCTTGCAGAGGGGCCTGGACTGTATGATGACCCACAACTGGCACGCATCGCGGATGCGTACCAGACTAGCACCGGAGAGGTCAGCCAGGTAGTGGGGATCCTCAAGGACATACAACAGCAGCAGGCTTCCCATCATGCCCGCTTGGACTCCCACATGTCCCGTGTCGAGACACACATGTCACGTGTCGAGACACACATGTGTGGCATGGAGTCCAAGTGGGACACATTGGAACAACTGACAGCGGTGCATAGGGACATACTGACATACCTCCGCCAGATCAGCACCAACATGGCCTCACCTCCCTGTGTGCCCACAACATCTGCTGCTGAAACAACTGCAAATGCCACAGGGAGGGAGGAGGACTCTGGCAGAGAGTCCCCTGCACTGCTGCAGCCTGCACCTGAGGGTCCCCCCCCCCAAGAAGAGGGGCTGTCCGAGGAGGCCAAACTGAGAGGCCGATGGCCATCTACATCCCCCAGGAAGCCAACACCTGTTCTGGAACTTTTCCTCTGTGTGCATACTGCACGCCCTGTTGAAGCCAAGCCAACTCTCCCACATGACATGGGGAGCTCTAGTTGACCAAATGTATCAGATGACTGTGGACTTTACTCTGGACTTTTCAGCTACCAAGACTTCCAATTCACATGGGAACTTTGGATCCAAATTTCTATGTACAGCACCCACCATCCTGTGCACCATCCTCACACCTGTATGTAAATAAACTCACCAATACACCATATCTGCCTCTGTTGTGATTCCAACGTGGTTTTTGTCATGTAGATGTTGATCTTCTAAATTACACTGTGCATGCTAACTGCTACAGCAAGTCCAACACTGTCATGTCAGTCATGGCGACGTGACACATATGAGGGAGACACACCACTAGGGCCACAAAACACATACACACCAGGGTCATCAGACTCATCACCTATACTGATGTTGCAACGAAGTACAGTGGAATGTACAGACACGCCACCTATTCACAGTCACTGTCAACTAGACAACAGGTGCAGTAAGCAAATGTCAGTCAGATGTGTGACTACAGACAACGCACATCCCAAAGTCAAGCACAGGTTTATTAAATATTTCCAACATGTAGTTTCCACTACAAATGCAAGCTAATCCAACCTGGCTGTGGCCACAAAGTCAAAAAGTGCAGAAGATAGAAAGTCCAGGGGTGTGTGGCACATCACCTGTAGGGAAACGACTGCTTCCACCTTGGAAGTTGAATCATGGATTCGGGGGATCCAAGTTGATCAGACAACTCCAGCAGCACCCTGTGAAGGACAGACATGACACACAGTCAAAACCACTGAAGAACAGCACAGAACGGCAATACTCATGTCTAATACATGTCACGAGATAACTACACAAAACCAAGTTAGCATGTCAACACTGTTGGGCAGTACAGACCACCTGCAAGGACACATCGCTGCACGCATCCAGTCAAGTAGCACATGTCCACACTCAAACAGCACCAGAGCACCTCACACACATATCATGCAAACTCAAATCATTGACATTTCAACCCTCTGGAGACTCACATTCAGCTGAAGAAGTTGGTGATGAGCTGTGTGCGGACATCACCATCATCATCATCATCATCTTCACTGGCATCGTGACCCAGGCCAGGATCTTCCACAGGTGGCGGACGTTGGTCATCGTCATCCAGGATGAGAGGCAACTCTTCCGCACTGCCAGGTTGTGTAGCATGCAGCAGACGATGACAATCTTGCATACCTTTGCTGGGGCATATGGGAGGGCCCCTCCTGTCTTGTCCAGGCAGCGGAAGCGGCTCTTCAGGAGACCAAAGGTCCGCTCAATCACCCTCCTCGTCCGACCATGTGCCTCATTGTAGCGCATCTAGGCTGGTGTCACAGGGTTCCTGAGGGGTGTCAGCAACCACAGCATGTTGGGGTATCCCGAGTCACCTACAGACAGACAATTGCACATTAGCCTATTTGAAAATGTGTGCGGAAAACAACATAGCAGAACACACACAATGGTACAAAGTCAGTACACACCAACAAGCCAGGCACGCTGGTTCGGCATCTGTGACATCATCCTCGGGATGCGACTACTCCTCATCACGTAGGCATCGTGTGCAGAACCGGGGAAACGGGCACACACATGTGAGATGGTCATATCTGCAAGACATACCACCAGAGCATTGATTGAATGGTAATGTTTATGGTTGCGGTATGCCTGCTCATGTGCCTGTGGTGGTATCAAAGACACATGTGTCCCATCAATGGAGCCAATTACATGTGGCATCCTCCCCAGGGCATAGAAGTCACTCTTGACGTCAGTGAGTCGTTGACGTGTTGGGAAATAGATGTACTGGTTGAGGTATCTCAACATTGCCCCCAAAACATCGCGTAGCACACGGCTGAACATAGTCTGTGACATCCCACCAGTAGTTGCCACAGTGTGTTGAAAGGTACCGGTGGCAAAGAAGTGTAGGGCTGCCATCACCTTCACCTTGGGGGTCAGCGCTGTAGGATACGGCCGGCCAGACTGCAAATGTGGGGCCAACCGCACTGCCAAATCCTCAATCAGCTGCCTGGTGAAGCGGTACCGTCGGATGCTGTCACGTTCCACCATCGTTGCCAGGTCTGGGAATGCTCGATGGACAGCAGGAGCCCTGCAGTGCATAGGTGAAGAAATCAAGATTGTCAGTCACCCCACCAATGTGCCGTTCACCATACTCAATTTCACATGACACATCATCAACATACACAAGTACTCGATGTGTGTGTCGTCCCGTTTGGACATATATGGCACCTACATGGACATCATCTAACATCTCTCTGTTCAACAAGTGTTGACAACTGGTTCCAGGGTGTGCTACGGGACACCATTAGGCTGTGTCACAGTACACATTAACTGCTCTCACGTTCCACACACATACCACAGTGACATGTCTGGACAGATGCTCCACAGGCATCACAGCTCATTGACAGGTAGATTCCCAGGGAGCCTGTCTTGCCACATGGACACTGGCATGACATGGCGTATCATGTACACATCAGAAAAACAAACATGACACCCACAGGTGGTGGCCCCTGTAGCCTCTGCAGGACAGACATGGACGTCTGTGACACACACACACACACCATCAAAGTTCATGCACAAACCACGTGGATGTGGAGACTGGTTCCCATTGTGCACATGGAATAAGAGACATGTGATACACAACATGCACACAGACTGTGGAGGGACATCACTATTGTTGGAATGGGCCACCCTGTGACGTACATGCCTTCCCACATGTGAGCCTGGGGGTATGTGACATGTCATACACATACACAACCTGGAAATGTGACCATGACACATGCTCAGAAATGATAAGTTGCACACCACAGTGGTCATGTGCACAACACACAAAGGACCCTGTCCCCATTAACACGTGCACAGCCTGGGTGTGTCTGCCCCCAAGTGCCACCCCAAAATCCACATGTTCACCCCCATACACAGATAAGGTTATGCTGCCACACATGCCTCATAGACAGTGTGGACTGGGTGTGGTGTTGTAGGTGTGCCCCTGAGTCCCTGGAAAGTAAATGTGGCTGGCATAGGTTCACCAGTGACCAGCATGGTGACATATGCGTGTGACCTGTCCTGGTACGTGTTGTAGAGCAATGGACCGATCGGTGTGCCCGCACGGACCATTGCATTGAATGTGAGCGGGTACGCGTTGTATGCCTGGTACGCGTTGCACAGCAATGGTCCGATCGGTGTGCCCGGCCGGCCCATTGCATTGAATGTGAGCGGGTACGCGTTGTACAGCAATGGACCGATCGGTGTGCCCGGCCGGCCCATTGCATTGAATGTGAGCGGGTACGCGTTGTATGCCTGGTACGCGTTGCACAGCAATGGACCGATCGGTGTGCCCGGCCGGCCCATTGCATTGAATGTGAGCGGGTACGCGTTGTACAGCAATGGTCTGATCGGTGTGCCCGCACGGACCATTGCATTGAATGTGAGCGGGTACGCGTTGTACAGCAATGGACCGATCGGTGTGCCCGGCCGGCCCATTGCATTGAATGTGAGCGGGTACGCGTTGTATGCCTGGTACACGTTGCACAGCAATGGTCCAATCGGTGTGCCCGGCCAGCCCATTGCATTGAATGTGAGCGGGTACGCGTTGTACAGCAATGGTCCGATCGGTGTGCCCGCACGGACCATTGCATTGAATGTGAGCGGGTACGCGTTGTACAGCAATGGACCGATCGGTGTGCCCGGCCGGACCATTGCATTGAATGTGAGCGGGTACGCGTTGTATCGTGGTATGCGTTGTACAGCAATGGTCCGATCGGTGCGCACGCATTGGCTGGGGCCTGGCATGGCAACGGACGCGTTTTTGAAGCTTCAACGAGTCTGATGCAGTGAATTCAGTTGGCCAGCCACAACAATGTTGCAAATTCATGGGTGTCATGAAGTTGAAATTTTTGAAGGATGCTATGGGCGTGTCTTGGTGCTGCAATTCCATGGATTGGTCAGATTCATAAGATGCATACGACTTGGACCTATCACTTTGGACACATGGCACAGTATCTGCCTCTGCAGCACACATATAATGCTGGCTGTTCCCCTGAGGGCTCACTTGCCTGCACTACATGCTCCAGGACGACATCTGCCACTACACTGCTGCTGTCTCTGCATCCTCTGGCTACTGCAATGGCACGTACTGTGGAGAGAGCCCCAGCCTTCACCCATGAGGAGAACCAGGCCCTGCTGGACAACCTCCTTCCACAGTACAGCAAGCTGTATGGGACACCAGGGGAGCAGGTGAGTGTGCTGTCCACTGCCTTACTAATTGTGCATGTTGTCTGACTAGCAGGATTTACAGTGTGCACACCACTGGCTAGCATGCTCACTGAGTAGTACTCACCCCCAAAGTGTCTAGTCACATGCATTGAACAGGTACAGTGGAGTAACAGTGCATTCAAACAAGGTTCACTTCCCATGCAATGATACCATGTAGTAACTGCTGGCAAACTGTCCATAGCCCTCGTTGCACTGCCTGTGTACATCATATGCCCCTGTGATTGAGACATGTATTTCCAACTGTGTGATGCACGGATATGTTGCATGTGTAGTAATGGCCTTTTCACTTTGTCATCCTCACAGGTTGATGCCCATCAGAAGCAGGATATCTGGCTGGCCATCGTCCGGGCAGTCAGATCCGTGGGGGTCTACAAGCGCCGGATCCGCAACTGCCAGAAGAGTTGGCAGGACCTTCGGGGCTGGACCCGGAGGATTGCAAGGGTCCAGCTGAAGCTGTTGCCTCCTCGCAGGAGGGGCGGACACCGGACCCTGACCCCCCACATGCTCCAGATCCTGCCGGTGGTCTTCCCGGAGCTGGAAGGGCAGCTGAAGGGCAGACAGCAGCAAGGAGGGGGTGAGTCAAAGACTGCACTGTGAACTCTGTCTGACATTCTATGTGCCCTCCTGTGGCGTGGTTAAACTTCCCCAGTACATCAGTGTTGTTGTCCAGTAACCATGTCCCTCTATTGTGACATGGCCACTACCCATCTGATAGGCCGGTGTGCTCCTTACGCTCAGGATAATTGTGTCACTCGGGTACAGGGTCCTTGCATTTTGCTTTGCTCAAGGTGGGTGACAGCTTTTGTTCCCATGATATTGTGTTAGCCTTCATGGGTGGAGTCGTGCAATGTAGTCTGGGTGTAACTTTGATATGTGATCCACTTGCAGATCAGAATCACCACATGTCCCTGGGGTATTTGCCACACCCCCATGCTGCGGGTGGGTAAAATGTTTAGGCCTCAGGAGTATGTATGTCAAGTGTGTCACACATGCCTAGCCACCTGCCTACTGACCAGGGCTCATCCATCTTGCAGGTGGAGCCGGACAGTCATGCCTACTCCAGGGCATACAATACACTCTGTACTCCCACTCCCGTGTATCAGCTGACATGCTGTGCTCAGTGAAATGTTCCCTCAGGTGTCTGCCTCTGTGTCGTTGTGCTGTGACTACGTTGTCGGGACTCCTGTGATGTTTATCAGTTAGGGGTCAGCATGCCATCTGCTATTGGACCATGTGAGACAAGACTTCTGTGACTTATAGGTGTTTGATCAAATGTCTGTGCAGACAGGTGTATGCCACTGTGACTTTCAGGCAGCTGTTTTTCATTCTCAGCACACTGTGAGGTGCTCATGTTCAGAGAGTTGTGTTTCATGTCCCCCATATGTCCAATTGGTATGACGTGGACAAATAGTAGTTCAGATGATGTGGTTTTGGGGGATGGACATGTGCACTTGTCAGTTACATTACTTGCCTTCCCCATGTCCTAGGATTGTGACACAGTGCAGACTGTTGTTGGCTGGCTGCCATGGCCATGTGACTGGAGACAGTGATGTATGACTTTGCAGGCATGCCTGTGTCATGGCATTAAACTTCCTAAGAGTGATCCTGCAGGGGAGTGACATGTGCAACATGCACCCCATTGTGGCATTGACTATCCGGACATGGGTGCTTCATGGGGTCTGGTGCTGGTATGCATCACATGCATTTCTATTTAGACTCTGGCCGTCCATTTATACAGACACCTGCACTGACTCAGTGGCAAGAGATGTGACGTGGGCATGTTCACATACTTCACCGTGTTCTCAGCAATGTCCAACTACTGTGTAGGTGGTGCATGTGTCCACACTGGGGTCTTACCATCAGACAGGCACCAGACAGATGGGTGCAAGGGCAGGAGGGGTGTCTGTTCCATGGTTGACCATCAGACTGACAATTGGCTTCTCCTAATCTGTGTGATGACTTTTGGCAATGTTCTACTAGAGATGCCAGGGCTTGCTCTGTGATGTGCTGTACTTACTGTGGTGTGTGCGGTCAGTGCAGGTGACTGATGTTTGTCTGTTTCCCTAATTGTTTGCAGATACATCCACAGCCACAGGAGGGGACAGCTCCACGGACCAGGAGGAGCAGCGGAGCCAGACTGGGTCAGCGTCCGACGAGTGGTCAGAGGGACCCAGTGGCACGGAGGGTGAGGGGAGCCACACCGAGGAGTCCTCAGCACCATCCAGCTCAGCTGGGGACCACAGCAGCTCAGAGGATGACTCCCTTGTGGATGCGGGTATCAGCAGCCACAACACCCCAGCTAGTCTGTCTGACCCCGCCACCACCACCACCGCCCTCCCATTCCTGAGGTCCGTGGAGGCTCCCGTGCTCGGGAGCGTGTCTCCTTCAAGCCAGGCACCACACCCCTTGCCCCTGTGTCCCCTGCTGCCCTGAGTGAGGAGTCTGTGTACCTCCTTCGGCAGCTCCATGTAGGGCAGACAGCAATGCTGACTGTCCTCCATGCACACACCACTCTGTTGACACAGCTGGTGTCGTTCATGGAGGGCATCTCAACGGGTATGTCTGCCCTACAGAGGAGCAATAGGTCCATGGACTCCTCCCTGACAGCAGCAGTGTCCCTCCTCCAACAGTCCCTCACCCCTCCCACCTCTGCCCCATCCACACTTCCTACCACCCTACCTGTCCAAAGCACATGCACACCTGCACAATCACCCAAACACACAGACACGAGCAGCACACACACACCCAAAACCAAGGCAAGACGTGCACACAAGCATCCTCAGGGGACTGATTCCACACACACAGGGGATGGGGAACTGACACACACACAGGCAACCACAGTCACTCCGCAATCCTCAAGATCCTCTCCCTCCAAGACCCCTTCCCTTGCCTCACCTGCAACCCCACATACACAGCAGCTCTTCCTCTCTGACCTCGGCCTCTTCCCCTCCAATCCCGCTGATCCAGCATACCGGGGGAAGAGGAAGTCCACACACAGAGAGGGAGTGCCCCTCGCCCCCGGACACCCTCCCCCAGGCGCAGGCAGAGTGAGCCCCCACCCGCATGTCCCCCGGACCCGGAAGAGCAAGACCCCGCCACCGCCCTGCAAGTCACCCACCCAGTCTCTCACCTCCATCCCCCAGGCCACCACTCCACAGGTTCCACCGCCACACCCTGCCCCAGGTTCCCCCACACACCGATACCGCATCCCCAAACTGCTCAGGCCCTCCCCCCTGCCACTTGCTCTTCCACCCCCAAACCAGATGCTCTGCCTGTATGTGCCACTGGTGTGGAGACCATGTCCCCCCCCTCTGTCCTGCCCAGCTCTTCTGCCCCCCCTTCCACTCCCTTGGAGTCATGCACTGCGGTGGAGTCCACAACAACCCCGTCTGACTCGGGCACTGCATTGGGGACCCAGTCCACTCCATTTGACCAGCCCACTGCAGTGGTTGCAGCACCAACACCATCGGACTTGAGCCCTGCGGTGGTGCCGCCCCCCCCTGAGTCAGACACCTCCACTGCAGTTGCCGGTGACACTCCTGCACCCACCTCACCTTCCCTGCCTCCTTCTGGCATCCCCTGATCCTGTCCCTGCGGTGCCTGGCCTGCCCCTCGTATGCCCCTCCAAGGGGGATGTCCCCTGTCGGTACCTGTGCAGGCAAGCAATTGGTGACAAGTTGTCACACATCACCCTGTTGGGACTGTGTATTTGGACTGGACATTGGCCTTAGTTAATTTTGGACTTTTGATTTCAGTTGCACACTTGCTGAATAAAGCCTCTTTTTGTTTACTTGTGGTTAATCTTTGGTGGTACATGATGTAGATGTGTAGAATCATGCATTTGCTGTTGTAATTGTGTTCAGATCAGGTAAATGAAGTTTTGCTGTGATGGGCTCCATGTGATCCATGGGATATGTGTCCTAATCTAGTCTGGATCTACAGCATCCCTTGCTGCAGTCTGAGGGTGTAATGTTCAGCATTTGACACAGGGATGTACGTTTAGCATTTGTAGATTACCATATTTGTCCTACACTGTTGCACATCTGTTGGGCTTACCACTGTCCAATGTTCCTAGTACCCTGACTGTGTGCCCGTCTCCACTGGACATGCAGTTTTGCACATCAATTTTGGAGGACTCATCTGTGTATACAGTACAACTGGATTGCCACGTGTTTTGGGTGTATGCAGATGACTGACGTGACACTCCCGTACCCAGGCTGATGTGAGCAGAGGCTTCTGTGTGTTGTAGTTGTTGACTCACTGACGGAGTGTCCTGCTGATATGTTTGAGTCGTGCACAGACAAGGTTTGGCACAGTGGACCTTCCACAGGAGTGGCGTGCCCTCATGGCTGTGTGTAATCTGGTGACATTGCATGTGCCCGTGTTGTGTGTTGTGTGAGCATGTCTGTGCATGTTCCCTTCCCTTTTCATACACAGGCTGTGTCCCTAGGGATGTTCCTGTTTGTGATGCTTGCAGAGTTGGTATGTGTTCATCCAGCATCTTGGACCTGGTTTCTCCGTGATGTGGGTGCATGGCAAACTGATGTTCATGAGGTTGTCATCCCAGGTTGTCTTTGTTGTCAGGGCTGGGGATGTGGGCAAACGCTGATGGGACACATTCAGGATTCCCCTTGGCACTTGTTGTTTACACAAGTAATGTGATTTTGAGTTTGTGGTAGCTTTCAGTGATTGTGACGAGTTGTGTGTGTGACTGCTGCCACTCCTCAGGGTCAGAGCTGCAATGTTGGAAGTTGTGTACGTGTGTTCTTTGTGTCTCACCTTGGCTTCTTTGTTGGTGTGTGACTATGGCCAGGATCCCATTGTTTGTGGTGGATTTGACATCATGCGCATGTACGGCGTACTGTGCTGTGTGTCATACATAGACGAGTCATGTTGAGTGGGCATGTGTGATGGGTTTCTGCACCTTAGTTCCCCCCACCACCCCTGGTATTGTCATGGGTGCATGTGCAATGTCACCAGTCCATGTGAGCTTCACTGCTGCACATTAGTGGAGATCAGGGTGTGTGGTGTTGAGTGTGCAAATGTGAGTTGTTGCACGGCTAGACCACTACCTCCATATTGGCCTTGGCTGGCAGGCCCTGCTGATTGATTGGAGCTTGTGTAGGTGTGATGGTAGTTTGTAGCTGAGGACACATGGCTGTGGTTCACAGTGTGATCAACATCTACCTTTGTCATCACAGTGGAATTGTCATGCAGGCTAGTGTCTGCACAATGTGGGGTCCCTGGGGGTAGTGCTGTGGTGGGTGTGTCTCTTGCTGTGTTAGTTGCTGTTCCTACAAGCTTGTGTGACATGTGTAATTTGGGCTCCCTCTCATCTAACAATGCCAGATTGACCACATAGGGGAATCCAATCCATGAGTTACTTGTGTGTGGCACTGTATACACATCTATGTAATTGGGATTGAGGCCTCCTCATGTGTTGTGTGGTTGCCTGGGGACACTGGCACACACCCCCATCACCTGTTGTGTTTGATATGCAGTGTGAGTCTGCCTGTTTGTGTTAGTGCATTTGCATCACTGCATTGGCATTTCTGTAGTGTGCCATTGGCTGTATGTTGTTTGGTGATTTTCCCCTGCTCTCCCTGGGACTCCTGGGTCATCAGTCAGCACAATGATCATGGTTTGTATGTCCCATTGCTGCCATGGTATGGTATTTGTTCACCTGACATCAACAGTCTCCACAGGTTATATACATTTGTGTGTCCATAGGTGCAGATATGTGGGTCAGCATCATGATGGTCACTTCTGTCATTGTGTAATTGGCTGATTGTTGGCAATGTGGTCCCCCATGTGTGATGTTTGTATGCACATGGCCAAAACGATGTTTCTGTGTCACTGCACTGTTAGCCTCACCCAATCTATGTTGCAATGGGACACAAGCACTACTATGCCACAGATGTTTTAGTTGTTGTGTGACCAGGATTCATCCATACAGTTTGTCTTTGGCAGCTTTTACCATGCCTACACTTACCTTATGATCACCGTGGTGATGGTGCTTTAGGCCCCATTGCCACACTGATCAAAAGGTGCATCAGCCATGGACCCTACACTTACCTTTTGGTGACTGTGGTGATGGGGCTTTGGGCCCCATTGCCACACTGATCAAAAGGTGCATCAGCCATGGACCCTACACTTACCTTTTGGTGACTGTGGTGATGGGGCTTTGGGCCCCATTGCCACACTGATCAAAAGGTACATCAGCCTTGGATCCCAAACTTACCTTTTGGTGACTGTGGTGATGGTGCTTTAGGCCCCATTGCCACACTGATCAAAAGGTGCATCAGCCTTGGACCCCACACTTCCCTTTTGGTGACTGTGGTGATGGGGCTTTGGGCCCCATTGCCACACTGATCAAAAGGTGCATCAGCCATGGACCCCACACTTACCTTTTGGTGACTGTGGTGATGGGGCTTTGGGCCCCATTGCCACAGTGGCCATGGTCGGCTTGTATTGTGGAGGCCACACACTTTTATGTGTCACACATGTGATAGTGGGTCACATTGTATGTTCATTGTCATGTTTTGTGTTGTTGGCATTTGACATGGACTACACACGCTGGTCATGTTGTTTGGGTGGATGTAATTTTCTGTGATTCCTTATGTGGGAGTATGCTGGTTGTGTCATGCATTACCCGTCCTATGAGTAGGGGTGGTGGTAGTGGCAGGCATCCAGCCCCCCATGAGTGGGGATGGTAGTAGTGATAGGCATCCAGCACCCCATGCGTGGGGATGGTAGTAGTGGCAGGCATCCAGCCCCCCATGCGTGGGGATGGTAGTAGTGGCAGGCATCCAGCCCCCCATGGGTGGGGATGGTAGTAGTGATAGGCATCCAGCCCCCATGAGTGGGGATGGTAGTAGTGATAGGCATCCTGCCCCCATGAGTGGGGATGGTAGTAGTGATAGGCATCCTGCCCCCATGAGTGGGGATGGTAGTGGTGGCAGGCATCCTGCCCCCATGAGTGGGGATGGTAGTAGTGATGGGCATCCAGGCCCCCATGAGTAGGGGTAGTGGTGGTGGCAGGCATCCATCACACCAAGGGTGGGGATGGTAGTAGTGGCAGGCAACCAGCACCCCATGAGTGGGGATGGTAGTAGTGGCAGGCATCCAGCCCCCATGAGTGGGGATGGTAGTAGTGATGGGCATCCAGGCCCCCATGAGTAGGGGTAGTGGTGGTGGCAGGCATCCATCACACCAAGGGTGGGGATGGTAGTAGTGGCAGGCATCCAGCACCCCATGAGTGGGGATGGTAGTAGTGGCAGGCATCCAGCCCCCCATGAGTGGGGATGGTAGTAGTGATAGGCATCCAGCCCCCCATGAGTGAGTATGGTAGTAGTGATAGGCATCCAGGCCCCCATGAGTGGGGATGGTAGTAGTGATAGGCATCCAGCCCCCCATGAGTGGGGATGGTAGTAGTGATAGGCATCCAGTCCCCCATGAGTGGGGATGGTAGTAGTGATAGGCATCCAGCACCCCATGAGTGGGGATGGTAGTAGTGATAGGCATCCTGCCCCCCATGAGTGGGGATGGTAGTAGTGATAGGCATCCTGCCCCCCATGAGTGGGGATGGTAGTAGTGATAGGCATCCAGCCCCCCGTGAGTGAGGATGGTAGTAGTGATAGGCATCCAGGCCCCCGTGAGTGGGGATGGTAGTAGTGATAGGCATCCAGCCCCCCATGAGTGGGGATGGTAGTAGTGATAGGCATCCAGCCCCCCATGAGTGGGGATGGTAGTAGTGATAGGCATCCAGGCCCCCATGAGTGGGGATGGTAGTAGTGATAGGCATCCAGCCCCCCATGAGTGGGGATGGTAGTAGTGATAGGCATCCAGCCCCCATGAGTGGGGATGGTAGTAGTGATAGGCATCCAGCACCCCATGAGTGGGGATGGTAGTAGTGATAGGCATCCAGCCCCCCATGAGTGGGGATGGTAGTAGTGATGGGCATCCAGGCCCCCATGAGTAGGGGTAGTGGTGGTGGCAGGCATCCATCACACCAAGGGTGGGGATGGTAGTAGTGGCAGGCATCCAGCACCCCATGAGTGGGGATGGTAGTAGTGATAGGCATCCAACCCCCCATGAGTGGGGATGGTAGTAGTGATAGGCATCCAGCCCCCCATGAGTGGGGATGGCAGTAGTGATAGGCATCCAGCCCCCCATGAGTGAGGATGGTAGTAGTGAGAGGCATCCTGGCCCCCATGAGTGGGGATGGTAGTAGTGATAGGCATCCAGCCCCCCATGAGTGGGGATGGTAGTAGTGATAGGCATCCAGCCCCCCATGAGTGGGGATGGTAGTAGTGATAGGCATCCAGGCCCCCATGAGTGGGGATGGTAGTAGTGATAGGCATCCAGGCCCCCATGAGTGGGGATGGTAGTAGTGATAGGCATCCAGCCCCCATGAGTGGGGATGGTAGTAGTGATAGGCATCCAGGCCCCCTGAGTAGGGGTGGTGGTGGTGGCAGGCATCCAGGCCCCTATGGGTGTGTATGGCATTGGTGATGCCCATCCCACCCCTATGATTGTGCTGTTGCTAGTGTACGTCATTTGTGCATCCCTATGTGTGTGTGACATATTTTGGGTTCGTGTCGTTTGTTTGTGTTGTGGGTGTTTGACTTACCGTCTGCGCCGTACGCGTCCGAACCGGTCCCGGTAATAGATGTAGAGTATAGGTAGGACCTGCGCGATGGGATTCATGGTTGGGTCGTCTCGTTCGGGTTTCGCGTGTCTTCGACTCTTACTCGTCGCTTGCTTGTTCGTCTCGTAGCCGTGGATCTTCTTGTGGCGCGAATCGGAGCTTATGTGCGGCTCTCCCGGATGCTGAAACGTGCCGGACATAGCGACGGGTTCGGCGCGTACGGAGCGCGCATCGTACTAGTCCGGCCGGAAGGTGCTGTGTATTTGCTTCCGTGCGGCTCGAATCGGCGTTTGCGGATCCGGCTCGGGCGGGGGACAGGAGCTGGATTGGGTAAGTACGGCTCGCTCGGAATCTGGGCTGTTGTGCGCATCGTACTTGTTCGTTCAGTGGGGTATTCAAATCGGTCGGAAAACACGCGTTCGGCTTGGTTTTTTTTCGGACGAATAGTGTTAGGTGTGCTTCCGGACGACATCAGAATCGGCCCCATAGTCTTTATGTATTTCTTTTTGATATAGGCTTGATCTATTAATATGTCATTATGCATGTATGTAAGATCCATGTTGCTATACATTGTCCTGGGTCATAGAATTCAACTTAAGATCAACATAAGATCTAATTGACCTTGGACGACAAGCTTGGGTAATTATAAGTTCTCTAATTATCCAACGGTAGATGAATTATAATTCCTTCCATTATGGACAAAGGGGTCGATTCCGAATCGGGCCGGAAATCTCTCCGACCGAGCCGGACCCGGAGAGATTTCCGACCGAATCGGACCCGTGCAGTCCGACCGAACGAGTACGATGCGTCCGTATGTTATCGGACACGAGTCGGTCGGACTCCCATTGAACTCAATGGGAGCCGGTCGTACAACGCGTACGCGGGCTCCCATTGCCTCAATGGGTGCGAGGCGGACAAGGGCGCCCCCTACAGCGAGTACGCCGCGGAGCGCTCGCGGCGTACACGCACAGGTAGGGGGACCCTTGGGTCCCCCTGTGTGCGCCTCGCACGGGTACGCGTACAGGGGGTCCGACACGGACCCCCAAAGTACGGCTCCGACAGCGAGTTCGAGTCGGACGGCGCGAGTCGGTCGGAGCGGTCGAGGTGCGCATCGTACTTACCCGGCCGGAAAACGTCTCCATTGCGCGGTGCGAATCGGGTCCGAGCGAGTCGGTCGGAGCGGTTCGAGTCCGAGCGAGTCGGTCGGAGTTGTCGGGACGCCCGGACGAGTCGGTCGGCGAATTCGCATCGTACTCGCTCGGCCGGACCCGCGTACGGTTCGGTCGGGAAACAGGCTTTCGCATGGCTTTTTTCCCGACCGAATGGTATTGGGTCCGCCTCCGACCGAGATCGGAATCGGCCCCAAAGTATTCAAGTTTTTTAATAAAAAGACAAAGGTAGAAACCTTTTAACATACGATTATATCTTCGTAATTTGAGTAGAAACCATCGACATAAATACAGTTTAATAAATAATCCACAGTTGTAAGCAGTAGTAATAACCAATAAAGTTGAGTGGATACAAAATAAAAGTAGTTTGTTCTAAAGGCGCATCTGAATTTATTACAACACGTTCGTTTGCGTGATAGGAACCAATCGAATTATTGAATCGACAGTTCATAGAAAGTAACACTATGTATTGCGAAGATAGTAATGGCGCACGGTCTAGTGTATCTCCATCGGTTTGTTCGTAATGGAACATAACCAATCAATGGAACCATTTCTGGTTCGTCATTACGTCATGACGGTCCGCCAGTACCACATGACCGGAAATAGAACAGACACGCCATTATTTAAACCGCATAGAAACATCAGAGTTTAATGAAAGAAGCAATATCGACGCTCAGGACTACGCCAGATGGCCGCTCGCCACTGTTGGTTCATGTAATAATAGGTAAGCCAAACCTTGAGGTACCAGCTAGTTAGAGATTAATGCCGTGCAAGTTTTAAATTAAATTAGACAATATATTACGAGGCTTAGCGTCTTTTCTTTGAATTTCTCATTCAGAAACGCGTTTAAAATAACGAAGGTTCGCCATCCATGCAAACTTCAGTTCCTATTGCACTTTACTCTTTTGTATTAGGTAAGCTTTTGACAATATCGTTAATGACACTACAATTTTGGTCTATCTTCCTATGTAGACATGTTTGTGATAAGTAAAAAAAGAGACCTCAGGGGCACTTAATAGCAGAACACAATGATTAATAGCACAACATATTAATAATCTTTTGCCATACTTCGTTTATAGAATGTTTTCTGCCAATTAAAGTAAACAATCGGGATCATTATATAGGACAGCACAGTGATGATAAAAGTGGAATACCAATTGAATTTAGAATACATAGATTTAGAGATACTATAAAGACAGCAATAGAAAACATGTTCTAAAAAATGAATTATAAGAAAATTATTTTTTGATTTTTATTTGTCATAGTAAAAAGCTATATATTTATCCGATTAAGCAACCACGGCCCTGAAAGAAATACTTATACACGCATCTGGGACGTAGAAATTTAGGGTAATGAAGAAATTTTGTTGATATAAATATTTGAAAATAGTTATCACTTTTCATGTCCTGACTAAATATATGGACTATTACAGAGTGAAATTCACCAAACATATCAAAACGGGTGATTGTACCTATATTCAGCTGAACGCAGTTAAATAACGTTCAAAGTAAGCAAAACGAAAAGTATTCAACATATAAAATTAGTTAAACTAGTTTGGAAATGGGACTATCTAACTTCATCTTTTCTGTTCTTTACACTTTATTCTATATTATGTGAATTGTTGCACTTTGAATTTTATCTTTGCTAGTCTCGGTGTTAAAGTGAAGGCACAAGAATTATGTTTATTTTATTTAAAAAAAAAAAAAAATTTGATCAAGAGAATGTACTTTCTAAGAAATTAAGTTCTCAGTGTACTTTTCAATTATTGTTTCTAGGTAAATCTGTGGCATTTCCTGACAAAGGCGCTACTTGCGTCGAAACGCGCGTCGAAGATTCATTTTCTGCCACCCTTGGTTTTAATTGTATTTTTTTATGACATTTATGTATGGAGAAATTAAAACATTGTCAGCATAATTAATGTATTATGTGATGCCATCAAAATGATGTCTTTTTAAATAGTAATTGTTTTTAGATTATTATTGTATTGAATTAATTGAGATTAAAATATTTATATTAAAATAGAAACTCTTTTGGTCTTTACACTGAGCTCTTTTCTTAACTTTAGGTTAGGTTGTCACATTGTGATAAATTGCATATTGCCTAGGAACGATATTATCGATTGTGCCCAAGGTGTGTGCTTGGTGTTCTCTATCTGCTCCTCATAGCATCTTAGGTTGGATTGAACATGTCTTTAGCCACAGTGTTGTGCCATGTTCTGCATTTACGCTCAAGGTGCTTGCAGTGGTGTTATATTAGCCTGAGTTTGCCTGTGTACCAACTGGCCTGCGGTTGGCCTCTTGCCGTTGGGTTGTGCTTGAGGGGAGAAATGGTAATCTAGCTATTGAGGTTCTTTATGCCTTTTGGCAAGTTGCTGGTGTGCTCTGGCTGGTGCATGGAGAGGGGAGATGCCCTGGATATGCTGAAACCGACATGTGCATGGTCTGTCCAGGTCAACTTTCATGTCACTTATTGAGGAGCAAATCAGGTCCAATAGATGTTTGATGGTGTAGGTGAGTTTGGAATAATGCTGGGTGAGCCTGAGATTTCTGAGGTTTTAAAGAAGGGCCATAGAGTTTGGGTCGGTGTGGTCTTCCAGATGAAAGTTGAGGTCTCCGAGGAGGATAGAGGTACTGTTGTTGAGAATGAGGGGTGAAACGAAGTCCTCGATGTCACTGGTTAAATTTGTGTGGGGTCCTGGTCATGCCTATGCAAGGGTTGCACCCAGGGAGAAGTTGGCTCTGATGCACATCTTGAGCATGAAGGACCTCATTTACAAGTTTTTGATGCAGAGCAGTAAGTCACTTTGCTGCACTGCCCTGGTTCGAAAGGAAAAGGCAGGAATGTGTTGTATTTATGATATACGGCACATTCCTGTCCTTTCCCACTGGGCTGGTGCCATTTTGGCTACCTTGCGCCAATGCAGGCACCCTTGTACCATGGTGCAAGGGTGTTTGTGTGGTAAGAATGTTGTAAGGGACACCTTCCTCCACAAAAACAATCAATGGAGGCGTTTTCCTCCTTCTATGTGTGGTGCAGAATACAGCACACATGGAAAGAGGAAAAAACCAGGAGAATTGTATTGAAAAATTTCTCCTCATTACGCCTGCTCTGGGGAGGCATAAGGTTTTAGCGCTGCGCCAGGTTTACGTGAATTTGTAAATCTGGGGCAGCATCAAAATCTATGGGAGTTACGGGGGAACACCAACCACGATGCCCATGGAACGCCTCCTTGACGCAGAGTAGGGCAGCGCAGTGCTTTACACGGCCTTGCCTTACTCCATATCTATGTGGACATTCAAAGCCACATAGGGTGGCTTTGTATTGCCCTATAGATATGACTGATAGGCCTGCGCCACCAAAGCGCCAAAAAAGTGACACTCCTGCAACACAGGCCTCTTGCAAACGTAGCAGGTGAGGGTGTCCATGTAGGTGGTGCAGCTGATGGTGTCTTTGAATATGATGGTGCCTCCAGGTTTATGCTGATGGTCACACTGGGCGATCTTGTATCCAGTGGGGATGGCTGTAGCAATGTCTGCTGCAGAGATTGGGTGTATCCATGTTTCTGTGAGGAAGAGGATGTCCGGTGTATATTACACTGTAGTTTCCAAATCTCCATGGTGTGTTTGGTGAGCAAGGTATATTGAGGAGCATGCACACAAGTGTGGTATGTTGCATTGGTGGTGTTTGGTCTGTGTGAGTGTGAGTTGTTGGTTAGTGTGAATGCAAACAAGTTGAGTTCTGGGTGCTCTTGGTGGAGGAGTAGTGGGGGCAGGGTGAGGGAGAGTGCATGACAATGTGCAGGAGGTGCATGTGAATGCGCCCTTTGTGTTGTGTGGGACAATGAGACAGCATTTCAGTGTGCGGTGGATGGGGTTGAGAGTATAGAGGAGCGCAGCAGGGTAATGGTGGGCAGAGGTAGGACCATGGTTCCTGGTGCTGGCCGAGGTCCAGGCACAGATGGGTGCAGATGGATGTGCCTTTGGCTCGCCTTTGGCGTGTTCATGCCGTGACTTTCATTAAGTAGGTCCCGGGAGGGAGGGTGGGTCCAGGGGGTGGTGGGTGATGATGATGGGAAATAAACTCCTTTGTTTAACAATGGCTTTTGGGGTGAACCCAGTGATGTCACTTCTTGTGCAGATGGATGATGTGAAATGCAGTGATGTTGCTTCCTGTGCAGGTGAATGATGGGAAATGAAGTCCTCTTGCTTGGGTTTTTCTTTTAAAGAAGGTTTTGGTGGGAAACCAGTGATGTCACTTGCAATGATGTCACTTCCTTTGAATGAATATATTGGTGAGTAGAGACTTGTTATTCTTAACTTCACATCTACATTCCAGGTGTACAAGATATGTACATGTGGTGTTAACAAATAGTAAATATACATTTATCAGTACATATTTACCTTAATGACATGGGGAAATGTAAGTGGCAGTTGTTTTCCAGCAGACGGTCTAGGATGGGGCTGTAGGTCAGAATATTGACCAAAAGAAACTGTGCCACACAAATATTGTAGTCTAAATATTGGCTATCAAACTATTGTGAAGGTAAGTATATGTTGGTGAGTATATTTTTACTCCTCTTAATCCTATATCTAAGTACCTTGAAGACATATATATGTTGATATATTTATATATATTTATGAAAACGTACTTAAAATGTGTTTGCTGAAGAGAAATTCGAATAATCTTATATGATTACCATTGAGTTAGGTAACAATAAACATCTGTTATACAGCGCCAAGATGCCCACGGGTGAACGTGCGCTTCACAAATACACGTTATGTTATATGTAACTACAAATGTATCAACTGTTAATCAAATATGAATTGTGTGTTCTATTTGCTTGAAGCTTCCCATGCCATTGTGATAATTGCAAACCTTTCATGGCCTTAGCAGGCCCAGAAACCATATTAGAACATTGGAATGTTGGGAGCTCCATTGAAGACAATGGAGTAGCTCTGGGCTTATAATGGCTGGTATAAGCCCAGCACTCCAACATTCCAATGTTTATCTTTTTGTTTCTCCATTTTTAATTTAGAACATTCTACCCTTAGTGGGTGGAATGTTCTAATAGCCTTAAAGCCCTTCTGCCTCAGGCTATACCAGTTGTTAAAGGCCCTCTCCCTCGTTATAGGCCCTCGCCGCTATAACTCGGGATCAGGGCCATTAACAACTGGTATAGCCCTCGGCAGCGGGCTATAAGGCTATAATGTTCCATATTGTACATTGCACATTTTCCAGTAGCGAAATCTCGTTTGCATAAACCATAAATATCTTCCCTTCAAGAGTGTCCTGCACTTTTGTGAGGGGAAGATCCTGAAACCTGTAAACTATATAGGTTTTTGATGAGAACATGTTTTTGTCACCTATTCTTATTACATATTAGAACATTGGAATGTTGGGAGCTCCATTGAAGACAATGGAGTTGCTCTGGGCTTATAATGGCTGGTATAAGCCCAGTGCTCCAACATTCCAATGATTGTCTTTTTGTTTCTCCATTTCTAATTTAGAACATTCTACCCTTAGTGGGTGGAATGTTCTAATAGCCTTATAGCCCTTCTGCCTCAGGCTATACCAGTTGTTAAAGGCCCTCTCCCTCGTTATAGGGCCTATAACTCGGTATCAGGGCCTTTAACAACTGGTATAGCCCTCGGCAGCGGGCTATAAGGCTATAAACTTGAATGGAGTGTTACATTGTGTCAGTTTTACATTTTTGTTTTAGCTCTGAGCTCCAAATGGCCAGAATCTTGTGAGAACCCTGGTCAGTTGCAATGACAATTGTCATTTTATATTTATGTTTGCTGCCGGATATTTTGCATTAACACTAGTTGGACTTTCAGCTTGCCAAAGTGTAAAGTTAAGAAAAGTAAAATTATACTAATCGATATACAGTTACTTTCAAAATATGTTTCCAGTTAATATTCTGGCTGCACTTTATTTGTAGCACAAAATGTACGTGTTGATAGTCTGGAAGTATACCATGCAATGGAGTGAGCAAGGTTGCAATGTCAAAATACTCATCTTTTTACATCGATTTACAAAAATACTGAATCAAAAATATTGTTTGTAGGTTTACAGTTAAGAATAGTACATTGATACTTACCTGTACATATTGTTTGTAGAAGTTGAATTAAGAATAATTAAACTATATTCACTTATATATACTGACATTGATGATATAGTAGTAGTTGACACACTGGATTGAATATTTTTGAGGTATTTGGACAAAATATCACAATACACAAATATTGATTTTTTAATATTGTGACAAATAAATATCCTAATAGAGAAATATCATTGACAAGAATATAATTTTTTGCGGAAAGTGATATCGGTTTCAAGAATATCTGTATTTTTAATATCGTTTTAAATAATATAGTTGTTAAAAATATCGTTTTTTAATTATCTTTATCTGTTTTAGCTCAAATATCAATGTTATATGTAAACTATTATTTGTATAACTGTTAACCACATTTTTAAATATAGTTTGCATTTATAAATTTCAATTTATTTGTTAATAGTAATTTATAATGTAGTAGTGGGCAGTAGCGGTCCGTGGTAGGAGTGCCGGCCGGGCGGTGACGTAGGGTGGGGGAGGGACAGGGTGGGGGGTAGTAAACCACGGATTACGGCCGAATACAGGTAAGTAAACATTTAAATAAATAAAACGAATTTCGTTGCGTGCACTGCATCGCATTTGGCGATTATTATGTTATACTTATTTTATATAAAAAGCTTTTATATGCAGTTGCTTGGATCTTCTCTATTAATGGCTGATTATGAATCAGACAGAGCAGAAGCAGAAGTACCTCATGGAACCCCACTTTGCCTAATTCTAAGTAGGTTGGTTTTTCACACCCAGTTTTTCCGCTTGTGGGAGAACCTAACCCAGTTTCTCTAGCCAATAATGCAGCCTGAAAAAATCACATTAGGCTTTGGCTGCAGGAGCAGCTAAGCCTCATTCCGCATGTTTTCCAGCAGAGGGTAAGCATACAGTTCTCCCCACTGTGAGCAAGCTTTCCCTACTCCCCACACTCCACTCTCTCACTCACCCCACTCACAGGCCCATGCATACAATTACCAGCTAATCAGGGCAGGTCATAAATGTAAGCAGTAAAACCCCATAAAATGAATTCCTGATAGGTTTATGATCAGAAAAATTGGTCCCACACTTTAATCCCCCATTGTATGTGATCAACTTGTAATTGCATGCTACAAGGATGATTTAACATGCATAACAATAAAATTGCACATGATTTTACCATTGCTTCAGTACCATGCAACTCAAAATCTGGGCAATGTGTCTTGACCTCCTTGAGTACCCAGGTCACTCTGACATTTGGAAAGACATGACCTACCCATGACACATGAGCAAACCTGAGTCATTGTGGACAGCCTAGCAGTATGTACTTTGGTCCTCAGACACATGGTCATTGGTTTTATTTGAGGGCAGAAGTTGATATCAGTCATTTCCAAGCATGTGCAGCAGCATTGCATCTGATACTGGAAGAGGCTTTCACCACTGCAATGCTGATGCATGAATGTCTTCTGGAATGGCCTGGGAATTGACAGTGTCACAGTTGCAATCAGGTGCACAAACACATATTTTCACCAAGTGCCTAGGATGTGGCTTACCAGCTCAAAAATGCATTAGGATATGCCAGTGCTTTTCATTGCTTTGATAAGAGGCATTGCAGAGAACCGTTCTGATTGCCCCCAAAATCCAGATGGGGGTCAGTAAAGGAAGTTATTTGTCACATCAGAATAATGAAATGAGAGATAAACAAATGGATATGAAGTTGAGGCTTTGACTGCTCTAAGCAAGTGAGACTTGGAATGAAAAAAATGGCAATGAGGAATTACCAGTAGAACTGGGTGTGGTACTCTCAAATCTCCTAGTAAATCTTCATTTTTGAGGGGTCCTACTCATATAATCAGAGTAATTTCTTACCCATTAAAGATGGTGATCACCCCAAGTAATGATATTTCAAGGGATAAGTACTACTCAGCCACTATGCACCTCATTCAAAATCGACAAACATTGGCAGATAAAAAAAGATCTACTATAAGGTTGGTACCTAAGTAGAAACTGAAAGAATGAGCCCTGATGCAGAAATTATACTACTATAGTGGAAGAAATTGCATATGAGGATCAGTGGGTCAGAAATATTGAGAAGAACAGAATGTGATGTACTTTTAAAAAAAAACAATCTTGAAGATAGCATATAAGCTGACCTCAAAGAGGCTAAAAAGTCAAGAGTCTGTGTTAGGAACGAAATGAATGTCGAGACATACGTTGAGACAAAAGAACAATAGTAAAATAGATAGTTTTTATGCTACACAGATTATTATTAATCCCTCATATGAAGTATTGTTTCCAATTCTGGAGCCCATGACCCCTTCCGCGGGGGGTAACTAAGTGTGACTTTGTTCACAGGAACAAACATCTAAATGGATATAGATAATATATTTCTACTCCATTGGGGCTGGTATGGACGTACACTGAGTAGTTCATTTTCATGCTTGCCACATCAATTCCACTGGCACTCCAGTGCTGCGATGAGTGCTAAAATGTCAGCTCAGTGAAGACAAACATTGTGGTTTGCTCACTGTGGTGTGCCCATGTAGTTTGTGGTCATTTTTGTTTTAGTTCTGCTAGGTTTGTAATGCTACTCTAAAATTATATTTTAGAGTATATAATGCATTCTCCATGATAATTTGCCCCATCCACCAGTTGGTCATGGAACCTGGTAACTACTGCTGGGAGGGATTTTTCATCAATGGCCTTTACCAAGTCTCACCACCCACAACTGCATACTGAGGAGGTATGCACTGCTTTGCAAGGATTTTTTTCTTCCACAGTGCAGGTAACCTCACCCACTTACAAAGTAGTTGCCCATATTTTCAGACAGGTCAGTATAAGTTGGAATAAAGATCTATTGAAACAAATGTTAAATGGTGTAGACAATACAAACTTTCAGGATCACAGATTTGTACATAGAAGTCTAGGGCCGATGTTAAAAGTTTCTTGAACTACTAATCACCTGCCACGCATCTCAGTGCTACTCAGTTTCAAGGGTGGGATCCATTCAAACATAGGGTGTAGAATCAATGCCCAAAATCTGCCTTCGGTACGCTAGATATCCACCATGAAAGACTGAGGCATCTGGGGTTGAAGCCTCATTCTGACCATGCAGGAAGAGCTGGAGTATAAGAACAGAGTGACAATGCTGATGGTAACCTAGTATCACTCCAACCCTAGTCTCAGAGATAACAATGCGTTTCTCCTGAGAAAAGTCATGCATGTGTGGTAGGCTGTGGAAAAAAGATCCCTAGGAGTCAATCATGATGGAGAAGATTGATAAGGGACCCCGGACCATAAGGGATATGGGAGCTACATGCAAAGACCAGCTTTATGAGGGGATGGAATCACAGACCACAGACATTAGGAAGGAGGGAATCATCAGGGAACACTTCATAGCCTAAGTTTCTTCACCCACAGAAGAGCCAAACTAGGCAGGCCACAAACTTTCTCGAAGCATCTCCTTTTGGCAGCACAGACTTTGTGTTGTTTTGGCATAGACATCCAAAGTGGTCAAATCGCCCATCTTATCCGGTGAAACTGTTTCAGTGAACAGTTATCAATCAACTGTCCCAATTTGTTGAGTTACAAAATCTGCTCCATCCTCTGCAGGCTGGGATTTGCACCAGGTATAGTATGGAAAGTGTACCACCAGCAGTGTAGAATGATCCACGTCACTGTGCCAAACGGGATGTGCCCACAACATTCATTTTACTGTCTTCAGCCTTTGATGCCCTTAATTATCAATTGCTACTAGACTGGTGGGATGGTTTTTGCATCAAGGGCACAAGACTTGTACCTCTTTCCACATTTTTTTGTTGGATCATTAATTATAGGTCTCAATAGACTCTAGTCTGTCTGAAGTAAAGGCATTGATCTGTAGTGTTCTGCAGAGATCAGGGCTATCTTCTTTGGTCTTTAATTTCTATATGGTGCTGCCGGCCTGCTTGATAGAATCATATGAACTATCTTTATTCATATATGCAGCCAGCACTCAAATTGTTTTTGTTTGATAGTGACCCATGTGTGAGGGTGAGGAACTTGTACAACTCTTTTCTAATTGTTGAATCATGAAAGGCACATTGTCCATATAAACTGAATAGGGTAAAACAGAAATATGCAATTCTGTTCTTTGGTTGTCTGGGACCTCCCTTTCTGGTCAGTGATCTTGCTATGAGTTCTATGTATGGTAGGCCTTGGTTGTTAGTAAATGTTTGTACTTTGCTTTGTAGTATTTAATACATTCTTTTGGATTGTTCTGATACTTTTGGTTTTAGTTTTGTTAAATATTATTCTATAAGATGTTAGTAGGTTTATTCTTAATTTTTAGGAATTAGTAATGTGTATGGTAGATTTGGCATAGTGTGCCTTAGAAGACATTGTGATGCCCTTCCACTGCATTATTTGTTTTGGCTTGCTGTACCATGTTATGCATGTTCCACCTTGGTAGGTGATTCTTGAGTTGACATTTGTGACCTGAACAGTGCAGTCTCCCAACCCAAGAATCTTTAAAATAGTCCACTAGGGGATTTAGTTTGTGTGTTTGGTACTAGGATGACTCTATTAGGAAGTAGTAGTGGTGTGATACTTCTGTTAGTTGGACATATGCCAGAATTGTTTTTTATTTTTTTGCTTTGTAGACAAATTGAGTTTTTATTGAGTACTCACTTCAAAATTACAGTAGCAGCCCTTTACAGCTGTATATGGGTATTTTCTTTAAAATGGAACTAATCATTGCTTCTTCAAAGTCAATAATTACTTTTCGGGACAGTAGTCGTTAGATGTTAATTTTGGACTTTATTGGGTTAGTAGTTTGTAAAATGTTGAATTTTGTTAGGAAAAAGTGTGTACACTACAGGTATGTTTGTTATGTGGTATCCCCCATTGACTGTGTACATTTGCGTGAATGATGGAGGGCACAATTTAAACATGCTGTCCATCATCTATATTTTGCATTGTGTTAATCATAGTAGGTTGTTTTCTGTTGCCTAAATTATTGTTCTTCTGTCATTGTTAGATTTGTCGTACATAAGATGGGTTCCTCATTATTTATCTTAGGAGGTAATACGATTGCGGACAGACTTCAGTCCGTCCGCCATCTAGTCGGGGAGTGGGACCACCTGCCTACAAGGCAGTGGTCCCACAGGGGGTATTACGATCCCACCGCCACCATGGCGGTCGCATCTGCTATCTTCAACATTGTGGCGGGTGCTGCTAGCTGCAGCACCCGCCACAATGTTGAAAATGCACTGTTTACATTACCCTGCACTACGTGGCAGGCACCGCGCAGTGTCTGCCACATGGTGCAGGGAAATGTAGGGGGGCACCATAGCTGCCCCCCAAGTGCAAATCCATACTGCCACTGCCCACGGAGGGCCCACAATGGGCCCCCGAAGTCAATCCCCGCCAGCCTTTCCATGGCGGGGGAACCACCATGGAAAGGCTGGCATGGATCCAGCATCCAAATCTGGTGAGCGGTGCCTGCTAGGCACCGCCACCATTCTGAGGACGCGGGCGGGTCCGACAGGCAATCGTAACGATTGCCTCTGTCGGACCCATGGCGTTCGGGCTTTCCACCCGCCAGCACACCGCCAGCCATCACATTCTGGCGGGCAGTGAATGGGCTTACGATGGTGGTGAACTGTTACCGACAGCCTGTCGGTGGTGGGTTCACCGCCATAGTAATCAGGCCCTAAGTTACATTGGCAGGGATATTTATTATTTTTAAATATTTGATTGTGTTGTTGAGTAGCACACAGTGTTCTAAATTAGTAGTTTAGTATATTTTACTTACAGTTATATTTTGATTTACTTAATATTAACAGTATTTCGGTCTTTATTTTCAATATTTGGGGAGTGTTTTATATAATGAACAATGTTGTGTGTTTACTTTTTTTTAAATTTTGATATTTGATTATTTTAGATATTTTCAGTGGCAATATTTTGTTTAGTCAATGTTTGTGTTTTTACTAGAAGCCTAGGTTGATCAATATTCTTTGGCAATAGTTCTGTATTTTGATATTGTTGTTTTAAATATTTTGTCATACCACAATTTATTTATGTATTTATTTGTTTATGCAGTTTTATATAGCGCAACCAAGGCGTTAGAGTGTTTTTACAACAGAACTCGAACATTACAAAAGCATACAATATTACACCAATGTGTATAAATATATAGCATAAGATATGTACAGGCACAAAGCTAGGATAATATCATAAAGTATTGAGCCAGGGGAGTGATCCACTGGTAAGGTATAGATGGAAGGTAGATAGAGGGTTGTGTGAAGATGAGCACGTAACTGTTCGGCTTTCACAACTTTCATTGGGAAAGTTGTGCGTAAGGCCCTAGGTAAGAAGTTTCAGACTGTGGTAGAACATCCTGCAAAGGACTGTTCCATAAATTGTTTCTTTAAAAAAATAGGGGGTTCAAGAAGCAGTGCTTCTGCATCCCAGGAAGGTCTTCTCACAGCAGGTTTTTTAAGCTTTACTGCCACGTATTGATGATTGGAGGTGTGGAGAGCCTTGTGAGAGGTGCAGGCTATTTTGTATATAGCTCTTTCTTCACTTGGAAGCCAATGAAGGGTTATAAGAACAGGTGAGATGTGGTCTTTCCTTGGTCCCAGAGACAAAGCATGTTGGTGCATGTAGAACTGCTTTAAGTGAAATGAGATGGATTTTAAGAAAAAAGTCAGGAGAGAATTATAGTAATCATTTCTTAACAGCACTAGGGCTTGGGCTAAGGCTTTTAGTTCTTGTTCTGCAATGAAAGGATGAATCCCCATTAGAGACACATTGGAAAGTGTGAAGCATGTTGTTGGATTGTGACTGTAGATTTAGGGCCTGATTCATAAAGGTAAACTTACACTTTTGTGTAAGTCTACAATTGTTTGGTATTTACAAAGGGATTTACTAACAGTATCTCCACAAGTTTGGATCCTCCACACATAAAAAAGCTATATCTTTTTATGAGCAGAGACTCTGCACTCGTAAGGATACTGCTAGCAAATCCCTTTGTGAATACCAAGCAAACATAAACTTTCACGAAAGTGTAAGTTTACTTTTGTGAATCAGGCCCTTTGTCTTTTGAGCAGGATGATGCCTAGGGATTCGGCACTGTCAATTCTGGTACATTTACAGTTGAGGATATTGATTGAAACCATCCAGGACTGAAGCAGTAGGTAGATTAGCAAGAGAAATCCAGTTTTAGATGGACGGAGTTTTAAATAGTGGGCAGTCATCCAGTCTTGAACAGTGTTTAGAGTAATGGTAAGGAGTGAGATATTGGCTGGAGAGGAGACCTTTAGGTACAGTTGAGTATTATCTGAATATGATCTGCCGCAACCTACAAATATTGCTAAGAATTTCTGAGTCAAATTTGAGACGAAGCTCTCATTTCATACCCAAAATGTGTTGGTTCCATCATCATATTTTTCCCTCTTATGCTCTTTAAGGGAAATGTTGGAGCTTTTATGGATGGAGACACAAAAAACTATAGCACAGGCCTTGATTACTGGTATGCTGGGCTATTCAAATGTGATCTAATTGGGACTCCCAAAATATCTGACAGATCGACTTCAAATTGTACAAAATGCAGTCAGTTTCAAAACATTTGACAGAGCTACATTGGCTGCCAATTTGAAAAATAATTTTGTTTAAAGCTCTTGCATAGGCCCATAGAGCATTTTATCGGACCGGTCCAAGATACCTCTATGATAGTCTGATCCTCTATCATCATGCATTGAGCTCTGCTGATGTCATTCACCTTAATATTCCTAGGACCAGGCTCCCCTAAAAAGGGGGAGATCCATATTTTATCTAGTGGCTAAGGAGTGGAATAATATTCCTTCTATTATACACCACACTGCAGATGAAACTCAGTTGTGGAAGAAGTTGAGAACTTGTTTTTTCAACTTACCCTAGTTTGGTGGTGGCTGCTGTACTCGCTGCCTTCCTCTCAGTGCCGGTGGGCCATTTCATAAGCTCCAAGCATCTCTCAATAAAAGTTGCATTATCACCAAGGGGGTGATAGATGGCATTTAGTCTTAAAAGTGAATTATGCTGTAGATGTAGCTCGGCAATTGAAAACAAGATAGCAAACTAATTGGCCACATTATGCCCTATAAGCTTGTCCCGTAGATAACTGCAACATATCCCTTGGTCATCCCCTCTCATTTGGTGATGGACTAGTTTGGAGCAAGCAGAAGATCCACAATATTGTGGAGGTGTCATTGAACCAGCTCTCTGGCGGGACCAATAAATTGTCTTGGAAAATTGTGCCAGCAATTTCATGTTTGTACTTTACTGCTGACTTACAGTTGTCTATCATGCATCACAGAGCAGAAGTGATGCTTTTGTGTAGTGATTTGCTATGACTTCACTTGGAATAGAAGTAATGTTTCTGTTAGCCATAGTTTTCACTGAGGAGGCCTTATGTTTTGATGTATGTGACAAGATTGTTGGTATCAACTTGTGATAGAGGTTAACATTGGGATTAGAGTTTGCAGAGATTGTTGTGATGGCGGTGATGAATGTCATAGTATGCTACTAGGATATAGATGTCTCTCTGGTAGGGATAATGTCTTTCTGGATGAGGAAGCCAGTTGCTCCAAAAATGTGTGCTTGATAGGTTCATTTATTACGTGGGGGATAGGGACCTTAGAGAGCAGTAAATATCAAGCTTACATAAGACATAGCTTTTTCTAGTTTGGATAGCTTGGAGTTGAGGAGATAAGTTTTGTGTTCAAGGGGATTCTCATTTGAGTCAGCGTAGAGGAGATCAGATTTGTGCCCGGGGTGGGGGATTTTGATCTGTCATGTTGAACAAAAGCAAATATCAATTATGCGCCTTTCGCAATGAGTCAGGGAGATGATTGAAATTTGAAACAGATAAGAGTTGTGCACTGTGTGGATATGTAGCTGTTGTTGTGCATTGTGCAGGCCTTGCTCTCCCTACTCATGTGACACCCTTTCAACTTTTCCCAGGAGTAAGGCCAATATCCAGGATCTTTCCCAAGGAAGCATCCACAATAGTGGGGTACTAGGATTGTTCTACCCATGCTGTCACAAGTTAGTACCAGACTGCAGCAATCATATGAGAAACATTGTTAGCTTGACAAGCAGTCTGGTGGGCTGAGAGTTGAAGGTGTTAGTGCAACATTAAAAACAAATGCCAACACATCAAAAGAAGATGATCCCTTGAATTATATGCATAGTCATTGTCTGGAAATAGTTAGATTCCTTGCTGTGCTGCCACAAATATATAACTGAAAAGATTTGTACCTATGGTAAGGAGAGTTACGAGCAATGTTGCAAAACATTTCTTTTATGCAGGGAACAAAATATACGGAACAACCGCCCAGCAGAAAGCTTACGCATGAAAAGGTTTGACGGGTACATGAGATGAGAATACAAATTTGAGAGTTTTTGCAAATTGTATTTCCTCTTTACAGAGGCAAAAAATAACAAAACAAAAGAAAACATTTTTATCTGTCTTTTGCCCCTGTATCATGTCTTTTTGTTCGGTTATGCTATTTTTTTGTACAGTGCAAGATCCATGTTTCCAACTGACACATGGTAATTACAGTCTGCACATGAGTGAAGGTCTCTATCAGTGTAGTCTTCATTTCTTTCACTGTCATTGAAGGTAAAATAGTCTGTACATTCTTCCTTTCACATACCGAATTTTTAAATTAACAAATATGCCACAATTTGATAAGAAGATCCACTTCTTTGCTAGAAGGAAATTAAAATTGGAGCCTATTTTTCTCAAGCACTTCATGTATTATTATAGTATATAATTTCAGCCCCTTTATGATGATCATCTTCTTGAATTTAGCTGTCACCATTGCTATTCAGACGTCAAGCATTTTAAGTTGATCTTTCCTAGATGCTTAAAGGGTGGCAGGGCAATAGTAAGGAATCCTGCATGTTAATAGATGCTCATTTTTACCATTTCCTTTGTAGTTGTCTGTCCCCGAGGCTGACTATTCTTCGGAAGAAGTGGCATTGACAGAGCTGTCGTGTGCAATGTCTTGTAACACTGGCCAAATGTCATCACTATGTACAGATGGAGAATTCAAATGTAACATTTGTGATGCAAGCTGCTGCTTTCTGCCATTGAACCACTGTGCATTTGTAACAGGAGTTGCTCCGACAGATTTCACAGTACTGAACAGGAAACTGTCCCTCAATATCTCTGGATCCATCCAATATAATGGTGTTTTAAGGTTTGGTTTTATGTGATCAAAAGACCTTTATGAAGCACTACGGAGAGAGCTGATTTGGCACCACCCACAGGTTAATTTTCTTCTATACAGCATTTGATGAAGAAGAAGCAGTATGCTTGTATCTGTGAAAGATTTGTTTTTGCTTTTGGGAATTTTCATGCTCAATATAGCAGGACTGAGTTGCCAATGATCAAGATTATAGGCCTGTTCCATTTATTATGAAAAGATACAACAAAGGCAATACTCTACATTGTAATGGTATTGTGCACAATGTGTCATAGCTCTGCTACTCTAAGATGATGTTGCTTCTAACTGAGACAGCTATGTTGGGACTTTAGCATAACAATACACTATGGGCCTTATTACGAGTACAGCGGTCCTGGTACGACCACCCCCACCTGTCTGCCCTATTATGAGTGTGGCAGTGGGACCACAACAAGACCGCCACCTCCGCCGGGATCAAAGATCCCACTGTTGCAGTGGTCTTCACAAGACCTAAACGTGAAGTCGTTGCTGGCACTGCCGAGCATATTACGACCTGCATTTTCACAGCCCATTTTATGGTGGGGACCCTCTGGAATTGCCCCTTTGTTCCTGCATGGTGTGGTAATCATGACATGGTGCATGCCACACTATGCAGGAACATGCTGCAGGCTCTCTCATGGTGGTGGTATTCATTTTAGGCTCTCCTATGAGCCTAACATACCCCTACCGTGAGACCGCGGCAGCACCGCCCGCCCACCCTGAATTAAACTCCTGCGCCCAATTCACAAAGGTAATCCGAGACAACATTTTAACTTTACGACTTTTTGGTATTCACAGCAGTCATTTATGAGTAGTATCTTTTATTCCGCAGTCAGGGCTGAATCTCTGCACTCTGGGTGGAATCTCCGCACCTGGGCTGGAATCTATGCAGTCGGGGCAGAATCTCCGCAGTCGGGATGAAATCTCTGGCTCGGGCTGAATGGACATTGCATTCAATCTAAACACCCGTGTAAGGGCTTACTATCCCCCCGGCTGCAGCTGAAACATTGCAGCCCAACAGCCAATCCCAGCCCTGAAGCAAACATTAAAGCAGGGCTACCACCATACAAACCCTTTAAGACCTTTCAACTTGTCTCTGAATGTGTTTTTTTGCTCTTCCCCTTACCATGCGAGATTTGAGGAGGAAGAGGAGGAGAGTAAAGAGGATTTTCAGATGAAGGATAAACCAATTTGGGATGTCCAGCCAAGACGTCAGGGCCAGATACCGTTTCCCCCCAGATGTCATCTTGGAGATGGTTTGTGAGTGGGAGCAGGAACTTGAATCTGCAACTTTTCAATCCCACACCATCCCAGCCTATGTCAAGATCCTTGTAGCTCTCCATTTCTTTGTTACAGGATCATTCTAAAGGGTCTCCAGTGACCTTGTGGGCATCTCTCAGGCAAGCCAGTCCTGATGCTTGTATCATGTTCTGAGCTGTATCAATAGGAGAGCCCACCTTCAAATGCAAATGCCCTAGCATTGGACAGGAGGCAAAGAGTAACTAGGGAGTTTTACCTCATTTCCCACTTCCCACGTGTGCTGGGTGCAATTGATCGTATCCATGTGGCTCTCCAGCCACCTCAGCACATTGCACACATTTTCTGCAACAGACACCGATGGCATTCCATCAATGTGCACAGTGTCTGTGATGCCAGTGGTAGATTTATTGATGTGCATGCAGTGTTTCCAGGCAGTACCCATGACAGCTTTGTATTCTGCAGGTCACCTCTTGCCCGGCAGATAGCAGCAGGAGAATTTCGCAACATGTGGCTACTGGGAAAGTACCAAGCACAAAACAAGTGTGAAATGTATAAATGTAATGTAAAAATGCTATGTCACATATACAACCATTTTACAATAGAAATCGTCATGCCACTTAAACGGCCTCAACAGACACTGCATGTACCAAAGAATAGATCATCTACTAAACAGATGCAAGAGGGACATGTAAACAAGTTCCCTAATTCCCCCCTTAGGTATTGCTGAAAATGCACTCTCCCATCAACTCCTCACACCATTCAGTCGTGCAGCCACTGTACCTCAGTGTAGGTACAATAGGGCACACAGACATACTCGAGCCATCATAGAGCGCTATTTTGGTCTCCTGAAGTCGCAATTCAGATGTCTTGACCATACAGGGGGGATGCTGCTGTACTCCCATGAAGCTGTGTGCAAGATCATAGTAGCCTGTTGTGTCTTGCACAACATAGCTTTAAGTCATGGCTTACACATACATCTGGACACTAAGCTAGGTCTGAATCCTGGCAACCGGGCCATTGCACAGATCAGAGGGCAGAGTATGCGAGTCCGTGATCAGCTGGTTTGCATTTTTTTCACCTGAGCCACCTGTTATGTTACAGTCAACATGTGGTTTGCAGTCTGTTGTCAATGATGATAGTTGGACATTTAACACTCCATCCATAAATTCCATCCTGAGATTACTTGGCAACCCACACTCAATGTATGTAAACAGCTGTTGGCTGGAGTCAAAAGACTGGCCATGCAATATGTAATGTTCACATGTCAGCAATTAGTGTTGACAATGTTTCTAAGGAATCCATTGCCTCAGGGGATTAAATGTCTGTGCATGTGTGAGACCTCAGAGGACCTTTTGACAATGGGGGCCTGATTCACAAATGGACTCCACTATCTCATAGTAGAGGAATTGCCCCCAACTGCAAATACTCCCCCACAACTGAGGGGCCTCTAACACGAGTGATTAGGCACTTTGTGAATCATGCCCTATGTGTCTGGGGAGAAACAGCACTGCTTCCTCTGACATGGGAGTAACACTACAGTCAACACTGAGGGGAGGGAAAAATGTGGACTGCATGTACCATGATGCTAAAGGGTATACTTTTCTGGGATGTGATGTAGTGTCTGGCCATACCCTTTTCCCTTCCCAAACATAATTTCATGCCACGTTCCTAATGTTCCTTTTTGTAAAAAATGGGTTCTGGCCCATTTTCGTAATCTCCAGTCCATATGCGAAGAATACACAGTCGGGCCCAAGATTCTGAAAACGGGCCGGAACCCAACAATTTCAAACAGGAAATTACATACAGGAAATGCTAGGCAGGAAATACATCACAGGAAGTTGCAGGCAGCCATTATCTGGTCATTCTGAGTCATCCTCAGCACCAGATCAGATTCTCTGCCATCCAGCTGCTTTGTACACCCAAACTGCCCCCAAAATGGCTGAGGGACTTGAGGAGAAAGCACCCCCTTTCAACGAAAGGGAATTGGATAAGTACCTTCAGCTGTATGGGGGGCCCGAAGAACAGCTGAGCAATGCAGCGCACGCCAGAATCTGGGCCACCATTATAGAGTGCTGCAGTGCAGTGGGTGTCTATGACTGGTTGGGCAGGGTATGCCAAAAGTGTTGGGAGGACCTGAAATGCTGGGCCAGAGTTAAGGCCCAGGAGATATTGGGCCAGCCCCATGTGCACTGGCCTCGCCTCTTGCCACTGTACAGGAAGGTCCTGAGGGCAGCCTGGCTGACCCTCCATGCTCAGCTGGAGAAGCATGAGCAGCAGAGAGATGGAAAGTGCATTAACTGCAATTTGTGTCTGATAGTATGATGCGAGGGATGACAGAGCTGCACCATCACATGTCCCATGTCTCCTTTTACTTTATCTGTGTAAATGCAGCAGTCATTATGAGGCCAGAGCCTCACTGTAGTACATGGAATGCACTGAGCAGAGTGCATTCTGGGACCTGTAGTGTTTGGAACGCACTGGGGAAAAGACCCTTACACGTGCATTTGTATGCAAAATGGCACTGGCAGCACCATTATTGGTGACCCAAGGGCCTTATAACTGCTGTGTGCATTGGGTAAGGAATGGCACAGACACTGTCCTGTATGTGGATGAGAGGCCTTTGGGTGTTGGATGCTGTACCTTGCATGCCTTTGGTGTGCGTCTTATGTCTCATTTGACCTAATCTGTGCAAATGCAGAAGCAATTTAAAGGCCAAAGACTCAATGTAACACATATAATGCACTGAGCAGAGTGCATTCTTGAACCTGTAGTGTTTGAAAGCCACCGGAGGAAAAGTCCATTACACGTGCATTTGTATGAAAAACAGCTCTAAAGTGATACCAACTTCTCCAAGGGGGTCCACATACACACATCTTCCCAACAGGAGCTTGTTTGGCATTTGTCCAGTCAAGGTAGCTGTAACAACTAGCCACATGTGTTGACCAGGTTAGAGCACCAACTAAGCAGTCACTAAAGGCAAAATGTGGCACTAGAGTGTCTGGTGTGGCTATGGAATAGCAAATTATTAGACTCACCTCTTAGCAAAGCTATATCCAAGCCCTTGTTTGGGCTTGTACACCCACATCTGCATTTGTGTGGTGTCAAACCATGCTACACAGCAGGTGGCATTTGTTAATAAGTGTAAGAGTAAGATTGCTGAGACCATATATCACAGGATCATCCCAGAACCATCCTGACTTTCTCCCATCTCCTTTTGTAAACTGGCATTGGAAGATGACTATGTAGCAATGACAGGAAACACAGATTACAAGAATGCTGAAGGGGAGGGTTGGTCAGTACAGAAGTGTATGCCATCTAAATGCAAGTAAGATGTCAATGTGTGAGTCAGGACAAGGAGAAAAATGTCTGCACTTGCTTCATGTAGTTATGTGTGTTGTTCTGACGTGTACAACACCTATACAATGTTTTGTCTTCTATTTCAGTGGGCCCAGCTGGCCAAGACTAACAGGACCACGACCAGGGGCAGAGCAGGATCCTTGGGGCATCGATGGCCAAAACCTCTTTCTGGCACTGAAGAGGAAGAGGAGGAGGAGGGACCTACAACATCTGAAGGCAGGGGAAATGTGCCCACCCGGACAGACTCAGAACTAACATTGAGCGCTACAGACCGAGTGGAGGCTGAGGACATTGTAGGGGGGTGAAGAAATGGACACCTCCCGCCATGGTGGGGGAGAAAATGTACTCTCCCACTGACAATCAAGACCTTTAGGTTGCTGAGGTGTCCCCGGGGCAGTTCACACCACAACCTGGGCTTGCCACCAATCCCTCCCTGACTCTAGAGGCCCCCATTCCATTGGGGCCTCCAGCTGCATCCCCTGCCACTATTCCCCCTCCAAGTGGCTGCCAGGAACACCCAAGGGAAGGCTCTGACCCCGACACACCACACTCCTTATGTGAGATCCAGAACCCCTCTCTGTATTGTCACTCCTTTGGCTGCATCCCAGGTAGTGATGGGGGCATGTGAGGGGCAATCAGACATGTCCTCTCGCATCCTACTACAGCTCTATGATGAGCTGTGTATGTTCCGATAGGAACATGCAAGATCCATGGCCGCCATCAATGCCTCTATCACTTCCTTGGGTGAAACCATGCTGTCTGCCCTTGCCGAACATCCCTCCCAAACCACCCCCAATGCGTCACCCTGTACGTCTCCCCCGTACTACTCATGTGTCCCAACCCCGTGTGGTGTCTGGTCCTGCACCGGCCAGCCAGGAACCTGCATATGTACATATTGCAAATATAGGGAGGCCGGGATGACAGTTGACTGAGTGAACAGTGACTTGATTTTGGACATTTTCTTTGCCCCTTGTATATAGACTGGTTCCCCTGACGCTTCCTAGGGTGTTTAAATTATGTTTTCCAACCCCCTCCAAGTCCCCTTGTCCATTCCATGTGAAGAACATTATTTGTTTTTCTTTCTCCTTACCAAACGGACTAGTTTTTTTGCATATTTTTTTAAAAATACATTAAATGATACATAAAGTTTTATTTTGGATCAAACTATCTCTATCTTATTCATTCATTGCAAATGCTGTGTTCAAAGTATGGACATATACCTTGGAAGTAGTTAATTGCTTTTCACATGACAGCTTGTTACACAGATGGTCTAACACTTTTACATGTCTCACTCACACACATTCATTGTCACATCTCTAGGCCACCACACGGGTAAACAATTGACCATCAATACATAATACACAACTTAGTCTTGACTTGTGAGGAAATGTATCTTTTATTGACATATATTGTGGATAAAATGTTTTCCAGTGATCATGAGGGATCTTGCTTGCGACTTTGTAAATGTGGTGGTGATGAACAAAGTAAGTGCATTTGCTGTGAGGTTACTGAGGTGCAGGTTGGTGTGGTGCATCTTCCTGTACAGTGGGGATTGTTCCTGGGCCGGACTGATTGTGGCTGTGCAGATGGGGGAAGTTCTTGGACAGGGACTGATGGTGATTGTACAGGTAGGGGAGTGCATGGACAGGGGGTGGTGGTGAATGTGCAGTGGGGGGAGTGATAGCTGTGAACTTCTGCAGTGAGCTTGTGCAGCTTGTGGTACAGGTGGGTGGGTGGGATGTGCTGCATGTAGTTGTGATGGCTCATCTCCCTTTGTTGACCTAGAAGGGAAACTTTGAATCAGTTTCAGCACATCCCCCATCATCTTTATGGCCAAGGCATGGTGTCTTGCACTCTCTTCCCTATGGATGGACATGAAGTCATTTATCTTCTTGGACATGTTGTGCCCAAATGTATCCATCCTGTCCAACACCTGGGTCAGTCTGTCCACCACCTGAGGGATTTGGGGACTGTACTGCAGTGCCTCTGGCATGTCTGACAGAGTAGCCCCTATTGCACTAATGTCCTGCCTTACATCAGCCTGCTATTGGAAGAACTCCTCCTCCCATTGGCCACCATGGCCATCTGCTAGCTCTCTCCACATGGGACGGCTGTGGATATGACCGTCAGGCAGGTGGTAGGCTGTGGTCAGGAGAGTGGTGCGTAGGGGATACCTGTGCAGCACCAGGGATTGTAGGTCCCTCAGATGGAGTCGAGAATGCCTGGGATGCACTGTATTGGGAGGAGTGTGTAGGGGAACCACCATGTCTGTCCTGGATGTGAGGGAGTGATGGCTGTGTTGGAGTATGTGAGAGCTGTGGCTGGTTAGCGCATTACTGAGACCATCTAATCCTAGGGTTTGGATTATGAGGCTCTTTGCTGGGTGAAGCTGGGGTGGCCTTCAATTTTTTGCCCAGTGGACCTAATATTATGGTCAGGGCATCTGATGCCTCATCCTCTGTATGAAGGGCCAGTTAGTCTCCATCCTCCTCCAAATCATCCAGCTCCTCCTGTACTTCCTCCTCCTCCTCTTGAACATTACTGGCAGCTGAAATGGCTGCTTGTAAGCGAAGTGGGTTCTCCCCTTCAATTGCCTGTTGTCTGCCACTGATTAAAATGAACTTTGCATCAATGGATAGTGCACCTGTCACCTGGTTTGGGTATACCTACACTTGACAGCTCACACCATAGCACTGAGGTGTTGAATGGAGATGTGCAAGGCAAACACAAATTCACTGGCTCCAGCCACAGCTCTGTGTTCCTCATAGGTGTAGCAGAAGATCTGTTCCTCGATCCAGCAGCTTGAGAAGGAGGTGGCACCATACTTAATGATCTGCATGATTAATATGCAATCACGCACACGTAACACACACATCTCTGACTGATAATGTATGGAACTTTTTACACACCAACTACAGATGCTATGCAGAAGGGGCTAAATCTGCTAAAGCCCTTCCCCAAGGATTTAGATCTTCTGAATGATTTTGAAATCCATATTTGAAAACACTATATAGCACGGTTACCTGATGGACAGATGCAAGTGGGTTTGCCTGCTGCAGCCAGGATGTCTAGCATACCCCGGGATGGTGTTATCTGCAGCACTGAGGAAATCCTGCCAGCAGCTGTCATGAGACATACATGTCCATATTCAGGTACACAGGATGATAGCAATGAGTTAACATGTAAATGTCAGTGATATCCAATTTATGGCCAGTGTGCCTCATGTTGCCCTCCTGACCTTTACATGCGGGCCCCTGGTCACCAGCAGCAGTTTGCAGCTGTTACCTCCACACAGCACTGACATCATTGAGATATCAAGTTAACAGACAAACAAGTTTTGGAAGGTTACTGATATTTGAAGGAAGAGGGTAATAAGGGTGAACAGCACCGCCTACCTTTGGATACACTTTCATTGTTAGGCCCATCATGTATCATGAGTATGATGTGCTCTGTTGACAAACCTAAAGGACTGTACCTTAACATGCAGACCAGTTTCTCCTTTACACATCAGATCATATCACTGCATTGCAGAGTTAATATGTGATATGTCTAATAGTCAAGCAAATTCTGGGGAACATTTGTGCTTCCCTCCCCCCGGAGTGACATCATGGTAGATTTTAACTGTCACTGGATGAGGTCTTGTACAGCATACATCCTGAACTCATGTATTTAACCTATTGCTTATATGTGAATACTGTAGAAGAGGAGGCAAGCTGACATTCAACATTTGGCTAGGATCACACATTGTGGTAAAGTGAAGAAACTTAGACAGTTGTTGTCTACACTGGATTTACGTTGTGCAATTCAGCCACCAGATGTATATATTTCACTTGCTCTTCATCCACCTTGGAAGCCCAAAAGCCCCTCCCAAAGCACAACCCAACTGGCATCAATACGACCCACATCCACATCAATTTCCAGAACATTTTGGGCCCTGGGATTTTGCTTGAGAGTTTTCATGTCATGGGCTTTCAATATAGTTGTGGATACTCCACTTCATATGAAACAATATAGTCAGTTGTGTACATACTGTACTCACTTGACATACATTTTGAGTCATCCTTTCACTAGCCAACATGGTGTGATGTGGCATGTTGTAATGTACAACATCATTGAATGGGGCATCAGTTTGCCCCAAACCGATCGCACAGCTAAATTATGCCACTGTGGCTGAAACTCTCTTTGTACACCATGTTTACTTCATTTTTAGTCAAGTACTCCATCCTTCTTGTACCTCTGTTATTTATCCTCATTATGCTTAGATCCACTCGCGGGATATTATGCCAATTTTAAAATTTTCTAATGTAGAAGCTGTGCCCATCCGGACCTCTTGCTAAAACACGACAAATGCAGGAGTTCGTGCAAAGCGGCGTTTATTTAAAGACCCAATGCATTTCGGGCTACAAATGCCCTTCGTCAGGGGTACTAAAAATAAACAATGAAACAAATATTCATTACTATGCTAACCATTTCTAAACATGTCATGCATCAGTAATCGATTTCTGTAAATACCTTATCTCATTCCAACCCATCCTCATTTCATGTAATGAACCCCTTCTTTAAACAGTATAAATGTTGCCTATCCACTCCAATTCCACTCTGTTCCTCAGACCAACCAACTACCCCTGCCTTATGCCACTGTGTATTTAACTCGAACCCTTGTGAGCCCCTACCTTTCCTCCCCATCTACTTACAAACTAACATCTCCCACAACCTTAATTTGAATCACAACCCCGTGAACTCCTTTCATCTCTCACTATCTTCACACTCCTCCTCCCACACAATTAGTTCAACACACAGCCTCATGAACCTCTTTCATCGTTCCCCACCATCATACGTACAACTCCACCCACGCCATTCCCGTCTGCAAAAATTAATCTCAACATTACTCACATCTTGACTTTCACTCCCGATACTCATTCATTCCCACTCGATACGTACTTCCGCTCTGCCATTCAACTCACCTTCAGGCTACTCCTATTCTACTGACACCCTTCAACCAAAACGACACTTCCACATACCTGCTTTGTACTTCCAAATCAATCCTTCGTCATCTTCATACCAAAAAGTGTTTGTTCACCCCCCTAGTTCCACCCTTATTTAACCACATCCTCCCTCACTAATCCGTCCTAATTGGCCCGCTAATTAGCGTTTTCCCGCCTTGAAAACAGGTTGCGAAATTACATTCCTGTAGAGTGAACTACCCTGCCCACAATGCAGTGCGTTAATATATCCAAAACATGATCAATTGTATTCGGGTGTCTCCTTCATCTGATCATGTTTTGGATATATTAACGCACAGCTTCTACATTAGAAAATTTGAAAATTGGCATAATATCCCGCAACTGGATCTAAGCATAATGAGGATGAATAACAGAGGTACAAAAAGGATGGAGTACTTGACTAAAAATGAAGTAAACATGGTGTACAAAGAGAGTTTCAGCCACAGTGGCATAATTTAGCTGTGCGATCGGTTTGGGGCAAACTGATGCCCCATTCAACGATGTTGTTCATATTTGGGTGCCTTTGGGCGTGGCACCCCACCGGTACGCACGCATTCTTGGAAAATCATTGGACAAGCACGGATTACATTTAAATCAAGGTGTGCATCCCACCACCACAATTGTGCAAGCTGTAATGTGCCATATGTGGGTATATTGAGATGAGTGACAACAGTGATGTTAGACTAACAAAACATATTGCGGACATTAAATCCACTTTTTAGGACCATGAGCATTCGGGTACATCATTCTTCAGTTTACTTACCAGGATCATGCATCCGCCCAGTGTGTGGTTACTAACCAGATCTCACACCTGACTTTGTAGAAGATGTCGCTGTGAGGACTGGAATACTGGACGTCACTGGGCCTACAAAGATATGTGTGTTGTCAGTTAACATTACAGTTGTCACATATGATGCACTAGATTTCTGAGTTCCGTTCACTGGTCTGGCACTGTTGCTGGAATATATGTAATATGACCATGGGTTGTCTGCTAACAATCTAGGATTTTGGACCCTCTCCTGGTCATTTTTACTCACCAGTTTGTGATGGTGGTATGGTTTGCAGTGGCTCATGTCGTTGCCTCCCAGCAGTTGCAAGGACCTATGCTACAGTGGATGACCATACTCTTGCTGCTTGTGGCAATAGAGGAGAACAGAGAAAAGTCAGCAATCAATAAATGTACATGTGCAACTTGTCACAAATTACATCATTGCATCTACATGCTAACAGTAATGCTAAGTGGAAGGGGCACTGTGTCTATTGCCATTTACCAGTGTTAGCTAAATACACCAGCAGGCTTGGGACCCTGTTTGGGACTGAGAAAATGGGATTTGCCATTTCCATCACAAAGGATTTTTGGACTTGCAGTGCAATGTACAAAAGGAGATACATGAGGCTCTGACTCACGATGCTTTTTACACATACTTGGGACAACATTGATAGTCACAGTTCTAGAGCAATGCAGACAGTCATTTCAAATCATTGTCATTGTCATCACATTTACCTGGCACCACATTGATGACAACACTCACAGGGGGCCAATGGAGCATGTGGGGGTGCATGGTGTTGAGGACATCCTTCTCTAGTGGGGTGAGATGGAGGCAGGGTCCAGATTGTACACCAGGGAGGACTCTCGTTATCTCTATCCTGGTATACTTCTCCTTCACCTGCCTCTTCTCATCCTGCCACTTCTTCTTAATGTCAATTGCAGTGCGGACATCCGCCCCCAATGCTGTGACTGCAGTGGCTAAATGCTGCCATAGGGCTGCCTTCTCTGTGCCACTGGTGCTGTAGGGGGGAGATCATGGAGACTTTTCTTGTGCCTAACAGTGAACTCCAGGATCATGGTGGTCTCCTGCCCAGTATAGTTTTTTGAGGCAAGGCGCAGAGCAGACATGCAGTAACTCTGTGTGGCCAAACCTGGGCCTTGATTGTGTGCTGTTTTTATTTGGTTTGCAGTGCAGGTCTTGCAGGTGGTGTCAACTAACTGCAGCTGTAGGTGATTACACTTCATCCAGCCCAAGCCAGGGATTCCACCCCGGCTGCAGAGATTCCACCCCGACTGCGGAGATTCCGGCCTGGGTGCGGAGATTCCACCCCGACTGCGGACGTAAAGCTACTACTCGTAAATGACCTCTGTGAATACCAAAAGTCGTAAAGTTAGACTTCTGTCTCAGATAACCATTGTGAATCAAGCCCCTGATCCAGCGGGCGGGTGTACCATGGGCTTGGCGAACATTCCAGGGACCGCGGCGGTGGCGGTCCCAGCCGAAGACTGCCAAGCTCGTAATAAGGCCCTCGGTATAATTCAATTGCAAAACGTCTACCCAGTGCTATGTTTAATTTAGCTTTTTATTGCAAACATATGGCTACCATATTTAAACATCAGCATGTTTTCTTTTTTCTACTTGTATTCTTTTATAACATATACACTTTTTCAGTTTATGGGTACGTTTTATCATTGATGCGTAAGTGAGCGAGTGAAAGAATGAGTCAAGGGGTTGATGCTTGAGTGCAAGTATGAGTGACAGAGTACTTATATGATGACAAATTAAGGGCCAGATGTACTGTAACAAGTATTTTTGGGATCAGTAAAGTTTTTAAAGAACAAATCTATGTACTAATATGCCAGCTCATAAACATCTGATTAGTAGTCGGTCAGAACCCAACCTACCTCATGCACATTAATGAGTTAAGTTGCAAATTGCAACTCACTACATTTGGAGGCCACTACAGGGATGGTGGCCTGCTGGGGGTCAGCTAACAACCATGTCTGTGAATGGTTTTTAATAAAGTAAACATTTTGTTTGAATGCATCCCGTTTTCCTTACAGAAAATGGTACTGTGTTTAAAGAGAAACGTTTACTTTTTTTTGGGCTTGTTTCAGAGCAGGCAGTGGTTCTGTGGATCACTGACTCCTCTTAAACAAACTTTTGTTTTACATTCACAAAGAGGAATAGGTCCTAATAGAATGCGACGGGGGTTATCACCTCCTTTAAGGTGTCGGTAAAAAGTCAATGTTTTGTGACTGGATATCCGTCCTAAACACTGATACATTAAATACAAATTTAGTATTTGGAGGGGGGCATACAACAAGCCCCTTCCAGATATCGAATCAGTATCCTTTTGGATTCCCATTCTAGGAGTTGGAATCTTTTCCAACTTCTAAAAGGGGGTTAGTAAATAAGAAAAAGCATTTAACCCTCACAAATGTTGAATCAGAGTATTTGCAACCATTGAAATGCCTAATAAACTGGCCCTAAATGTCTAAACTCACCATTCTCTGAAAAGGCATGTTCTGTTATAAACCAGACCTATTGGCATTGCCAGTGATTTTTGTTCATCAGTTTCTTAAAAAGTCCCCTTTGTAATGAGAAAATATAAACATTTGACAGCTGGATATTTGTTTTTGTTGTTCTGTTCAGTTTTATTATGTTTTGTCAATGCTTTCAATATTATTATTTTTGCAACCATTTATTGTATGTTTTAATTTCAGGAGACCGAACAAGGCTCACCAGAAAGGAGACAAGGGTGATTCTATTCTCCAGGCTATACACTTTTTCAGGGCCACACACTTGTGCTGCATCATTTATTTATAGATGATTTTAAAGCAAGCCTACTCTGTTTATTAGCGAAAGGGCATCTACAATGCCTAATACCAGTAGATTATTATTATTATTATTATTATTAAAAAGAGCTTTTAAAGCACGCAGCTACCCATAATGGTCTCCCGGCGCTAGAGCAAACACCAACAGGGTGCCTAAGCCCGAAGCAGGATCCACTGAGTTCATTAAGAGCAGCTGAAGAGCAAAGTCTTCAAATTCTTATGGAACGTAAGTAGAGAATGGCAATTCCTGAGAGCCAAAGGAAGGGAGTTCCAGAGTTTAGTGCCTAAGTATGCAAAGGATCGTCCCTTCATGCGGGCCAAGCGAAACCTGGGCATGGTGCATAGGGTGAGGTTAGATGATCTGAGTGGTCGGGTGGGTACATAAGGTAGCATCAGACCTTGGATGTATGAAGGGGCAAGACCGTGCCTAGCTCGGAACATATAGCATAAGGCCTTTAATTTTATATGCTTGTCGACCTTAAGCCAGTGTAGTTTGTGGAGCAGGGGATAGACAGAAGCATGTCTAGGCAGCTGAAAGAGAAGGCGGGCGGCCACGCTCTGGATGATCTGTAAACGTGAATGACAGATTTATCGGTGCCCAGAAACAGAACATTCCCATAGTCCAATCTGGACGTTACCAAGGCCTGGTAAACCGTTCTTTGGGTATTCAAAGGAATCAGCCAAAGGATTTTCTTACATTCTTATCAATGATAAAGCCAAGATTTTTAACTTTATCAACCGGCATGGGTAAGGGTCCCAAAGAGACCGGCCAATGGTTAACTCCCCAGAGTTTGGGAGTGTTGCTCAGAATCATGACTTTGGTTTTATTGCCATTAAGCTTTAAAGCATTTCTGTTCATCCAACCGGCAACATTAGTCAGACCTTGCCTCAGTGGAGAAGGATCTAGGTTCTGAGCATTAGATAGTGAAACTGAAAAGTACGATGTTTCAGAAAAGAGGACATCCATTTTAGGGCCAGGTCCACAATGCCTAGTGCCTCCAATCTGTCCAGTAGGATAGAATGTAAAACCGTATCGAAAGTCGCACTTAAATCCAAAAGGATAAGGGCGGCAGTCCCACAGGAGTCATGTTCTTGCCTGAGGAGCTCTGTGACTCCCAGTAGGGCGGATTCCGTACTATGGCTTGTCCTAAAGCTGGACTGAGACGGATGGAGCAGATTACAAGAAGTAGCGAAAGAGGAGAGTTGAGTGTTGGTATGCTTTTCAAGAGTCTTAGAAAAAGCAGGGAGGAGGGAGATAGGCCGGAAATTGGACCAACAGCGAGGGGCAAGGCCATACTTCTTGAGCAGAGGGAGCACTACGGCGTGCTTCCAATTCCGGGGGACATAGCCCGTATTCAAGGAGGAGTTGAGGAGTTCCAGAATTACTGTAAGGGCAGCATCGTCAGTCAGTCTAAGTTTAGACAGGGGAAGGGGATCTAGCGGAGAGCCCGACTTGATGGCATCTAATAAGATATGCAACAATGCTAAATCCAAAGGGGGCCAGGGCTTAATTTCCAGAGGTTCTTCAGGCTTATCATTGCGCTTGTAGGCAAGAGGATTCAAGGCCGGATAACCAAGCGCTTGGATGGCAGCGAAAGGGGGTCTCACTAGCATGGGAGCATCTACTGCTAATTGCTGATGGATTAGCTCAACTTGCTTAGGAAAAAGGTGGCTAGCTTGTCACACTGTTGTTGAGAAAGAGAGGGCGGCGGTGTAAAAGTGCTAGCTACCGAGAGTTCATTCACCACTCTAAACAAAGTGTTTTGGCAGTGTTGGGCGCTGGAGATCTTCTCCGTGTAATAGGATGCCCGGGTCAATTTGCAGTAGGCATGATATTTTTCAAGGCCTCAACATAAACTGCTTTGGCCTCAGGTGCATATAGCTTCCTCCAGCCGCTTTCCAAGATTTTGCAGTGCTTTTTTTCCGCATCGGAGGGCTTCATTAAACCACGGGGCAAGGGGAAGCATTCTTCGTTGCGTTATGGATGTTAAAGGCAAAATTGCGTCAGTAGTATCTCTAAGCCATTGATGCACAGCAATTTGATTAGCATTGAGATTGACGTTAAGGGTAGGAATAGTATTAAGGAGTTGATTGTTGGGCGCTCTGGCATATCCAATTTAACCCAGTGTCTATTCGTAAGTCGCGGTGCAAGCCGAGTAACGAGAAAGCAAGTGACTGGAATATTAAACGGTACTGCATAGTGATCAGTCCAACAAAGTTGGAGCAGAGGATCACCGAAGTGGGTGGAGAAGTTGGAGAAAATAGGGTCTAAAATGTGGCCCGCAATATGGGTAGCGACCGAATTAAGAAGGGAAGGGTTGAGTGAGCTCAAGTCGTCTATGAAGGTCGAGGCTGGTTTATTCTTGGGATCCTCAAGATGTAGGTTGATGTTACCAAGCAAGATAAAACTGGCAGCCTGTAAAACATGAGGAGCCAAATAATCAGGTAATGCTGAACACCAGTTGCTAGAAGGCCCAGGGGGCAATAAATAAGAGCCCCTGAGAGGGGAATTTTGGAGAAAAGAAAATGGAGAAGAGTAAAGCTTCACAATTAGGAATCTCTAAGTCCTTAATATTGCATTTGTAATCCTTTTTGCAAATAATAGCAATGCCTCCTCCTGTTCTATGTGGTCTATTTATCCCTAGAAGAGCAAAGTTGGTAGGAAGAGCCGAAATTATGTCGGGTGACGAGCCGTCGTAGAGCCAAGTTTCTGTTAAAAAGAGCACATCAGGGTCAGCATCAAGGAGGAAATTAAATTAATGTACCTGATAGATGGTGCCCGATGCTGTGAGTTTACAGACCTAGGCTCCACAAAAATCTTTTAACATGCCTAGACTGAGCAGACTCAATAAAAGGAAGAATCCAATGGGAAAGTACATCTACATTAATGTGCTGCAGAAAACATATCTCCACATCACACAGCCCATTCCCCCATGCCTTCCTCACCCCTTCATTAATTGAGCAATTTCATTTCATAATCAAGTCACTAGCATTAGGTATGACAAAATGCGTTTTTAGTTTGTCCTAGAGTCAGCTATATCTTTCTCACCAGCCTTGTGTATTAAAATCATTCATTCAAGAAAAATGCATCCCTTTTTAATTACATAGAGGAGCCTTTGGCCCTCTTTTTCATTGGTCTGTTAAATAGTCCTTCACGTTTTGCTCCAGCCCACCACAACAGATACAATGGGACAATGTGCCAGCCCACTTCAGCCATTGGCTCTCTGGCATCGTGATGACATTTTGCCTGATCACCTATGCACACTTTCCTAAAAAAAAGTGCATGAAGGACCGGTAGACCACATGACTGTAAAAACATTTATGATCACCTGAAACAAAAGGTTAAAGGAGTTCAGGCGGAGGGGTCAAAAGTTCCGATAACTGCAGACATGGTGATAATTGGCATTCTCTGGGCCCTGAAGGATACACTGTCCTGTTCTATAAAATCTTTTGTAGGGTGATGACCTCGCTCCCACTCCAAATATTTAACAATCACAGAGATAAACTGGCACATTGATAGATTCCAAGCTAGATGCAGTCTCCTCCATCCACACTTGGGCTCAGATTTAGATTTTCTAATGCTTTCTTTTAGCTTGACGCAAAGTAGTACAAAACAGTGCAAAGAAGCTGCTGTGATCTACTATCCAGCGCAAAAGATATTTTGCTCTAGAAAGAAGCCCTTTCCATACCTCAAATCCCCTTTTGGTTGCTTTGCATTAGGCCCGGCAGAGTTTATTTTAGGCCATTATAATGTAAGCACTTACAGGATTTTCCCATTAGATTTGCTATGCAAAATTTCTAAAATTATGCCATTATGCTATGTCATGTATTTAAGCCCCGTTCGTTCACAGCAAAATGTTACGGAAAGCACTTGGAATTAATGTGAACAGCCACAACGTGAATGGCTGTTGCTTGCAACACTTGTCTTTTTTGTGCTATTATTTCACCATGGAATACATCCTTGTGCCAACCATTGATGCAAGGGTGTATTTCACTTGAAAATATACAGTTAAATGACAGATTTGAATTTCACATAATTATAAATAATGTCTTAGAATCTTTCTGAAATTTTGCGTAATTATGTGAAACAAATTACATGAATTTCACGGTACAGAGCAAGAATATCGACGTATTAATATCGTCCCACAGAAATATCGAGGTAAAAATATCGTGGGTAAGTAATATCGATGTAAAAAATATTGTGGTAAAGAATATCGATTGTTAGGTAATTAATATCGATTGCAAAAATATCGAAGTGTTAAATATCGTTAACAAAAATATAGATGTCAAAAATATCGATTCATTATTAATGTTATGTATTTTAGTATTTTGTATGAGAATTGTTAGTATTTTTATTATATGTGTTAAAATTTTAGTAGTTAATATATTTTTTTAACTGGAATTTTGCGTTTTTAGTTCCGTAGCGGGTTGTGGGTTTATAGGGGAATAGGGTGTGAAGTAATTAAATTATATAGATTTTAATAATTAATTATAGTATTTAATCATTATTTTTAAATTGAATTTTGTGTTTTTAGTTCTGTAGCGGGTTGTGGGTTTATAGGGGAATAGGGTGGGAAGTAATTTAATTATATGAACTGTATTTAACAATTTATATTTATTCATAATTGTATAATTGTGATGTTATAGAGTTATACATGTGTAAATTAATTTATTAATAATTGTTTGATAATTAGTTGTTAATTATTTTAAATTAATTAATTAATAATTAATTATGTTAATTGTTTAATTAATTTTAGGTGTGTGTTGTTGTTTTTATAGGTGTAAATGATGGGAAGTAATTTATTTTTTAATGATGATTTATTCATTATTTAATTAATTTTCATTAATTAATTTGTTAATTAATTTGTATTAATTAATTTGAATTAATTATTTAGTAATTATTAATTGTAATTATGTAATTAATTTTAGATGTGTGTTGTGGATATTATAGTGTCAAACAATGTGTAATTAATGAATGTTTATTATTATTTTTTTATAATAATATATTTAAATTTTAATATTAATTATGTTAATAATGGAAATACAATGTAATATAAATGTTGATGCTTATTTTTTTATTGGTGTGGTATCCAGCACTTTCCCTACTGTTACACTCACTGGAGTGGGAATGGTAATTTTTACCCCTCCGCTACCCAACACTTTCCCTACTGTTGCACTCACTGGAGTGGGAATAGTAATTTTTACCCCTCTGCTATCCAACACTTTCCCTACTTTTGCACTCACTGGAGTGGGAATAGTAATTTTTACCCCTCCGCTATCCAACACTTTCCCTACTGTTGCACTCACGGGAGAGGGAATAGTAATTTTTACCCCTCCGCTATCCAACACTTTCCCTACTGCTGCACTCACTGGAGTGGGAATAGTAATGTTTACCCCTCCGCTATCCAGCACTTTCCCTGCTGTTGCACTCACTGGAGTGGGAATAGTAATGTTTACCCCTCCGCTATCCAACACTTTCCCTACTGCTGCACTCACTGGAGTGGGAATAGTAATTTTTACCCCTCCGCTATCCAGCACTTTCCCTGCTTTTGCACTCACTGGAGTGGGAATAGTAATTTTTACCCCTCCGCTATCCAACATTTTCCCTACTGTTGTATTTATTGTGTTGCGAAATGTATTTTTAATATTTCTTTTAATAGTTTAATGTGTTAATTAATTATAGAATGTTTTATTTTATATTAAATTATTCATATATGTATATATTTTATTTTTATATAATTTAAAAAGTTTATAAATTAAGTAAAGATAATAGTTAATAGTTAATGTATTTGTACACATTTTTGTGTGTTTATATTTTATTTAATTAAGTTTATTTGTTATATTTAGTTAAAATATATATTAAATGTAATTAATATTATTTAATATATTTTATTTAATTTATATATCTTTTCTAAGTCGATATTTTTACATCTATATTTTTTACTTCGATATTTTTGTATCGATATTAATGTACTTACCTGTTTAAGTATAGGGAGTCGATATTTTTGTATTCGATATTTTTACCACGATATTTTTCTTAACTATATTTTTTACATCGATATTTAATCAGGGAACCGAATTTCACATACACCTACTTTGCATCTGAGTGAGCTTCTGGGGGTAGATTAGCACAAACACCCAGAAGTTTTGATCAATCAATCAGGGTTGGTAAAGCGCAACTACTAAACCGTTAGGATCTCAAGGCCCTGTGGGGGGGGGAGGGTGATTCAAAGTATAATGAACTAAACTAGACGACCATACTTTGCATCAAAAACTAACAGATAGTGGAAGCAGGTGAAACAAGAAGAATGCATTGATTTATTGCAGATACTGGCATACTGCATGTGTGCTTCAGTGCACACCATACATCCTATGTGTCTGAACCTACAGTGGTTGCCTATGCATGGGAATTTGTATTGGAGGGGTAGGCCTTTGGTGTTGTGCTGTGCTGCATGTAACCCTAGTAAATTTTGCCCTCTGTGAGCCTCTTTCAGACATATTTTTCTTCTGCACATGGATGGTAGATTATTTACAAGAGTACAAGTTACATACCTAGATCCATTGGTACCGGGATTGGTCAACCCGGGCCAATCTAGTTTTTTCTTAGGTTGCAGATGCAGGAACAATGTAAAAAAATAAAAAATCATACAGTGGTAAATGCGAAAGGGATCCAAATTAATGCTCTAGTCCTGTCAATGGTTGCAGAAAAAGCGTTCAAGAGAGTATATTGGTCATATATGCAGCATTTAATGCATTCACTGGGATTTGGATGCATGTCACTAAATTGCTATTAGCCAGTTAGAAAGCCTTTATCAAAGTAAATGGCACAATATCCTTACATCAAGGTTAATAGGAGTACGCGCCAAGCTTCCTCTTTGTCATTGCTCATATACAATTGTATGATGGAACCCTGCATGTATTTACCCCGCATTCCTTTACAATCCAGTCACTACCCTGACTGCGACATTACCACATGTGACTTTACCATGCAAGTCATTACAACGACTTGCTTTAGGGGACGCTGGACTTTGGAATAGTACAAATTACTATTCCAACTACAGTCTACGCAACTGTAGGGAAGGTGTTGGACTTAAAAATTCAACACCAGTCCAACATCGTGCCCTCTAATGCAAGTCATTGTAATGACTTGCCATTAAAGTTCCACATGGTAACGTCACAGTCAGGGTAGTGACTGCGCTGAAAAGGCATGTCGGTGTTGTGACTGTGGTTAAAGGATGTTTCCCCTCGTATACATCAAGGTTAATAGGAGTAGAAACCATGGTTCCCCCTTGTCCTTGCTTGTATTTGCACTCACCCTGGAACACTTTGCAAATTGTATCCAGAATGAGGATGAATTCAGGATTGTAGCGGGGTGGGGGTAGTCAAGCTAATTATGTTTGTGGGCAGTTTAGTTTCATGAAAAACGTCACCTACTAAGGAAGTTAGACTGCTTCATGAAGTGCCCGACTTCATATTTAATATGCCCAGGTTGTAGCACTAACTGCTCTCGATGGGCAGAGTGGCCATAATAAAAATAATCCTGTTACCGAAGATACTTTTCCAGGCAATCCCTTTGCAACTGCCATCACAAGTAGTCAATCAATTCCAACTGGCCAACGTTCAATATCTTTATTAATCGTAAATGGAGATGGAACAGATTGAGGGTGGAAAGCAAATTGATATATCAGCCAGCTGCCCACGGTGGGTTGACACTGCCTACGCTAGCTTACTGCTTTCAAGTACCTCAGCTATGCTCTCTGGTGGAGTAGGGGAAAAACAATATTGAGAAGCAATGTGCTTTGCAGACCACATCATTGAGGGCACTGACCGATGGCCAATTCCGTGGTTGGAGAAAAGATTGGAGAACAGATATAGATGATGGTACATGTACTCCTCACTAGGGTCCTCTTAGCTTATGAGATAAACTAGCGCGGTCACTGATCTACCAGTGAACCAAGGCTCCACTTCCTTCCAGTGCCCAAGCACTCAAATATACCATATCCGAAGTTACTCAGCGGGTATAGATATATAGGCATTTAGAGAGCAGAAGGAACGTGTATACACTATATAACAAAGAGGTAAAAAAAATTAATGGTTTCCCTGAACAGGAGAGGTTCAACTATCTCCACATCTGACGCACTTGGTCCTACATGTGATAATCAAGAAAGGCGCAAATCAGGAACTCATAAGTGTTGAGAAATTGCCAAACGATGGGAACCATGATTTGCCTCTGCTCTCTAGATTATACAAAATGATTTTCTCAGCAGTACCTCGAGAGAAAAGTCCTTGTCCAAAAAGATGGGAAAAGGAATTAAGCAAGCAACCTAGTGATAATGAATGGGAATCCGTCTATGAGAGGACATGGGTGGTGATACAAAATGCTCATGAAAGGGAAATTTCGTATTAAATATTGATGCACTAGTATCAAACTCCAGAAAAACTGCAAGCTTGGCACAATGAAAAGCTGGGCACTGGTGGAGAGGAGAGGACGTGGAGTGATGAGATCACCGACAAACTTCCTGCAGCGCATCCTGAAACTCAGTAGATATGAGGAAGAGATTCTGGTGACAGTGGGCCAGATGTTTAGGCGAGAATTACCCCAGAGTTCAGAAGTGACAATGCTCCGTCTTCTAAACCATGTATTTAGAACTAGCAAAGCACATACAGGCAAGCAACTGATACTGGAGAAAGCAGTAATACAAAATATTTTGGAAAACTGGGGTATACCTATCTTTGGGTAGTGTCTGACCCATATCCAGAATAATATGTGGATGAAAAGGATCACAACCTCTATTGAAAAAAGGAGAAACTATTTGACACTGATCGATCACCCTTCTTGGGATTACCTTTACGAGAACATTGTGAATTTACATGCCCAGTCTGTCCTGCGCAATTTGCTATGAGAGATATCACAAATTCTCCCTGACACATAAGTGTAACTACACCTGGGCCTCCAAGCATTGCCCTTGGGAGGTCTCCATGCCAGTTCCAAGTTTTAAACCGGAAAAATTAAACTGGTTCAATGAAGCCAATAGGTGTGGTGTCGGATGGGGAGAAGGCTTGTTGCACTCGATTGAGTGCCCTTTTCTTTTGGTTTCCTCACTTTCCTAGAGGTTGTAGACTGTGGTATATGTAAACAAAAGCAACAATAAATTCTGTGAATTCTTAAAAAATGCAATTCAGTGCCAGGACTTTTCAATCTTTTCAATCTTTATCCATTTTTATTGTTTGATCCTTCTTGTCTGTTTAAACTATGTCCTCAGGTCACAAAAGAGGTCTACAGACTTTTTGATCCCTAGCTCTCCGTGACTACAAGGTTGACACGTAGACTACCTTCCAAAATGTTATAGTAAGAATAGGGGGCAGGGAAGGGCAGGAGAGAGGGGGCAGAATTTATGAAATAATTTTGAAGTGCCTTTTAATCAGCCAATAAGATATATTAAATATGAAAGTGATAAGAGTGCAAATTCAGCTGAAGAAAAGTGAAATTGACCAAAAAACACTGCAACCCATCCCTGGTGAAATGCCACCAGCTGTACTAAATTGCACTGGCCCTGCAAAATAGGCTATCTCTTCTGTTTCTTTTGCCTCCCTTCCCTTGGTCATCACTTGAAAGCGTGAAACATGTTTTCTCTCCCTTTAAAAAAACGTGACCCCCCCTATCTCACCCTTCTCTGCAGCATGGGTGCCGTAGGCCTAGCAAAGAAAATGGGCCTCCACTTCCCTCCTGGGACTTTTCAGCCATAACTTGGATGCATTAGGCCTACTCAACTCAGTGACACTGCACTTACTTTTCCAATAAGAAAAGCAGGCTGTCACATCTGTCCTTTTTAAAATAAATAAATAAATAAGTAAATAAATAAATAAATCCCCCCCTTCCCTGAACCACCTTGCTGCAGCCCAAACAAGGCTGTCTTATCTGCTTCTATTTCCTTTTCCTATGAGCCATCTCTCTAAAGTCCAAAGACTGTAGCAAGCTGCCCTTTTTAAAAAAAGAAATAAATAGGGCCAGAGGCTCCAGGGTTCCAGACACTGGTGTGCTCTGCAACTGAGTGGGAACCTGTTGCACCCCCCACCCCCGGCACTTCTCCCCCTCAACTCATTCATATGTAAAAAATACGACAGCCTGGAAACAGTACAAAAAATGTTCAGCTTCCAGGTCATATTTATTGGAAGGCCATGTCCCAATTTCACTCCTTCTAACCTCCTGATCAAGCTCCCTGCTGATACATATGAGATCCCCTGTGTTTGTAGCCCTAACCACAGGAAGTGCATCTCACAAGACCTCTCCTTTACAGTAATTCAAAGTCAATAGTACCCGTTTTTGTGCCAATAAGAAACATATTCACAAGCCCTCACCGCCACTGGAGTATCACTATTTTGATGCCCCAGTGGAGCACCGCCATTTTCCATATTTACAAGCCACTTTTTATGACTTAATGCCACCTTGTAAATATGCCCCTTTCCACTGCAGTCCTCTACAGCAAATGGGCGTGCAATGGGTGTTGCTGTGTGCATTCCACCACTACACCCATTGCTTTTTGACACTGCCCAAGATTTACAAGGCTGAAGCAGCGCCAAAAATTAATGCCCTGGAATAACAGGTGTTAGAATGTGCTCCTCACTTTTTGCTCTTTCCATGTGTTCTGCATTCTGCAGCTCACATAGAAGGTGTAAACAATCATCCCTGCAGCTCAAACACCCTTGCAACATGGCCGCAGCGTGCCCGCGCTGGTGCTAGGCAGCTTTTTTTGCTCCAGCACTAGGGGAAACACAGGGGTAGGCCATATTGCTGTGACTACGGCGCATCCCTGAGTTTTGAAAATGTCAGAGCGCAGCGCTGACAAATTTGGCGCTCCGACATTTTAGTGTCAATATGCCCTATAGTTTTCTGTGAGTGCAATAAAAGTAACAAGCATTGGCATAGCCAATAGGTCTCGCCTTTGGGACCTTATAAGTGTTTAGCCATGCAACAGTTGATGTTGTTGCAGGAAGTATATTGTGCTGCATAACTAAATACTTATAAGTCCCCAAAGGCGAGACCTATTGGCTATGCCAATGCTTGTTCTGGAAAGATGCTCTGTGTGATGTGTTCCCATTACAAACCAAAGATTAATTGGTCAATAAAACCAGGCTAACAAAAGTCGCAATTGAAACGATAATGCAATAATAACTTTAAGTGCGAGCAAAGTTTTTCAGAATCATGTCATTTTCATTTTGAAGAAATGTGGCCTTATATGTAGCAATTTGTTTCTCTAGCATACCTCAACAATACAAGGTATAACCCCATTTTGAGTCCTAAAGAGGCACTGTCTGAGACGTCTGAATATGAAAGGGTGGTGGCACACATGAGCGGAAAAGCAGGAGGCAACAGTTACTTACCGGTAATTAAATTACTCCTAGTCCGCCTCTCGCTTTGATTAATTGCATTATGAGGCTGTCTCCTAACGTAATTAAGCAAAGCGCGAGGGGCGAGGTGCTAAGACACAATTCAATTGTCCCATCGGGAACTTTGCCTCCCTCGACAGGCTGCAGTCTACACGGTGCCTTACTAGCTCATTGCTGCTTCCTGGGCTCCGCCAAGGGGTGGTTAAAAATATGGTGCTGTTTTTAAATGTTTGAGGCTTGTAAACTGACACGAAAGAAGGACAGCCTGGAATATTTTAGATACTATTTTAACCCTCTTCTAGCTCGCACTTATAATCAAAGCTTCGTGTTTTACCGTCAGATGCGTCTTAAGTTGCCCCTGTCCTGAGCCAACAAGTTGTGGTACCTGCCGGTAATGCCCCTGTAGTTGGAGCCTCGCATCGGTTGGTGGCTGCCTCGCTGCATGGCTTCATTGTGTTTCTTTCACTCATATTGTGGCATACCCTAAATATGATATCAGTGACAAGCAGGGGCGAACACGGGCCTCTGTGGCGCAGGGGGGGGGGAGGGGGAGAGGGCAATCCTAGCGTGGGCCCCAATGCAGCCCTGGTCACATTCTGCATGGGGGGCCTCGTCATTTTTCGTTACGCCACTGATGGCAAGGCCGCGTTTAAGAGCTGAGAGCAGTCCAAGGCCTACACCATCAATCAAAGAGCAGATAATCTTCTGCGGGGCATTCGGAGGGAGACGTGTAGGTGCGGCTTGGCGTGCCTCCTGTCAGCCATGTTGTCATAAAATAAATACCCTCCAGACCATGCGGCTGTAAAGGTCAGCTTCATGGGCAGCTGTGAGGATGAATAAAAACACACAGACCGTGAGAGCCGGGCCGTGGTGTCGGGTGACCAACCCTGAGATGACAGCCAGCATTTACACGCTGTTAAAGCCATGTTGGCGCTTTGACAGTGTTCAGGGGTTTGCGCGCAGAGCTGGCCGATGAAAGAATAAGGCTCATATTCTTTCAGGAAACCGCCCGGCACCGGCTGCGATGACAGAACCTGGCGTTGGGACATGCACGTCTCCTTTACAGATCACCTCGCTCTGCTGGCATCAAGGTCAGCCATCATCGGTGCAGTGGCGCCGGACTTGGGGTGCGAGTGACCCATTGCACCTCAATTAAGGCTGCCCTTTACTGACCAACTGGGAGGCGGAGGCAGGAGGTCTTGCTTACGGCCCGTGGCCCCTGCTGGGCCGCGGTCTGTCACATGTCCACCCAGAGACGGCCCGTGCTCGGACAGTGCCCTGGTCAGACAGACATATGGCGCCCTCGCTGCTGCTGAATAAAATGAGGTGTGGTCTGTGTCCTAATTACAGTAGTAATGGCCTCTGAACACAAACACCTTCACTCCTGCGCCCCCAACTCACCTGGAACACCCATTAGCTCTTTCATGCTAATTCCAAGTTGTTTGCTTGGGGGGGTTGGTGTAGGCTGTCAGTGTGTGGGGGCAGAAGGTGAGAGGGAAATGGGAGGGCAACGAAGGAGGCTGACAGGGTGTAAAGCACACACACGGTAAAAATGATTAAAAGTGGTTCATACTGAATCACGGGAGCTATGTGAGGGGGCGCTGCTGTTTGCAGGATCCTAATGCAAACAGTTCTGTGCAGACCTCCCTGTGACTGCAGGATGTCCCCTCTCTTGGGGGCAGCTGAGGTGTCTCACACAGCGCTGGGCTGTAACATTCCTGTCAGACACCTGATATGAGCCATGCGGACCACTCATGCTTGCACAGGAGAGTCTGAGCTGCACAGATCCTGTATGGATTTCCACCCTTTTACACTTAACATGTCTTTATAATGGGCAGGAAAGCAATTTAGAGATTGAGAAATGCCGTCAGAAAGATTTTTGCGTGGATTCCGTTTACACCGAAACGTATGTGCACCTTAATTCGGCCTCATGCCTTACCCTGGACCGAGCCCCACCCACATCAGGTCTCAGATGAGGCTGATCCGTTGCATTCCCTGCAGGCATGTTGGCTATAGTATGTCAACAAAAGGAGGGACGCAAAGGGCTTGATAAAGGTCCAACGTACATGCCCTAAATTAAGCCAAGAGACAAAAAGGTACGGAGTTCCTTAGGTGGGTTATTGCTCACCTTGTGTATACTCTAGGTAGTGAGGAGGTGGGGAATACCTCCTGTCGGAACTAGGACCCTCACACACCCAGCAAGCTAGGTGTCATGCTTCATCATATGGGTCTGCTCCTCGTCGGGCCAGCGCTGCAATGCTCGACGGGCACCCATAAAGGGGCTCTTTATCGGAGATCTTTTGTTCCTCGCTGTATTGGTGCCGTGGGTGTGAGGGGCCTAGGTACGTGTAGATGTGAGATGTGAATGTAAAACAGGTAAAGGAAGCCTTCCTGGTTGCAGCGGAGCGGGTAGGTTCCCCACCTCCTCACTACCTAGAGTATACACAAGGTGAGCAATAACCCACCTAAGGAACTCCGTACCTTTTTGTCTCTTGGCCATGTTGGCTATAGTGCCAGAGTCCTACAGCACAGTCGTCTCCCCTCTCTCCTGCTGCACTCCTCCTGTGTATCACTCAGGGCAGTCAGAAGTGTGTCGATGGATGCGACGACAGACACCGTGAATGAATAGCCCGCGGTGACAGGCTTATGGGAACCACGAAGGTGGGGGTTTCATCCGCATTGAGAAGCTGCGCCCCCTGCATGGAGGGCGCGGTGGCTATTTTAAACTGCGCATGTCCTGCTGTGCCAATCCAGCTAAAAAAGACTGCTTAGGTCCGGTGTCAGGCGTTGAAACAAACAAGCGCGCGCGCCTCGCGCTCAAAGTAAAAAAAAACAAGTTTAACGAGAGGCAGCAGGGGGAGGGGAGAGAGGAGGGGGCCTGCACCTGTTTCCCTTGCGGGAGCGAGCAGGAACCATCTGTTAATTACAAACAGATGGTTTGAAAGCTCGCTCCCGCAAGGGAATCGCCAAACGTGCACGCGTTGCCACTCAAAGCAATGCAATGCGTGCACGTTTTTGACTGCAAAACTGAATCGATTTCTAAAGGTCTTTTTCCTACGCAGCACTTGCGCGCTGCGTAGGCGAGACCTAAAAAGGGTTTCTATCCCTGTTCCTTACTGCTACGAAGCACCCACATTCTTGAATTAAAATTATGACTGATGGTCAATTCCATTTTAAATGGTTTATTGCAAGCATAAGGCTGCCACATATAAAGTGTGGCATTCTTTTGTTTTTTTGGTGGCATATGTGTGCAATAAAATATATAAAAAATACCCTTTGCACCATATTAGGAGCTATTGGCTTTGTTAACGAGGGATTCACAGGATTCCGTTTATTTTCTAGATTCAGGCAACAGAAACAAAAGCTATTAATAATATAATTCAACAAACACTTTAAACTAAGAATTTGCATATGTGTAGGATTTTTTTGTTGTAAATTTCACAAAGGTTTATGGAAAATTGCAAGCTTCTTTAGTTTGAAAAGTATTTTTCTTTTGGGGATTTACGTGAACATTGTCACTTTTACAACAATTTATGTCATATTTATCCTGGTTTAAATCGGAAATATGGTTCGCAGGAGATGTACTTCGCAGCCGATAATTAGTGTTCTTCTCCTCCAAAATGTCAGTGGGCAAAGAAAAACTCCTTAAATTGTAACCTGTAGAGAAAAATTCTGCATACAATTTTCACCTTGGAACTATGACACTAATATGCAAGAAGCATGAATCACATTCCTAATGGCATGTTTGACTTGGCTGCTCTCTATTAATATGAATATTATCTTGCTGTACAGAGAAGAATCTGCATCTGTGGACAGGATAACCAGTAAATGTTCCAAACAACATGAATGGCGAATATTTTTCAACCTCACAGGCAGAAAAAAAACTTGCACATGCTTAATTTAAATGTGTTTTCGAAACAAAAAGAGAAACCTTAATCAAAGATGTCTCAGACATAATCTACCCCGATAGGGGAGGGCATCGTGTTCCATTTTCCAATAACTACTATGGGGCCGATTCCGATCTCAGTCGGAGGCGCACCCAACACCATTCGGTCGGGAAAAAAGCCATGCGAAAGCCTGTTTCCCGACCGATCCGTACAGCACACCGAACGAGTAAGTACGATGCGCACAACAGCAAAGAATCCGGCCGAGCCGTACTCACCCAAACCAGGTCCTGTTCCCCGACCGAGGCGAATCCGGAAACGCTGAATCGAGTCGCACGGAAGGGAAAATGCAGCTCCGTCCGGCCGAACGAGTACGATGCACTTTCCGTACGCGCCGAACCCGTCGCTACGCACGGCACGTCAAAGCATCCGGGAGAGGCGCACATAAGCTCCGATTCGCGCCACAACACGATCCACGGCTCCGAGACGAACACGCCAGCGACGAGGACGACGCGAAGCGACGAGGACAAGGCGAAGCGACGAGGACGACGCGTAGCAACGAGAAGGACGAACGACACGAACCAACCATGAATCCCTTCGTCCCGATCATACCAATATTCTACATTTACTACCGGAACAGGCACGGACGCGTACGGCGCAGAAGGTAAGCCAGACACCAACCACAAAACACATACAACACGTACACAACACATCACACACACACAGAGGGATGCAGAATATACTTACACCAGCAACAGCAGCACCATAGGGGCGGGATGCCCATCACCAATGCCACATATGCACACAGGGGCCTGAATGCGCACCACCACCCCTACCCAGGGGGGCTGGATGCCTACCACTACTACCACCCTCACCCAGGGGGGCTGGATGCCTACCACCACCCTTAGCCAGGGGGCAGGATGCCTACCACTACTACCACCCTTACCCAGGGTGGGCAGGATGCCTACCACTACTACCACCCTTAGCCAGGGGGGCTGGATGCCTACCACTACTACCACCCTTACCCAGGGGGCTGGATGCCTACCACCACCCTTAGCCAGGGGGGCAGGATGCCTACCACTACTACCACCCTTACCCAGGGTGGGCAGGATGCCTACCACTACTACCACCCTTACCCAGGGGGGCAGGATGCCTACCACTACTACCACCCTTACCCAGGGGGGCAGGATGCCTACCACTACTACCACCCTTAGCCAGGGGGCTGGATGCCTACCACTACTACCACCCTTACCCAGGGGGGCAGGATGCCTACCACTACTACCACCCTTAGCCAGGGGGGCAGGATGCCTACCACTACTACCACCCTTAGCCAGGGGGCTGGATGCCTACCACTACTACCACCCTCACCCAGGGGGGCTGGATGCCTACCACCACCCTTAGCCAGGGGGGCTGGATGCCTACCACTACTACCACCCTCACCCAGGGGGGCTGGATGCCTACCACTACTACCACCCTCACCCAGGGGGGCTGGATGCCTACCACTACTACCACCCTCACCCAGGGGGCTGGATGCCTACCACCACCCTTAGCCTGGGGGGGCTGGATGCCTACCACTACTACCACCCTCACCCAGGGGGTCTGGATGCCTACCACTACTACCACCCTTAGCCAGCGGGGGCAGGATGCCTACCACCACCCTTAGCCAGGGGGGGCTGGATGCCTACCACCACTACCACCCTCACCCAGGGGGGGGCAGGATGCCTACCACTACTACCACCCTCACCCAGGGGGGCTGGATGCCTACCACCACCCTTAGCCAGGGGGCTGGATGCCTACCACCACTACCACCCTCACCCAGGGGGGCAGGATGCCTACCACTACTACCACCCTTAGCCAGGGGGGCTGGATGCCTACCACTACTACCACCCTCACCCAGGGGGGCTGGATGCCTACCACCACCCTTAGCCAGGGGGCTGGATGCCTACCACTACTACCACCCTCACCCAGGGGGGCTGGACGCCTACCACTACTACCACCCTTAGCCAGGGGGGCTGGATGCCTACCACTATTACCACCCTCACCCAGGGGGGCTGGATGCCTACCACTACTACCACCCTTAGCCAGGGGGGCTGGATGCCTACCACTACTACCACCCTCACCCAGGGGGGCTGGATGCCTACCACTACTATCACCCTTAGCCAGGGGGGCTGGATGCCTACCACTACTACCACCCCCACTCATAGGATGGACAATGCATGACACAATCAGCACACCACAACCTAGGGAATGCAAGAAGAAGACATCCCCCCAACACCATGACAAGCGTGTGTAGACTGTGTCAAATGCCTACAACACCGAACATGACTTTGAACATACAATGTGACCCCCTAGCACATGTGCCACACATATATGTGTGTGGCACCCACAATGCAAGCAGGCCATGACCATTGTGGCAATGGGGTCCAAACCCCCATCATCACAGTGACCAAAATGTAAGTGTGGGGTCCATAGCTGAAGCACACTTTGAACATTGTGGCAATGGGGTCCAAACCCCCATCATCACAGTGACCAAAAGGTAAGTGTGGGGTCCATAGTTGAAGCACACTTTCAGCATTGTGGCAATGGGTTCCAAACCCCCATCATCACAGTGACCAAAATGTAAGTGTGGGGTCCATAGCTGAAGCACATTTCGAACATTGTGGCAATGGGGTCCAAACCCCCATCATCACAGTGACCAAAATGTAAGTGTGGGGTCCATAGCTGAAGCACACTTTGAACATTGTGGCAATGGGGTCCAAACCCCCATCATCACAGTGACCAAAAGGTAAGTGTGGGGTCCATAGCTGAAGCACACTTTGAGCATTGTGGCAATGGGGTCCAAACCCCCATCATCACAGTGACCAAAAGGTAAGTGTGGGGTCCATAGCTGAAGCACATTTTGAACATTGTGGCAATGGGGTCCAAACCCCCATCATCACAGTGACCAAAATGTAAGTGTGGGGTCCATAGCTGAAGCACATTTCCAACATTGTGGCAATGGGGTCCAAACCCCCATCATCACAGTGACCAAAATGTAAGTGTGGGGTCCATAGCTGAAGCACACTTTGAACATTGTGGCAATGGGTTCCAAACCCCCATCATCACAGTGACCAAAATGTAAGTGTGGGGTCCATAGCTGAAGCACATTTCGAACATTGTGGCAATGGGGTCCAAACCCCCATCATCACAGTGACCAAAAGGTAAGTGTTGACAAAGAAAGAGGTGCAACTGCCAAACTGCATGGATGATTCCTGGTCACAGAACAACAAACACATCAGTGGCAAAGTAGTGTATGTGTCCCATTGCAACATAAATTGAGGGAGCCAAATCCTGCAGTGCAAATAAGACATACCTTTGGCCATGTGCAGACAAACAACACCCATGGGGGCTGACACCGTCAACAATCATCAATGACACAATGACAGAAGTGACCATCAGAATGCAGACCCAAATATATTTGCACCAATGGGCACACACATGCAGATACCCTGTGGAGACTGCAGATGTGAGGTGAACAGATACCATACCATGGCAGCAATGGGACACACAAACCATGATCATTGTGCTGATCGATGACCTAGGAGTCCCAGGGACAGCAGGGGAAACCCACCAAACTACATACAGCCAATGGCACACCCAAGATATGCCAATGCAGTGGTGCAGATGCACAAACACAAACAGGCAGACCCACACTGCACATCATACACAACAGGTGAGGGGGGGTGCCAGTGTCCCCAGGCAACCACACAACACATGAGGAGACCTGGACACACGCTCGACCCCGTCTTCTCATCCAGCAAGGACATCGCCTTTAGCCACGCCACCGGACTCCACTGGACGGACCACAGCTGCATCCACTTCAGCTTCAGAAAGAACACGACCCACCACCACCAGCAACAGGTTGCATGCAGAAGCTGGAACAAGATCACAGCCGACCAGCTCGCCGCATCCCTGAGCCAGGACCCCCCCGCCAGCTCAGCGAACCCCAGCCAGGCCGCAAACAACCTCACGAAGTGGATCAGCAACTGCGCAGACAACCTCGCCCCTCTGAGGACCCCGCCCAGCAGACCCGGCAGCAAGAAAGCCCCATGGTTCACCGACGAACTCAAGACCTCCAAGAAAAACTGCCGAACCCTCGAGAAAGCCTGGCGCAGAAACCCAACACCAGACAACATGACCACCCTCAAGCTCGCCACCCGAAAACACCACCAACTGATCCACACCACCAAGAAAACAGCATTCAAGGAACGACTGGACAACAACGCACACAACAACAAGGAACTCTTCAACATCGTCAAAGAGCTCTCCAACCCCAACGCCGGAATCAACGACATCACCCCATCACAAGACCTCTGCAACTCCCTCGCCGCCTACTTCCACAACAAGATTGCAGACATACACAACAGCCTCAAGACACAACCGACGCACCCCACGGACGCACCAACGCCCCCACCACCACCCTCCGCGCCTGGACCCCGATCAACACCGAGGAGACCATACGCACGATGAACTCCATCCACTCCGGATCTCCAACCGACCCCTGCCCCCACCACGTCTTCAACAAGGCCGACGCTGTCATCGCACCCCATCTACGAGACATCATCAACACCTCCTTCGACACCGCTACCTTCCCGGAGAGCTGGAAGCACGCCGAACTCAGCGCTCTGCTGAAGAAACCATCAGCGGACCCCACCGAACTCAAAAACTACCGCCCCATCTTGCTCCTCCCGTTTCCGGCCAAAGTCATCGAAAAGACCGTCAACAAGCAGCTGGCCGCCTTCCTCGAGACGAACGGATCCCTCGACCTCTCGCAGTCTGGCTTCCGGGCCAACCACAGCACAGAGACCGCCCTCATCGCAGCCACAGATGACATCCGAGCCCTGCTCGACAACGGAGAAACAGCGGCCCTCATCCTCCTGGACCTCTCCGCAGCATTCGACACTGTCTGCCACCGCACCCTAGTGCAGCGCCTCAGCAACGTCGGAATCCAGGAGAAGGCACTAGAATGGATCGTCTCCTTCCTCGCCGGAAGGACACAGAGAGTCCGCCTCCCCCCGTTCAGATCAGAAGCCACCGAGGTCATCTGCGGCGTCCCTCAGGGCTCCTCGCTCAGCCCCACCCTCTTCAATGTCTACATGAGCCCCCTGGCGGCCATCGTACGCCAACACGGCCTCAACATCATCTCCTACGCCGACGACACCCAGCTGATCCTCTCCCTCACCAACGACCCCGCCACCGCCAGAACCAACCTACACGAAGGGATGAAAGATGTAGCCGAGTGGATGATGACCAGCCGCCTGAAACTGAACTCAGATAAGACGGAAGTCCTCATCCTGGGATCATCACCCTCCGCCTGGGACGACTCCTGGTGGCCCCCCGCCCTAGGCAGCGCACCCAAACCAACAGACCACGCACGCAACCTGGGCTTCATCCTGGACTCCTCCCTCTCCATGACCAGACAAGTCAACGCCGTCTCCTCGTCGTGCTTCAACATCCTACGCATGCTACGTAAGATCTTCCGGTGGATCCCCACCGAGACCAGGAAGACGGTCACCCAGGCCCTCGTCACCAGCCGACTGGACTACGGCAACGCCCTCTACGCCGGAACCACCGCCAAGCTCCAGAAGAGACTCCAGCGGATCCAGAACGCCTCAGCAAGACTCATCCTCGACATCCCCCGACACAGCCACATCTCCGGACATCTGAGAGACCTGCACTGGCTCCCGGTCAACAAAAGAATCACCTTCCGCCTCCTCACCCACGCACACAAAGCCTTACACAACCAAGGCCCAAGATACCTCAACAGCCGCCTCAACTTCTACACTCCCACACGCCAGCTTCGATCGACCAGCCACGCCCTCGCCGCCGTCCCCCGCATCCGAAGAGCCACCACAGGAGGAAGGTCCTTCTCCTACCTGGCCGCCAAGACTTGGAACTCCCTCCCGACCCACCTCCGCCTCACCCTAGACCACCTCGCCTTCAGGAAGCAGCTCAAGACCTGGCTATTCGAGCAGTAGCGGACCCCCCCCCAAGCGCCTTGAGACCCTCCGGGTGAGTAGTGCGCTATATAAATGCAGTGATTGAATACCAATCATACAGATGTGCATACAGTGCCACACAAAGGTAACTCATGGATCCAAATCCCCTATGTGGGCAAGCAGGCATTGTCAGATGAGAGGGAGCACAAATCACACGTCACACAGGCACGTAGGGACAGCAACTGACACAGCAAGACACAGACACACCACAGCACTACCCCCAGGGCCCCCACAATGTGGTGACCCTGGGCTGCATTACAATCCCACTGTGATGACAAAGCTAAATGTGGTTCACACTGTGAACCACAGTCATGTGTCCTGAGCAACTAACTACCATCACACCTACACAAGCACAAATCAAACAGCATGGCCAGTAAGCCAAGGCCAACATGGAGGCAGGGGCCTAACCGGGCAACAACTCTCATCTGCACACACTCAACACCACACCCCTCGACCTCCAACAATGTGAGGCAGTGAAGCACACATGCACTGGTGACATTGCACATGCACCCATGACTATTCCAGGGTGGTGGGTGGGAACCAAGGTGCAGAAACACATCACACATGGACACTCAACAAGACTCCTGAATGTCTGACACACTGCACACTACGCTGTACATGGACCTGACGGCAATACCACACCAACCAATGGGATCCCAGCCACAGTCACACACCAATGAAGAAGCCAAGGTCACCCACAAAGAACACACATAGACAACAACCAACATTGCAGCCCGGACCCTGAGGAGTGCCAGCAGTCACACACACAACGTGTCACAATCACTGAAAGATAACACAAACTGGAAATCACATGACAGGGGCAAACAACAAGTGCCAAGGGGAAACCTGACTGTGACCCATCTGCGTCTGCACACAAACTCAGCCCTGACAGCAAACACACCTATGGGTGACACCCTGATGACCAGTAATGTGCCATGCACCCACATCACAGAGAACCCAGGGAGAAGACTTTGGGGGAACATAGGTCAACTCAGCTAGCATCACAAACAGGTACAACACTAGGGATCACAGCATGCACAGCTAAACGGAAGTGAACACACAGACATGCACATACAACACACACCTTGGGCGCAACCAATGTCACAGGAGTACACACTGCCCTGAGGGGACTCCACTCCTGTGTGAGGAAAGCTGTGCCATATGTTGCCTCAGTAGGGCCCCATCATGTCAGCTGAACACTTGGTCACACAATCAACAATTGGCACCAAATGAGGGCTCCCGTCACATCAGCCTGGTCATGGAAGTGCCAACGGAATCATCAGCACAGATCCAACACACTTGTATAGCAATGTTGCACTGACAACACAGATGAGTCCTTCCCCATTGATGCCCAAACCTGCATGTCCACTGGAGATGGCCACACGGTCAGGGAAGTAGACGAATTGAACAATGGCAGGCACAACAGATGTGATGGGGTGGAAGCCACAGATGTGAAATAGCCAATCTAAGTAGGAAATCCCATTGCCAAATACTGAACACATGACACCCTCAGATGCTGCTATGGATGACATGGATACACCACAGGATAGGACACATTCCCCTGGACCACATGGGTTCCTGCACAGTAACACTTCATTATCATGAGACCAAATATCACCATCACTGCAGCAAGGGCATGGTTAGCATCATCAACATCATGTACATCAGAAGCAAAAGCACTAGAGAACAGAAAGTTGCTTTATTCAGCATATGTGGCATTAAAAGTAGAAGTCCGGTAGAACATAAACAAAGGCCAATGGCCAGTCCATCAACAAAGTCACAAGTGGGTGACAGTGGCAGATGCCACCCTACACATGCCTGCACAAAACCAGGGACAATCCACTAGGAGGGGCAACCGGGGGTAGGCCAGGCACCGCAGGGACAGGATCAGGGCTCACCAGGAGGAAGCAGGGAAGGGGTGGTGGGTGCTGGAGAGCCACTGACAACTGCAGTGGAGGTGTCTGACATGGTGTGTGCCGGCACAACTGGGGGGCATGGCTCAGATGTTGTGGGTGCCGGCACGACTGCAGTGGACCCTGCAGATGGAGTGGGCAGGTCCGCCACTGCAGTGCCCAAGTCAGACAGGGTGGTAGTGGACTCCACTGCAGTGCCTACCACCAGGGGAGGAGAATGGGGAACAGGCAAGGTGGGCTGGACAGAGGGGAGGACACCCTCACCACATCAGTGGCACAGACAAGCGCAGCGGGGGTGTGGTGCCGGGAGAGCAAGTGCCAGGGGAGAAGGCCGGAGCCTCTTGGGGATGGTATATCTGTGGGTGGGGGAACCTGGGGCAGGGTGTGGTGGGGGCACCTGTGGAGTGGGGGCCTGAGGGATGGAGGAAGGAGACCTGGTGCTTGAGCTGCAGGGCGGCGGCGGGGTCTTGCTCTTACCACTCCGGGGGACTTGCGGGTGGGGGCCTCAGTCTGTCTGCACCTGGGGGAGGGTGTCCGGGGGCGAGGGGCACTCTGCTCCGTGTGGGGGGGCTTCCTCTTCACCCTGGAGGCTGGAGTAGCTGGATCGGAGGGGAAGAGGCCGAGGTCACTGAGGAAGAGGTGCTGGGTCTTTGGGGTTGCAGGTGAGGCAAGGGAGGGTGCTTTGGAGGGAGAGGCAACTGAGGACTGCGCAGTGCCCGTGGATGCGTGTGTGTGTACCAGGGCCCCATCCCCTGTGAGTCTGGTTTCAGTCCCCTGACTGTGCGTGCGTGTGTGTTTTGTTTGTGGCGTGTGTGTCTGTGTGCTGGACGTGTGTGCTGGTGTGTGCCTGTGCCGGTGTGTGTGTGCTTGGGACGGGTAAGGTGCTGGGGAGTGTGGATGGAGCAGAGGCAGGAGGGGTGAGGGACTGTCTGAGGAGGGACACTGCTGCCGTCAGGGAGGAGTCCATGGACCTATTGCCCCTCTGTAGGTCAGACATGCCCGATGAGATGCCCTCCATGAACGACACCAGCTGAGTCAACAGTGCGGTGTGCGCATGGAGGACACTCAGCATGGCTGTCTGCCCTACATGGAGCTGGCGAAGGAGGTACACAGACTCCTCACTCAGGGCAGCAGGGGACACAGGGGCAGGGGGTGCGGTGCCTGGCCCAAAGGAGACACGCTCCCAAACATGGGAGCCTCCACGGACCTGGGGAATGGGAGCCGATGGGAGGGCGGTGGTGGTGCTGGTGGTGGCGGGGACAGCAACACTAGCTGGGGTGTGGTGGCTGCTGACACCCGCCTCCACAAGGGAATCATCCTCCGAGTTGCTCTGGTCCTCAGCTGAGGTGGATGGTGCTGAGGACTCCTCGGTGTGGCTCCCCTCGCCCTCCGTGCCACTGGGTCCCTCCGACCACTCCTCGGCTGCTGACCCAGTCTGGCTCTCTGGCTCCTCCTGGTCCATGGAGCAGGCCCCTTCCGTGGCCGTGGATGTATCTGCAAACAATGGGGAAACAGACAGACATCAGTCACCTGCACCAAATGCACACACCACTGTGAGCACAGCACATTACAGAGCAAGCCCTGGCATCATTAGTTGTACATTGCTAAAAGTGCCCTAACTGAACAGGAGAAGCCAATTGTCAGTCTGATGCCAAGCATGGCACTCACATCCCACATGGCCTTGCACCCATCTGTCTGGTGTCTGTTGGATTGCAACACCCCAGTGTGGACACATGCACCAAGTACACAGTAGTTGGACAGTGCAGAGGACACGGTGTGGCATGTGGACATGCACACATCACAGCTCTTGCCACTGAGTCAGTACAGGTTTCCGGATGAAAGGGATGCCCAGAGTCAAATAGGAAATGCATGTGATGCATACCAGCGACAGACACCATGATGCACCCATGTCCTGATAGCCATCGCCACAATGGTGTGCATGTAGCACATGTCACTCCCCTGCAGGACCACCAATAAGTTGACACATGCCATGGCAGAGGCATGACTGCTAAGTCATACATCACTGTCTCAGTGATGTATGACTTGGCAGCCAGACAACAACACTATGCACTGTGTCACAATAGTAGGTCATGGGGAATGCAAGTCCTGGAGCTGCACAAGTGCACATGTACATCCCCCACACAACACATCATCTTAACCCTCATCTGTCCAGGTCATACCTATTGGACATATGGGAGACCTGTGACACTACCCTCTGAACCTGAGCCCCTCACAATTTGCTGTGAATGGGGAACAGCTGCCTGAACTTCACATTCGCATACCCCAGTCTGCATGGGCAGCTGATCAAACACCTATGTGACACACAAGTATCGTCTCCTATGGTCACATCTCCAGGGGCATGCTGAGCCCCTACCAAGAAACACCCCAGCAGTCCTGGCAACTAATCCACAGCACACTGACACAGAGGCAGACACCTGAGGGGTCAAATCACTGTGCACAATGTGTCAGCTGATACACGGGAGTGGGAGTACAGAGTGCATTGCATGGCCTGGAGTAGGCATGACTGTCCTGCTCCACATGAATGAGGGATGTGCCCTGGACAGTGGATAGCTGGCTATGTATGTGTGACACACGTAATCTGCACACTCCTGGGGCCCAAACATTGTTCCCACCCGCTGCATGGGCGTGTGCCACATACCCCAGGCACATGTGGTGGCTCAGCTCAGCAAGTGGACCGCATATCAAAGCAACACGCAGATCACATGTCCGAACACAGGCGTTGTGTGAACAATGGACCCACCCATGATGCCCACAACAGAGTTAGGGAAACAGATGCTGTCCCCCACCTTTAGTGAAGCAAACTGCAAGGACACAGTCCCAAGTGACACAATTCCCTGAATGTAAGGGCCACACCTGGGTATCAGATGAGCAGTGGGCAGTGCACAATAGAGGGACATGGCTCCTGGACAACATGACTGCTGCACTGTGGCAGTTGAACCAGGCCAGAGGAGGGCACAAAGCATGTAATACAGAGTTCACAGTGCAGTCTTTGACTCACCCCCTCCTTGCTGCTGTCTGGCCTTCAGCTGCCCATCCAGGTCTGGAAACACCACCGCCAGGATCTGGAGCATGTGGGGGTCAGGGTCCGTGTTCCGCCCCTCCTGCGAGGAGGCGACAGCTTCAGCTGGACCCGTGCAATCCTCCGGGTCCAGCCCCGAAGGTCCTGCCACCTCTTCTGGCAGTTGCGGATCCGGCGCTTGTAGACCCCCACGGACCGGACGGCCCGGACGATGTCCTTCCAGATCTCCTGCTTCCGATGGGTATTAACCTGTCAGGATGACAAAGTGAAAAGGCCATTACTACACATGCAACATATCCGTGCATGACACAGTTGTATATACATGTCTCAATCACAGGGGCACATGATGTACACAGGCAGTGCAAAGCTGCCCATGGACAGTTTGCCAGACGTCACTACATGGTATCATTGCATGGGAAGTAAAACCTTGTTCAAATGCACTGTCACTGCACCATACCTGTCCAGTGCATGTCACTACACACTATGGGGGGTGACAACTACTCAGTGAGCCTGCTAGCCAGTGGCGTGCAGACTTTCAGCCTTGCTAGTCAGACAAAATGCACATTCAGAAAGGCAGTGCACAGAACACTCACCTGCTCCCCTGGTGTCCCATACAGCTTGCTGTACTGTGGAAGTAGGCTGTCCAGCAGGGCCTGGTTCTCTTCAAGGCTGAAGGCTGGGGCTCTCTCCACAGTACGTGCCATTGCAGGGTCCAGAGGGGCAGAGACAGCAGCAGTGCAGTGGCAGATGTCGTCCTGGAGCATGTAGTGCAGGCAAGTGAGCTCTCAGGGGAACAGCCAGCAATATATATGTGCTGGAGAGGCAGATACTGTCCCTTGTGTCCAAAGTGATAGGTCCAAGTCGTTTGCATCTTCTGAATCTGGCCAATCCATGGAATAGCAGCACCAAAACACGCCCACAGCATCCTTCAAATCTTCAACTTCATGACATACATGATTTTGCAACATTGTTGTCGGTGACCAACTGATTTTCCAGCAACCGACTCGTTCGAAATTCGAAAACGCGTCCGTTGCCAGGCAAGCCCATTGTCAATGGGTGCGCACCGATCGGTCCATTGCGGTACAACGCGTACAGGGGTACAACGCGTACCCGCACACATTGAATGCAATGGGCCGGCCGGGGGCACCGATCGGTCCATTGCAGTACAACGCGTACAGGGGTACAACGCGTACCCGCACACATTGAATGCAATGGGCCGGCCGGGGGCACCGATCGGTCCATTGCAGTTCAAAGCGTACAGGGGTACAACGCGTACCCGCACACATTGAATGCAATGGGCTGGCCGGGGGCACCGATCGGTCCATTGCAGTACAACGCGTACAGGGGTACAACGCGTACCCGCACACATTGAATGCAATGGGCCGGCCAGGGGCACCGATCGGTCCATTGCAGTACAACGCGTACAGGGGTACAACGCGTACAGGGGTACAACGCGTACCCGCACACATTGAATGCAATGGGCCGGCCGGGGCACCGATCGGTCCATTGCAGTTCAACGCGTACAGGGGTACAACGCGTACCCGCACACATTGAATGCAATGGGCCGGCCGGGGCACCGATCGGTCCATTGCAGTACAACGCGTACAGGGGTACAACGCGTGCCCGCACACATTGAATACAATGGGCCGGCCGGGGCACCGATCGGTCCATTGCAGTACAACGCGTACAGGGGTACAACGCGTACAGGGGTACAACGCGTACCCGCACACATTGAATGCAATGGGCCGGCCGGGGGCACCGATCGGTCCATTGCAGTTCAACGCGTACAGGGGTACAATGCGTACCCGCACACATTGAATGCAATGGGCCGGCCGGGGGCACCGATCGGTCCATTGCAGTACAACGCGTACAGGGGTACAACGCGTACCCGCACACATTGAATGCAATGGGCCGGCCGGGGGCACCGATCGGTCCATTGCAGTACAACGCGTACAGGGGTACAACGTGTACAGGGGTACAACGCGTACCCGCACACATTGAATGCAATGGGCCGGCAGGGGGCACCGATCGGTCCATTGCAGTTCAACGCGTACAGGGGTACAACGCGTACCCGCACACATTGAATGCAATGGGCCAGCCGGGGGCACCGATCGGTCCATTGCAGTACAACGCGTACAGGGGTACAACGCGTACAGGGGTACAACGCGTACCCGACGCATTGAATGCAATGGGCCGGCCGGGGGCACCGATCGGTCCATTGCAGTTCAACACGTACAGGAGTATAACGCGTACCGCGCACATTGAATGCAATGGGCCGGCCGGGGCACCGATCGGTCCATTGCAGTACATGCGCGTACAGAGGTACAACGCGTACCCGCACACATTGAATGCAATGGGCCGGCCGGGGGCACCGATCGGTCCATTGCAGTACAACGCGTACAGGGGTACAACGCGTACAGGGGTACAACGCGTACCCGCACACATTGAATGCAATGGGCCGGCCGGGGGCACCGATCGGTCCATTGCAGTACAACGTGTACATGGGTACAACGCGTACCCGCACACATTGAATGCAATAAGCCGGCCGGGGGCACCGAACGGTCCATTGCAGTACAACGCGTACAGGGGTACAACGCGTACAGGGGTACAACGCGTACCCGCACACATTGAATGCAATGGGCCGGCCGGGGGCACCGATCGGTCCATTGCAGTTCAACGCGTACATGGGTACAACGCGTACCCGCACACATTGAATGCAATGGGCGGGCCGGGGGCACCGATCGGTCCATTGCAGTACAACGCGTACAGGGGTACAACGCATACCCGCACACGTTGAATGCAATGGGCCGGCCGGGGGCACCGATCGGTCCATTGCAGTACAACTGCGTACAGGGTACAACGCGTACAGGGGTACAACGCGTACCCGCACACATTGAATGCAATGGGCCGGCCGGGGCACCGATCGGTCCATTGCAGTTCAATGCGTGCAGAGGTACAACGCGTACCCGCACACATTGAATGCAATGGGCCGGCCGGGGGCACCGATCGGTCCATTGCAGTACAACGTGTACATGGGTACAACGCGTACCCGCACACATTGAATGCAATAAGCCGGCCGGGGGCACCGAACGGTCCATTGCAGTACAACGCGTACAGGGGTACAACGCGTACAGGGGTACAACGCGTACCCGCACACATTGAATGCAATGGGCCGGCCGGGGGCACCGATCGGTCCATTGCAGTTCAACGCGTACAGGGGTACCACGCGTACCGCACACATTGAATGCAATGGGCCGGCCGGGGCACCGATCGGTCCATTGCAGTACAACGCGTACAGGGGTACAACGCGTACCCGCACACATTGAATGCAATGGGACGGCCGGGGGCACCGATCGGTCCATTGCAGTACAACGCGTACAGGGGTACAACGCGTACAGGGGTACAACGCGTACCCGCACACATTGAATGCAATGGGCCGGCTGGGGGCACCGATCGGTCCATTGCAGTTCAACGCGTACAGGGGTACAACGCGTATCCGCACACATTGAATGCAATGGGCCGGCCGGGGGCACCGATCGGTCCATTACAGTACAACGCGTACAGGGGTACAACGCGTACCCGCACACATTGAATGCAATGGGCCGGCCGGGGGCACCGATCGGTCCATTGCAGTACAACGCGTACAGGGGTACAACGCGTACAGGGGTACAACGCGTACCCGCACACATTGAATGCAATGGGCCGGCCGGGGCACCGATCGGTCCATTGCAGTTCAACGCATACAGGGGTACAACGCGTACCCGCACACATTGAATGCAATGGGCCGGCCGGGGGCACCGATCGGTCCATTGCAGTACTACGCGTACAGGGGTACAACGCGTACAGGGGTACAACGCGTACCCGACACATTGAATGCAATGGGCCGGCCGGGGGCACCGATCGGTCCATTGCAGTTCAACGCGTACAGGGGTACAACGCGTACCCGCACACATTGAATGCAATGGGCCGGCCGGGGGCACCGATCGGTCCATTGCAGTACAACGCATCACTGTACATGTGACTGGCATATGTCAGCATGCCTGTCTCAGATGGACATATGCCAGCCACAGATAGCTCCCAGGGAGTGAGGGGCACACCTACATCACGACAGCCTGTCCAAACTTTATCATAAGGCATGTAAGGCTGCATTTCCTATTGTGTGTATGTTGGTGTACATGTTGTCCTGTGGGTGTCACCTGTGGGCAGCCACCCCCAGGCTGTGCACGTGTTCATGGGGATAGGATCCTGGGTGTTACGTGTACATGACCACTGTGATGTGCAACTGTTCATATCTGTGCATGTGCCATGGTCACATTTCACGGTGGTGTATGTGTATGTCATGTCACATACCCCGTGAGTCCCATGTGGAACGGTATGTTTGAGCCAGGGTGTCCCAGTGGCACAATAGTGATGGTCCTCCACAGTCTTTGTGCATGTAGTGTTTACAATGTCTCTGATTTCATGTGCACAATGGGAGACAGTCTCCACATCCAGGTTGTGTGTGCATGGACTTTGATGTTGTGCGTGTGTGTGTCACAGACGTCCATGTCTGTCCTGCCGTGGCAAGTGGGGCCACTACCTGTGGGGGTCATGGTTGATTTGCTGTGGTGTATACATGATACTCCATGTAATGCCAGTGTCCATGTGACAATACAGGGTCCCTGGGAATGTACCTGTCGTTGAGCTGTGGTGCCTGGGGCACATCTGTCCTCACATGTCACTGTGGGGGGTGATTGTGACACGGCAGCAGGAGATGGGAACTGTGACACGGCCTCATGATATCCAATGGGCCAACCTGGGACTAATTGATGCCACCTGTTGGACCGTGTTGACAGATGTTGGCCATGTATGTACCATACATGTCCTTCCGGAACTGCACACTTCATGTAGTTGTGCCTCATAATGTTGGGATATTGAGTGTGTTCAATGCCGCATATGTGGGGTGACTGACAATCTTGCTTACTTCTCCTCTGCACTGCAGGGCTCCTGCTGTCCATCGACCATTCCCAGACCTGGCAACGATGGTGGAACGGTACAGCATCCGACGGTACCGCTTCACCAGGCAGCTGATTGAGGATTTGGCAGTGCAGTTGTCCCCACATTTGCAGCCTGGCCGGCCGTATCCTACAGCGCTGACCCCCAAGGTGAAGGTGATGGCAGCCCTACACTTCTTTGCCACCGGTACCTTCCAACATACTGTGGCGACTGCTGGTGGGATGTCACAGACCATGTTGAGCCGTGTGCTCCGCGATGTTTTGGCGGCAATGTTGCTATTCCTGAACCGGTACATCTATTTCCCTAGACTGCGACGACTCACTGACGTGAAGAGTGACTTTTATGCCCTGGGGAGGATGCCGCATGTCATTGGCTCCATTGATGGGACACATGTGGCTTTGGTACCACCACAGGCCCAGGAGCAGGCCTACAGGAACCGCAAGCACTACCACTCGGTCAATGCACTGGTGGTGTGTCTTGCAGACATGACCATCACACACGTGTGTGCCCGTTTCACTGGTTCAGCACACAATGCCTTTGTGATGAGGAGTAGTCGCATCCCCAGGATGATGGCACAGATGCAGAACCAGCGTGCCTGGCTTGTCGGTGTGTACTGACTTTGTGCCATTGTGTGTGATCTGATCTGTAGTATTCCGCCCATTTTTCCAAGTCAGCTAATGTGCACTTGTCTGTCCGTAGGTGACTCGGGATACCCCAACATGCCGTGGTTGCTGACACCCCTCAGGAACCCTGTGACACCAGCCCAGATGCGCTACAATGAGGCACATGGTCGGACCAGGAGAGTGATTGAGCGGACATTTGGTCTCCTGAAGAGCCGCTTCCGCTGCCTGGACAAGACCGCAGGGTCCCTCCCATATGCCCCTGCGAAAGTGTGCAAGATTATCATCGTCTGCTGCATGCTCCACAACCTGGCAGTGCGGAAGGAGTTGCCTCTCATCCAGGATGACAATGACCAACATCCGCCACCTGTGGAGGATCCTGGCCTGGACCACGATGCCAGTGACGATGATGATGATGATGATGATGGTGATGTCCGCACACAGCTCATCACCAACTTCTTTAGCTGAATGTGAATATCCTGAGGTGTCATGTCAATGATGAGAGTTGGCATGATGTGTGGGTGGTGCTCTGGTGCTGTTGGAGTGTGTCCATGGGCTACTTGACTGGATGTGTGTTGCGATGTGTGCTAACAGGTGGGCTGTACTCCCCAACAGTGTTGACATGCTAACTTGGTTCTGGGTGGGTATCTTGTAACATGTATTGTGCATGAGTTTTGCTGTTCTGTCCTGTACTCCATTGCTTTTGACTGTGTGTCATTTCTGTCCTTCACAGGGTACTTTCAGATTCGTTTGGTCAACTGTGTCCACCGACGACGTGATTGCACTTCCAGGCTGGTAGCTGTTGTGTCCCTACAGGTGATGTGCGCCACACCCATGGACTTCCTTCTGTCTACAGTTGTTGACTGTGTGCCCGCTGCCAGGTGGGATTACCTTGCATCTGTAGTGGTTACGACATGTTGCAACTGTGTAATAAACCTGTGCTTCACTTTGTGATGTGCGTTGTCTGTGGTCACACATTTGAGTGCCATTTGCTTACTGCACCTGTGGGCTACTTGACTACAACTGGGAATGGGTGTGGTGTCTGTGCATTGCACCGTCTTCCCTGGCAACATCAGTGTAGGCAATGAGTCAGATGGCCTAGGTGTGTATGTGTTGTGTAGCCCTGGTGGTGTGTCTCCCTCATATGTGTCATGTTGCCTTTACTCACATGCCTGTGTTGTCCTTGCTGTTGCAGTTCGCATACACAGTGTAATTTTGCAGTTCATCATCCCCATAACAGCACCCACGTTGGAATCACGACAGAGGCAAGTATGGTGTATTAGTGTGTTTATTGTGATACATTTGTGTTAATAGTGCATAGGATGGGTAGTGCTGTACATAAATCTTGCAATCCGAAGTTCCTAGGTGAATTGAAAGTCCTGGTAGACAGGATCCCCAGTATCGGGGCCACAGTTGTCTGACACATTGGTCCAACTTGTACTCCCCATGCAATGTGTGGGAGTAGTGTTGCCGTCAACAGGGTGAACAGTCTGTGCACAAAGGCGAACATCCAGAACAGGTTCAGGCTTCCTGGGAGTTGCGCTTGGCCATCGGCCTCTCACTTTCCCCTCCTCGGACGACCCCTCTTCTTGGGGGGGGGGCCCTCAAGTACAGGCTGCTGCGGTGCAGGGGACTCTCCGCCAGAGTCATCCTCCCTCCTTGTGGCAGTTGCAGTTTGTTCGGCACCAGATGTTGTTGGCACACAGGGAGGTGCGGACTGGTTGCTGTTCATCTGGCGGAGGCATTGTAAAATGTCCCTGTGCACCGCCGTCATCTCATGCAGTGCATCCCACTTGGACTCCACGTGGGACATGTGTGAGTCCACGCGGGACATGTGTGACTCCACGTGGGACATGTGGGAGTCCAAGCGGGCATGATGGGCAGCCTGCTGCTGTTTCATGTCTCTGAGGAGCCCCACTACCTGGCTGAGGTCTCCGGTGCTGGACTGGTACGCATCAGCTATGCGTACCAGTTGTGGGTCATCATGCACACCAGCAATGTCTGCAAGCAGCGACCTCTGTCTCCCACCCCTCCCACCACCCCTGCTGACATGTGCAGTGTGTGCAGTGGCACGCACAGATAACCCTGGCCCACCTTGGGGGTTGGTGGTGGTGGTGGTGTCCATGGCCCCAGGTTGGTCCAGGGTCCCTGTGCTGGTGTTGCTCCTTGTTCTGTCCATGTCGGCAGGGATGGTATTTGTGGTGACAGTCGTTGGAGGGGTGGGTGCAGGGGTGCAGCTGGTGGTCCTGCTGGTGCTGCAGCTGGTGGTCCTGCTGGTGCTGCATGTTGACTTGCACCGGATGTGCCAGGTTGGTCTTCATCGTCCGAGGAGGACAGAGGCTGTACGACGCCAGTGAGCTCCGCATCCTCCTGAGCCTGGGACTGGGACTCCTCAGCGTCTGCTGCTGTGTCCCCATCATCACCTGTTTTTGGGAGACACAAACAATGTATGTTATGTTTCTGCAGGCATCAATGGTTGACACACATGACAGTTGTGACTGTGCCTCTGGGTGCGGGCCTGTACATTGCATTGTCCTAAGTCGTCACAGTCAGGGGTTGATATTGGTGTGGCACATTGTCCTGCATTATTTGGGCATTTCTATGTATTTTTTGGGGTGTGAACATGGTCTGCATTGGTTGTGTTTGGTTGACAGCCGGCCCTCCTTCCCACCCACCCAGCCAGTCAGTTATCCCACCATGGAACGTGCTTGCGTTGCAGGGAGTGGAAGTTGTCTCTCAGGATGTCAGTCAGTGGTGTCCTGCTGTTTGTTGGTGCACAGTTGGCAGCAGGGCCTTGTGCTCCCCACAGCAGTAGCCAGTGTCAGCCATCTTGTGAGTCCTTCTCCACTCCCTGTGATGTGAGCATGGTTCAGGGTGGTGTTGATGGGACAGTTGTGGGGGTGACCAATATCAGTGACTACGACTCCCATCATGCTATTGCCTCCACCCCACTTCCCAGCATTCCCATACTTACTTGCTTTTGTGGGGAGTTCAGTGTGTGTGGGTGTGAGAGCAATGGCAAGATGGCTGACAGTGGTGTCCTGCTGTTGGTTGGTGTGCAGTACCCAGCATGCCCTTGTGCTCCCCACGACACAGCAACAGTGTCAGACATCTTTGATGGCCCTTTCCACTCTTTGTGGGATGTGCATGCGTGAGTGTGAGCTTGCTGGGCCATGTGGTGGGGGACGTAGAGCTGTGACTACGACTCCTATCATGCTATTGCCTCCTCCCCCCTTCCCAGCATGCCCATGCTTCCTTCCTTTTGACTCTGCTTCCCTGTGGGGTGGGCTGGCTGTGCTGACAGGATGTCTGGGAGTGTTGTCCTGGCAGTTGGTTGGCTAGAAGTCCCAAGAGTGGCCCTGTGCTTCACACAACATAACCCAGGGTGGTGGTTCTTTGTGGGATCTTGTGTTAGGATGGGGGGCATTGCATTCTACCAGGTGGGTTCTGTGGAGTTGTGTTGGGGTGTGTGTGAGGGGAGGTGCTTGTGACTATGGTCAGTGCTGCAAGTCCTCCTTCCCACCCAGCTAGCCAGATATCCCACCATGGAACGTGCTTGCATTGCAGGGAGTGGAAGTTGTCTCTCAGGATGTCAGTCAGTGGTGTCCTGCTGTTTGTTGGTGCACAGTTGGCAGCAGGGCCTTGTGCTCCCCACAGCAGTAGCCAGTGTCAGCCATCTTGTGAGTCCTTCTCCACTCCCTGTGATGTGAGCATGGTTCAGGGTGGTGTTGATGGGACAGTTGTGGGGGTGACCAATATCAGTGACTACGACTCCCATCATGCTATTGCCTCCACCCCACTTCCCAGCATTCCCATACTTACTTGCTTTTGTGGGGAGTTCAGTGTGTGTGGGTGTGAGAGCAATGGCAAGATGGCTGACAGTGGTGTCCTGCTGTTGGTTGGTGTGCAGTACCCAGCATGCCCTTGTGCTCCCCACGACACAGCAACAGTGTCAAACATCTTTGATGGCCCTTTCCACTCTCTGTGGGATGTGCATGCGTGAGTGTGAGCTTGCTGGGCCATGTGGTGGGGGATGTAGAGCTGTGACTACGACTCCCATCATGCTATTGCCTCCACCCCCCTTCCCAGCATGCCCATGCTTCCTTCCTTTTGACTCTGCTTCCCTGTGGGGTGGGCTGGCTGTGCTGACAGGATGGCTGGGAGTGTTGTCCTGGCAGTTGTTTGGCTAAAAGTCCCAATAGTGGCCCTGTGCTTCACACAACATAACCCAGGGTGGTGGTTCTTTGTGGGATCTTGTGTTAGGATGGGGGGCATTGCATTCTACCAGGTGGGTTCTGTGGAGTTTGTGTTGGGGTGTGTGTGAGGGGAGGTGCTTGTGACTATGGTCAGTGCTGCAAGTCCTCCTTCCCACCCAGCTAGCCAGATATCCCACCATGGAACGTGCTTGCATTGCAGGGAGTGGAAGTTGTCTCTCAGGATGTCAGTCAGTGGTGTCCTGCTGTTTGTTGGTGCACAGTTGCCAGCAGGGCCTTGTGCTCACCACAGCAGTTGCCAGTGTCAGCCATCTTGTGAGTCCTTCTCCACTCCCTGTGATGTGCGCATGGTTCATGGTGGTGTTGATGGGACAGTTGTGGGGGGGCAATATGTGTGACTGCGACTCCCATGATGCTATTGGCTACACTGACTTGGCCAGCATACACAGAATTCCTTCCTTTGAGTGGTCTTCACTGTGTGTTGGTGTTGTTGTGGTGGCTACATGTCTGGATGTGTTTGTTAGTTCTATTTGTGCCACTGCCTAGCTGTAGTTGTAGTTGTGTTTGTACATGTGTTGGCACATTTGGATGTGACTTTTTTGATGGCATGTGTTGTGTTTATCTGACTGACATACACATTTTGGGATGATTCTGTTCTGGTTGCTGTGTAATTGCTATGAGTGCATGGTTTGACTCTCCCCTTGACAGTGATGTGTGTGTTTTGTGGCAGTATATTGTGTACATTTGTTGTGTACTCACCAGGCTCTGGGATGTCCTCTAGTCCATATACGCTCACTGGCGGAAGGATGGCCCGCACCTTCTCCTCCCAGGGCCTGAGGTATATTGGCTTGGCAGGAGGGCCACTGCCGGTGTATTGGCTGTTGATGTAGTCTTTCTTGAGCAGGTCCCGTACCCTCCTGCGCACGTCATACCACCTGTTCTGGATGTCGCTCTTTGTGCGCCGACATGGTGATTGTGCGTTCACCCTGTTGATGATCCTCTCCCACATCTTGGTTTTCTGGGAGATGGGGGTCTGTTGGACCAGTGTGCCAAACAGCTGTGGCTCTACCCTGAGGATCTCGTCTACCATGACTTCCAATTCACAATCTAGGAACTTGGGATTCTTCTTGGGGGGCATGGTGATGGGTGGTGATGGTGAGTGATGTGTGTGTTGGTGTGCAGGTGAGGGTGTGTGAGTGTGTGTTTTGCTGGGTGTATGTGAGGTAGGTATTTGTTGGTGTGCTGATGGTGTGTGGCTTGTGTGAGGGATGAGCTGTGGGTGTGTGGTTGCTTTCTCTTGGGTGCTGGCAGTGGAATAGCATTTGCAAAGGCTCATGGTTGTGATTTGTGTCCTTTATATGGGTGGAGTTGTGGGTGTGTCTTTGTTCTCTGTCCCCACCCCCCCAGTATTTATTGGCTTGGTAATTGCTTGTTTGGCCTTTTTTTGGGTGATTTTCCTTTGTACTGTCTGTGTATGTTGGAAACGTTCTTGTGACCGAGTCGGACCCTGCATTTGTCTCGTACGGTCTTCTCCGTTTCGTTCACGCTGTGTTTGGGCAGTTTTCTATGCTGCGAACGCGTCGGTCGCGGTGTTTTGTGTTGCTTCGGCTCGGTTTTGTATGCGTGTCGGTCGTGCGGCTTGGCCTCCGTCCGACTCGCTCGTGGTTTTCGCGCCTTGCATCGTACTTTGCGGTTTGGAGTTCGCGTGTACGTTTCGGTCGGATTTGTTCCGGGTGCGTGTCGGTCGGTTGGATTCGCGTGTTTTTCCGGCCGGATTGCTGTTTTCCGTGCGGCTCGGTCGGTCGACTTGGGTTCGGTACGTGTCGGTCGGATTTTTCACGCCTTGCATCGTACTTGGCGTGTCGGGCGCCACAGGTACGTGTCGGTCGGTATTATTTCCGGATCCGAGTCGGTCGGTGCTTTTTCCGGCCCGAATCGGAATCGACCCCTGAGTGTCTGATTATGAGAGGCCCAGTTAATTGCAACTAGTGTGCAACTTCTGTTACCACACATACTGGAATTTTGAGTTTGTCAGAAAACATTGACCCCCGAAAATGTTCCCAGGTATATATTGGCAAATCAAACCTTTCGATGTTTCAGAGGGAAAAAGGTTCAGAAAATACTAGGACATGTAGATTTTGCTGTGGTAAGCACCAAAAGCCGCCTGTTATGCCCCATTATTTTCACAGGTATAACCTGTAACTGGATTTATGTATCATATCCAATAATGAATGATTCGCAGGGTATCATTGTTTATTGGATGCAACAAACAGCGGTCCAATACCTGGGCACTCATGATCAGGTCTTTTTTAGTTTTTAAATATGCTCATGTGGAGCTCATGAAATTATCATTAAAGTGACACTTTCTTAGACTTGGGCGGCCATGGCTACCATCAGAGCAAACTGGTTCAGGGCATCTGCTTCAATGAAGATTCTAGCTAACTTACTCAACCCTTTTTTATTTTTTTCCAGGTAATACCACCTTTGGTTTCACGTGAAAGGATGTGCTACCTATTCTGTAGCTGATCATACAATGTATACTTGGGCCCATATTTATCAAGGTTTTGCGTCTCCCTTGGAAGGGGACGCAAGGGCAATGCAAAATCTCCACAAGATTTATCAAGCCACGCAAGACCACCTTGCATGCGTGGCTTGATAGCTCCAGAGTAACGCAAGGCAGAGCAAATCGATGCCTTGCATTACTCTGCAGCAGGGAGGCATGCCCTGGGTGGAGTGTGAGTGTTCCCACGCATCCACCCATGCATTCTGACACATTCACAGATTTACCAACACTGGGAGACCTGGAATGCACCAGAATTGTATGCCTCCCCACCAGATGTGCAACGAGGAGAAATATCTATAGTTCTACTCCTTTTTCCCTCTTTCTAAGTGTGCTGCATTGTGCAGCAGATGTTGAAACAGGAAAATGTCTTTGAGGATCGTTTTTGTGCAGGAAGGCATCCCTTCCTGCATAAAAATGATCCTGGCTAAGTTGCAGGCAACCTTGCATCATGGTACAAGGGTGCCTGAGCTGGCACTAGGCTGCAGTTTGTGCGCCAGTGCATGCAGAGAGTAGGAATGCTCTGTATAATGTTAAGTGCGGCGCATGCCTGCCCTCTCCCTTTCACACAGCATAGCACAGCAAGGTGGCTTGCTGCGTTGCATGAAATATTGATAAATATGGGCTGAAGTATGCAGTGCTCCGGCTTCAATTATGTTATCTGTAAACTCATTTTTTTGACTGGTTCTACTTTCAAAAGTTAAATGCAACCTCTGTTGACCCTGGTGAGACAGTAAAAAGCTTTTCAGTCTTGTTGAGCTAAAAGTTATGTCCTGCCTTGCATGCACTGTGGCCGAACGCTTTTTGTGATGTCATATAGAATCTATGTATACAGAAGGATCCACCCATCACCTGGAAGAATTACTGATGCTGTGCATGACCTGGTGCCAACATGCTGCTCATTGGGTTCTACTCCTTGTAACTATCTTATAAAAATCTACTAAAACCTGCATAGAAGAGTGGACCTTCTATCTCTGTCACATTGGTGAACAGTTGGTTTATAATTCAACCATGGATTCTGTAAGAAAAAAACAGTGCCTACAACAAACAGGGCCCTCAAGAAAAAACAAGTAAAAGAGGAAAAAGAAGAAACAGAATAAAAGTGCAAAAGTGCCCCCCAGTGTCACTATGTAGTTGAGCAGCCCAGGAGAGGCAAACTGCATCATAAGAAACTGGCCCAAAGAAGTTGTGGTGGTGTTCGAAGCAGTCTATGCATGGGGCTAAAGGCTGCAGCTTGAATGTATTGCAGTTGACTTTAGATATGTGTGTGTTGACGTTGGTGTATGAAGCACATGAAATCTTCAGGGCATTTGTAAAAGAGAGACCAAAGTTGCGAGAGTCAACTGTGGGCTATGCGAGACAGCGTGTTGCTGTTCGTGAGCTGAGGAAAGGAAAACGAGGTGAAAGGTGTAGCGTGTTGGGTTTGTGGAAGATGTTTTCTGCACGTTTGCAAGACTCGCTAAGCTTTTGGGCTCCAAGGCTCTTCATAAGGTACAAAGGAATTGAAGCCATGCCATGACAAGGTAAAAAGTGTGCATTGATCAGTTTATGAATGGAAAATCTTCTGAGATCTAGTCAAGATCTGAGAATAAACTGATATCAATATTCATTAATGTAGATTCTATATTACAGAAGAAGAACTCTCGCTCAGCTCCAAGATAGAGAACTGTTGTAACTTACATACTGGTTTCAGGATAAGCGATGAAAGAAGAGGTGTGCCCTGTTGTGATGTTTATTGCTGTATTTACAGAAAGTGTTGTAGGACACCTTGGGTGAAGGCAATCAATACTTCCAGTGAATCCAATGAAACAGAAGAAAAAGCGGTAGTTTCTGAATAGGTTCGTTCATAAACTATGTATTCCTCTATTTTTGCACTGTTCTTATGTACATATTTAGTAATAGATTGGGTTATATATTGGGTTCAATGTGTATATGTCCGATAAATAATAATATGATATTGTGTATGTGTCTACATTGGAATGTTGTGCATATGTGGTGTACTTGGGGCATCATTTATGTGCATACATGAGTTGCACATTTGGTAAAAGGTATTCATTATATAAAAAAAGATTTCCTGGTCTTGCTGCTATTGGGATGCAATACTTCTGGATTTGACTGCAAGAGTACACCACACATCTTGCGAATCGTACATTGAGTAGCTTTGGGCATTCACTCTCATTTCTTGCTTTATGGGTTGCTGGAGTTAAAAACAAGTCATTGGTTCATATATCTCTTTGTCCCACACCACACACTATTTGTTCCTGATGTACCTGGAGAACCGTATGGATTCATATGTTTGGACTAGCATCCAACCCTCACCTAAGTGATGGCTTTGCCAGTGTTCTGCATTTTCACCTTGTGGAGGTTTTGGCACAGTATGTCTGTGGTAATTCCATCATAAGGGGATGGAGCCAGTTTGAATTTCTGCTCTTTCTGTGTAATTCTACCGTAAAGGTGTGGTAGCAGTTTGGACTGCCCCATTTTATGTGTATTTACACATTATGTGGGTGGTAGCATGTTAGATGCTCCAATGAGGTTCTCATAAGTTATTGTAATTCTATTTTGATTAGTGTGATGAATGAGCAGCCCCTAAGACAGTATTGATTAGTGTAATGGTGAAGCACTCAAGATGACATTCATGCAAAATTGTAGGATGGGGATCATCAGTGTTGCTCAGTTTGACTGTTTTATATTTTATTGTATGCAGGTTTATTTCAAACATTCCTTGCAACATCAGTAATAATATTGGGTTTGCTTGTGTTAGATAAGGTTTTGACGTACTCTTGTCAGAGAACCCACTATATTTGATCCAGACTTAAATCTTGGTGAGATGTTCACTCGTAATGCAGTTTTGTGTGAGTGTTAGAAAGTGTGGTAAGTGTCTGTTTGAATGTTTAGTGAAACATTGCATTTCTATTATAGTGCATGATGTGTTAACTTCGAGGTTGTTTGGGTTGTAAACTTGTGGATAGATGTGTGGATTTTCCTTTTGTTTGCTATTGCAAACAAACATTTGCAATGCAATAGGTCTCGCAAACATTTGCGAATGTTTGAGCTATTGGCATTGTAAAAGACAATGCCTTTCATTTATGTGTTTTAAAAAGCTGCAAGTGGTGTGTAAACACGCACTTTGTACCTATAGTCCTTGCTTAAGAGAAGCACGGCTGGCAGTAACTGCGCCTCTTTTACTGCCAGCCTCTAGTAAGCAAGGACTTTAAGTACAATGTGGGTGTTTAAGCACCGCTTGGAGGCTTTCAAAACACAAATAAAAGGCATTGCCATTTACAAAACCAATAGCTCAAACACTCGCAAATGCGCTACTAAATGCCCCATATCAAGGAACCTTCAGCAGTCCTAGCGTTTAGTTTTCAAGACTTTGCATTCTGGGACCTGCAGTTCTGTACTTCTTAGCCCTGGATTTAAAAGTCCCAGAAGAACACTGCATGCAGGCCTGGGTGATTTATCGTTCTGCACAGCCTCTACATGCTGCCACAACTGACAGAAAGTTGACTCATGCGGACGGAAGCCTGACTCCCGCACCACTAAAGCGCCAAATAAAGACGTCTTTGGCAGACACTTTGGGACGACTCACATCTGGCGTTTGCAGCATTAAGAAGTGACATAACTACACAGGCGCTACATAATGTATTCTCAACTATGTCAGAATCCCAAATATATATATTTTTTTTTGGGGGGGGACATCTCCGATACTGCCCGAATTACATTAAAACAAAAAGAAAAGAAAATATTAGATCCTTGATAGTTAATGTTATTTTGAATTCCAGGTTTGAGGAGTGTGAGGCAGAGGCATGGAGCATGCTGGGATAACATAGCAGGCCTGCTGACTTGCCAGTATTGAGTGTGGTTATGGTGACAATGTTAACAGCAGTTCATCCCACATGATATTGGGCGTTTAAAACTGTTAATTATCCTTGATTTAATTAGTAGCTATTCATTCACATGACACGTGCTTCCAGAAACCTTTTATTCCTGATAGACAACCATAATTCAGATGTTCAGTACCGAATACCATTAGTAATGGTCAAAATTCTTGACAACCACTGCCACGAAGCTGCCAGGAACTTCCAAACACCTGGCATTTGTTACCCGAATTCGGCAGTAGATACCGTTGAAAGACTCAAACAAAACAAGGCAGGGTTGGAGGACTATCATCAATGCGCAGGAAGGAACTTGTGGTTACTCCATATTTTGCGTCACTGTAGGCCATCAAATTGCTTGTTTAGTTTTGATTCCTGGGCAACTCTGATTGGGTCATGTACGAGTAAGAGGTGGAGCTTCTTAATGGTAACATCTCGAAACAGGAACCCGCCAATTACCAGTTACCAAGAATACATTTTATTTGAAATGATTCTCACACGTATATATTTAGATGAAAGAGCGTAGTTTCACCGCATAGATTTTTTCACAATGCAGCACTTTTCTTTCATTGCTGCAAAGTAGGCAGAAAGGAGGGCCATTTAAATCCAGCCACCCAATCAGATTACGCAGTGCCAAGCTTGAGAGCTGACGTACACCACGGATGTGTAAGAAGCTGGCTCTCCTGGTGAATGTAAATGACGTGGTGCAACCTTCGCCATTGTAGCGCAAGCGCCATCAGAACAGTTTTGTTTAATACAAGTTCCACGAAAGTATCAGACGGCAAAAATACATTAATCAATTATAAATAATTATTGTCCTGGAAAACATCAATATGAGTCTTGCTGGCGGTGTTAAGCCTGAGTGCTGACGTACACCACGGATGTGTGAGAAGCTGGCGGTTTCTCATACAATCGTGCTCTGTGTGAGCGCCGTCTCCTGGTGACTTTAAATGACGTGGTGCAACCTTTGTCATTGTAGCACAAGCGCCATCGGAACGGTTTTGTTTAATATGAGTTCAATCAATACGAGTCTTGCTGGCGGTGTTAATAACAAGTAAATAAACCAGTAGTGCCTAAAGAACACAAAACACTTATGAGTGTAAGGGAACTGTAATTGGCCGGTGCTCCTCGCGTAAAACCGGAAAGGATGTTTCGGAGTGCTAACCAATAAGGAGCCATGAAATATAAGCGCTATAGGAGTAAACCAATTGCAAGCAGCAGGCTGTGTTGCACTGCGTGATTACAGCTGGTCTTGCAGACAGCGTATGCACCCTGATGCTTTGACCTAAAAAAGAAGGAAAGCGTGTTATGTATACTTCTGTGCACTCAATGTCCTGTAGCCTTCTTGTGAATTTTCTCTGAGTGTGTGATGCACGATCCAATATGAGTGTTTGGGGATTCTTCCGGAGTCTGTTGGTAGACTCAGAGAAGAACTGCCAGAGCAAGAAACAACAGCTCCTGGTGGGGTGTTACTTTTGTGCTTATGTTTGAAACCTCATGCTTAAAGCAACTTCTAATGATTGGATAATTATCTTTATATAACACAAACTCCTGTATTTTTCAAACATTTAGGTTTTGTCTGTAAGTTATAAACCTTCATTTGACACTGAACATTTGTAAGCCAGTCAACATCAAGAATGGGGTACATTTGAATAAAATGAACCAAGAAAATTCATTTTTTAACTATTAAGGTTTTGAGCTTGCTCCATCCCTTATTTATAAGGTACTGGAATTGTATTGTGTAAAGCAAATGCTCTATTACTTACCGGTAATCTTCATTACTCCGGGTCCCGTTGTTCTCGTCCCATTCATAACAAAGTGGAGATAACCATCTCCCGACAGAAAAAAACAAGAGGAATGCTGGGACCCTAATACTGCCCCTCCCACCGGGAGTACATAAGCAGTACTTACCCAGCATCCCTCCTGTACAACCAAGCCCACACAGGAAGGCCGGCCGTCCGGGAGGGAGGGAGGGGCGTATGAATGGGACGAGGACAACGGGACCCGGAGTAATGAAGATTACCGGTAAGTAATAGAGCATTACCCCCAGGTCCCTTATGTCCTTGTCCCATTCATAACAAAGTGGAGAATACCAAAGCAGAAAACCGGCCTTCCTAACCCACACGCACACCCAGGAAACCACCACAAAAGCAGCAACCCAAGGGAGCACCGAGAAGGGAGGAAAGGAAGACCGCAGGAAGCAACCGGCCCGCAACCCAGAACAGGACAGCAGGGACCAAACAAGGACCGGAGACAACCCAGAAAAAAACAGAAGGGCAGGGCCCCAAAAGGAGGCCGTCAAGCAGAGAAACCAGAGACAGGGCAACCAGGACCAAGACCCAAAGGACATGGCCAAGAAGACCCACCGGACAAGGCCGCCCAGGCCAGCCCACCAGGAAGGCACCCAGGACCCAGCAGCCACACAGACACAGCAAACCACGACCTCCCCGAAGAAGGCCAAAGAAAGAAGCCAAGACCGGCCAACAGAGCGCAGGCACAAGCACCCAGACCAACAAGGAAGGAGGAAAGCACAGGCCAGAAACCGGCCCACCCCACCAAACCGAACGACCCGGCCCCAGAGAGCCCAGAGGAGAAATCCAACCAACCCCCGCCGAGGAGGTCCAGGAACCAGGAAAGAAAAACCAGCACCCCCAGGGCCACCAAACGACAAGCACCCAGCCCAGAGGGAAGAGCTGCAGCAAGAACCCAGGGGCCGAACAGGAGCGAGACCCCAACCAAACCGAAAAGGACATGGAAGGAGACAGAGACCCGAAACCCCAGGAGGCCAAAAACCCCACAGGGAAGGAGGTCGCAACCAAACCAGGAAGGCCACCAAACCCAGAACAGCAGGGGCAGAGGAAGCCAACCCAAAGACCACAGGCCAGAGACGCCCCCAGAAAGAACCAGCCGACAGCCGACCAACAAAAGAGAGGCCAACAAAGACCGGAAACCAACAACGAACAAGCCCAACAAGGGCGGTGTTACAATTAAAAGAAAGATACGTAGTCCAGTGATGTAGTTCAAGATCACAGCTTTATTCTTCAGATAGGATCCATATTAAGTCTCATGCTAGGCGTCATACAATGCCCCACCAGGAGCAGCCTCCTGCCGCTCAGCCCTTCCACACCAACTGATTCCTTCTTCCACTCAAACACTCTCAACATTCTGATGACATCACATAGACTGAGCAGCAAGGGAAAGGGCAACAATAAAGAGGATGCATTAATCACTTGCTAGATTACAACACATCCCCCCCTCATTAAAATTGTAAAAATACCAGCATGCAAGATCATAGTACATACATGCAATATAACTAACAATAAATAAATGTGCGGAGGTGGACATACACACATACGAAAAGTGTAGCATGCAAGATCATAGTACATACATGCAATATGACTAACAATAAATAAATGTGCGGAGGTGGACATTCACACATACGAAAAGTCAAGAGCTTCAAGAATAACATCAAAGTTTAAGAACATCGTCAAACACCACATCCCCATCCCCTCTAGAAAAGACAAGAGAAACACAAAAGTGTTGTATTCTTCAAATCACACGCCTAAACTCCAAGGCGTAACACTCTAGAGTAATTTTACAACCCCTAAACACAGGGTACTACGTAAACCCAAACCAAAAACAACGGTAAATCCAGAGAAGCTTCAGAGTCTTCTCATATTCCCAAACAGTGAGAAAACAATACTCTCATAATAACCACAGGGGGTAAAGACACAAATTGCCTATAGGGTGACGAACCTATGTCAACCCACAACCAAGGACAGCGGCAGGACTAGGGACAACCCTCTACTGCACACGCTTGCAGGACTAGGGAAACTACAAAACAGCGGCAGGACTAGGGACAACCCTCTACTGCACACACTTGCAGGACTAGGGAAACTACAAAACAGCGGCAGGACTAGGGACTAACCCTCTACTGCACACGCTTGCAGGACTAGGGACACTACAGAACTTCCCCTACTGCACTCACTTGTACACACACGACTGCGCTGCATGCACTTGCAGGACCCGTTGCTTATGGGGTGACGAACCTATGTCAACCCACAACCAAGAACAGCGGCAGGACTAGGGACTAACCCTCTACTGCACACGCTTGCAGGACTAGGGACACTACAGAACTCCCCCTACTGCACTCACTTGTACACACACAACTGCGCTGCATGCACTTGCCGGACACGTTGCTTACGGGGTGACGAACCTATGTCAACCCACAACCAAGAACAGGGGTCAAAACTAATGATACAGCACCACCATATCCAACATTCACTCATCAACACAACAGTGTAATCTCATTGAATACGTTCAACACAACAGAGCACAGCGCAATGGGAAACAAACAAAGCAATAAACTTAATAACAGTGTACATAAGTATGGTATTATGCATTATGGCAAAAACATAGATGACACATCCGAGAAGTTACCAAAACAGTCTAATGACCGGTGAATGACTTCTCACCCAAGACCACCATCCAAATAGCATTAAACAAATGCTCACTCCGATGACCACGTTGCTCATTTTCCATAAGAGTTCATTTCATTACTTCATCACGGGGAGCAGCGTTATTAATCCGATGTCACCGCACAATTCCGTTTCCAGTCATGGTTGGCAACGTGAGAAGAATACAGGCAGGAAGTGTAGACCCGCCAATCATAAGATGGTGGCACGCTGCGTGAAGAGTGCCGGATGGTTCCTCGCTGCAGAGCGTCTTTTCCTCGCTGCACGGGCGCCCAAGCTCGCTCCACAGGTAACTGCCACAGGCAATTCAAATGATGCCGTGGGTGGGAAGCTAGAGCAACCAAGCCAGTTCCATTTCCTTTTCTTTTTCGACACACTTACTCGGACATTAATCACCAACAGCAAGGTAGCTCATCACAACAGCCGGGACTGGAATGCTCCTCCAGACAAATACGTTGGCACTTTAATTGCATAACCATGACACACCGGGGCCCGAATTTTGCCCCCGATCACTGAATCTGACGGGCCGGTAACCACACACTGGGACAGTTTAACCAAAAACGAACCGCTATCACCGGGGCTCGACATATGCCCCCGAATACTCAATGTCCCCGAGACAAGTCCAGGCGCAGTTAAGCAACACTGCAGTCAAGGTTCATAATATTCATGCATGGCCGGGTGCACAACACACACTGCCGATTCACTGCACATGTAGAGTTCAATCAAAGGCTTACAGGGTCTCTTCTTTTGTTTATATTGTAAGCTTTAGAGTTACTTACAGTTCAAGGCAGACCAAAACACTCAGAATTATACACTGTGTGGTACAATCAGGGCCAATGGAGGGACAATACAGCAGAAGCTGGCAATCACTCTTCCAAGACAGCAGGCAGGCAAACAGAAACTGGACACTTGAGTAGTGGGCGACCGATGACAGGGTCACTGGTGGGGCATTAAGGGTGCCAGGTTTCTTCAAATCCACGTGTTGTAATATCACTTACTTGAAGTTCCTTTAGTTTTAGAAGTCCATTCTCTATAGAAGTAGCAGGCAGGTTCTTTAAAATCGTCGCGAGTGTTACAATTAAATGAAAGATACGTAGTCCAGTGATGTAGTTCAAGATCACAGCTTTATTCTTCAGATAGGATCCATATTAAGTCTCATGCTAGGCCTCATACAATGCCCCACCAGGAGCAGCCTCCTGCCGCTCAGCCCTTCCACACCAACTGATTCCTTCTTCCACTCAAACACTCTCAACATTCTGATGACATCACATAGACTGAGCAGCAAGGGAAAGGGCAACAATAAAGAGGATGCATTAATCACTTGCTAGATTACAACAGGCGGGGACAGGGCCACCGGCCACAACCCCCAAAAACCCCCAACCCCAAAGGGAGGGAAAAACAAGGCAGGACGGGAGACCAGGGCAACCGGGAACACCCAGCAGCCCCCAAACCAGGAAACAACCAGGCAGGAATCCACCGAACTACAGAGGGCAGAAAAAAACAGGCGCCAACACGGCGGAGGACCGCACAGGCACCCCACACCCAGGCCAAGCACGCAGCAAGGGCAGGAACAGCGGGAAAAAACGGCCCCAGGATGCACAGCACCCAGACCAAAAGCCCACAATGCCCGACCCCAGCAACACCGGAGAGGAGGCAAGAAAACAGCACAAAACAGGGCAACAACCCAAAAGGAACAGGAAGCCAGGACCACAGCCAAGCAACCCGCCGATGCAGGCGGACCCGCAGGCCCAACCAACCCCCGGAAGGAGCCCACACAGCGCCCAGGCCAAAGCAAAGGGCAGGGAGAACCAGGGACCCCCAGCACACCACCGCCAGAACACACAGAAGGCCGGAAAAAGAAACAGGAAACCGCCAAAGCGGAAACCGGAGGAAGCAGAGAAGGCAGAGGGCCAAGCAGTAGCAAAGCCCCAGACAACACGCAGCCAGGAGGGCGGACCCCACAGAGGCAAGAGGAACACCACAGAACCGCACCCCAACCAGAGAAAGGGGGGGGCACCCAAACAGACACACACCGGGAACAAAGCCCGGGGAAGCAAGGGAAGACAGGAGCGAGCCAGGACACCAGAACCAGGAAGAACCAGGAACGCCCAGCAAAACACACCCCAGAGCCGGCCGAAAGCGACAGCACAGCCAGCAAGCCAAGGAGGCTAATCCGAGGCCACCCTGAACCAGCAGGAAGCCGGCACATCCTGAGCAACAGGAGGCAACCCAGGACACGCCAACCCAGAAGCAGCAAACACCAGGACCCCACACAGGTCCCAACATGGGAACCGCAACCCAGGAGGACAAAGGCGCACAGCGCCCCGCCAGGACACACAAAGAGACAGGCAAGGACGCAGAGCCGAAAAAGGCGACCAACAGTCGCACAAAAGCGCAGGAGTGGGAAAGTCCTAGCAGACACCCAGCCAGGCACCCAGGACAGGAACCAGACGAGACCAGGACCCCCCAGGGAGCAAACGCACCCAGAGCGCAGACGGACCCCCAAACGGGAGAACCGCAGAACAGAAGAGGGGAAACAGGAGCTACGCCAAGGACACGGCAGCAGCGAAAGACAGCCAGGCCCAAACATCAGCGGCACGAACCCCAGGGACCAAAAGGCGAACCGCCACCGGAAACACACCTTGGGGGGGGGGACGCCAAGGAAAGGAAGAGCATGCGCCCAACCACACCAGCCTGAGAAGCCCACACCAGGCACCCGCAGGCGGCCCCAAACAGGAATAAACCAGGCCCGACCAAACTGAACCCCAGAGACCAGACGAGAGCAGGAACGTCGGCAGAACCAGGAGGGGCGGCCAGGAAACACCGAAGCAAGCCAAAGGCAAGCACAGATAGTGCCAGGGCAGGAGCAACCAAAAACAGAAGCACCCAGCAAGGATGAGGCAAGCAGCAGGAGACAGGACCAACCAGCCAGACCCCTGAAGCAACCCAAGCACACAGAAGGCCCCGGGACAAACACCTGAAGCCCCAGGCCGGAGCAAAGGAGAGCAGAACAGCCGCACAGGAGGCAGCACGAGCAACCCTGGCAAACCGAACCCACAGGCAGAGGGGAGGCACGACACCAGGAAGCCCCAAGAGGAAACAGGTGCAGCCCAAGGGACGGGAGGATCAATGCCCGGAACCAGAAGCCCCCGTGCACCAACCCCGACCAACCACGCAGAAGCCAGGAAGTGGAGGAGAACTCCCAGCACACCCAAGCAGAGCAGAAGCCACAACATAACAGGCAGCCCGCAGCGGAGGCAAGGCCCCCCGAGAAAGGGCGGGCAGACAGACGGACCCAGCACCCCCAAGGCCAGGCCACAACACCCACACCACCCCGAGAAGCAGGGACGCATAGGGGCCGCAAGAAAAGCGGGGACAACCCCGGCAGGCCAACAGGAACCCAGGGGAGGCAACAGGACCCCCATGCAGCCGCCAAAGGAGCAGGAACACAGTCCCACCACCAGCCGGGGGCAGGGAGCCGAGGAGGAGCCCGGAGCAGGGAGGACCAGAAGCGCACCCCAACAGGCCGCCTCCGAGGAAGCGAGAGGTGCCCCCGACCCGAGAGCAAGCAGCAGAGGGCATGGCACAAGCAAGCAGACAGGGAGACCCCAACAACACAGGGAATCCCATGAGCAAGCACAGAAAGAGCCAGCGAAAAAGGAACCTGCCACCACAGCAGCGACAGGAACCCACGCCAACCCGGGGCAGGCCACCAAACAGAAAGTGCGAATGCCAAAAACACAGAAAACCAGCAAACGAACAAAACGGAGAGGAGAACCCCCCCCAACAGCGCCCCAAAAGAAAGTGGCAGAAGGCACGCATGGCCAGGAGCAGGGGCACCACCCGAAGGCAGCGTCCCAAAGAGAGAGCACCGCAATACCAACAGGAACTCCCACCACACAGTCCAAGAGTGTGGAATCACAGGAATCTGAGCCGAAGTCGAGCACCGAACCCAGAACCACAGCGCCCGTTTGGCCAGCTCCAGCCGGAGAAGAGGCAGCGGCAGGAGACGTACCGGGCACTCCACCCGCCTCAGGGCCGCCAGCCTCCCCCCCCGTATCCGCGCTCCGCAGGCAGGGGCTGGAGCCAGAACTGGAGCAACCGCAGGCAAAAAGGAGGAAGCAATGAGCACAGGACACGGAACCCCTACCAGGAAGACAGCGTCCCAATCTCCGAGGGAGAACCCAGGGCCGACTCCAGTGCCAGCGGTGTTCACGGAGGTTCCTGAAAGAAAAAGGAGCGAAAACATCCAGAGCGGGGGCCACCAGAACAACAAGGCCCCCACCGCCACTAGGAACAGACAGGAAAGCAAAAGCCCGCCGTGTAATACACCGTCCGGACTCGAACCCACTACCAGCTCCATGGCAGAGACACCACTCACCAGCTGGCGCCATCACCACCAGGGCAGCGATGCGTGCACCGAAGGAAGGGAAACACAAAACCCAACCTCCGACCAGCATAGACAGCCTGCCATCCTGTGGGAGAGAAGATATTTTTTTTTTTTTTTTTTGAACACACATCAAGAAGGAAACGAAAACCCGGCAAGCGGGACTCACCAGGAGCGGGGGCCAACCCCAGCAACAAGGCCCCCACTCCAAACGTCCAGCACATCAGGAGACCGGCAGGAACACAGGAAGCGCAGCACATCCCACCCGGCCAAGCTCGGGAAGAGGAGCACCCGACCCAGAAGAAACCCGGGAGATCAAGCCCCAGCCGCAAAGGGCCGGGAGGACATTGCAGGAACACAGCAAGCGCAGCACATCCCACCCGGCCAGGCTCGGGAAGAGGAGCACGCGACCAGCAGGACACCGGCACCAACAGGGACAGACTCCCAGCAAGCCCAGCAGGCCAGGAGAAAGCCCAGGGAAACCCCACGCCCACACAGCCAGGCAGCCGGGCGAGGGAGAAGAAAGCACCGCCACTTCAGCCCAGCAGGAGCAGCACCAGCACACCACGTCATTCTGTCGACAGACAGAAAAAAAGAACAATAGGGATGCTGGGTAAGTACTGCTTATGTACTCCCGGTGGGAGGGGCAGTATTAGGGTCCCAGCATTCCTCTTGTTTTTTTCTGTCGGGAGATGGTTATCTCCACTTTGTTATGAATGGGACGAGGACATAAGGGACCTGGGGGTAATGGTGTTCACTGATTTTATTCATTTCTTTTGACCACATTTGTTTCTAGAGCAGTACGCACAGAGTCAATTACTAATGATATTTTAGGCTGAGGTACAGTTGTGCTGTCAATAAGTATAACATCCTTAGTAAAAGCTGTGTAACTCCACTTTAAAAGCAACTCTACCCCAGTAGTATTGACCAATTCACATAACTGTCTCAGTTCATATAATGTAAAGAAACTGTAGGTAACGACATACTTAAAATAATGTCTACTTCTGAAAGCGGAATAAGGTCAGCTAGGAAAAAGTCACAAGACAAATAGCTATAACTTTATATACCAATAAAATATACTTTGCAGGCCACCCTTCACAGATCACAGCCATTGGCCTAAAAAGCAAAATAGTTCTCTTGTTTTTATCTTAATATATATGCATGCATCTACGCTGTTATAGTATAGTATGCATTTCCTACTGCAATGTGGGTAATGCATGAAACCAACAAGAGTTGTACTACTGTAACCAAGTGCCATTATAGGTTCAGTCAATGGACATTATTGATGTGTATCGCTGGGCCACTTTCTCTTCTGTATGTATAGTGCGTGAATATTATTACTCCGTTTTATCAAGGTCTTATCTCCACATGCCTACATTTCTTTATTTGTTTGATCTACCATAGTATAGTATTTCTGTTTTAAAAAAAAAATGTTTACAGATTTAGAGATAATGATCTTCAACTTATGCCTAACAAAGGCAAAAATTCAGAAATGCACTGTGGCATCCAAAGGCAATAAATAAAATGTACTTTGTATTGGAAACCGTGTCCTCCGGTAAATTAAACTTTGAATGTTCAATACATGGATAACGAATATATCTCTAAAGGATTGTTTATGTGAATTAATTTTGTAGCATGATCATGGACCAAGGGCATTATGGTGTTTAACAACAGAACCTGACTATATCATACTGTTTTTAAAGAATAGGGCGATTAAGGGCCAATTTATATTTCAGCAGACGGCCTGTTGTTTTGCCATGGGGACGGAGTAGATAATTCCATCCTGTTAGAAATGGGGGGTCTCTAGTTGCCAATGGTTTGCACCTTTAACCAAATAGGGACTCTTCCTTCGAGTCAGGGTAAAGGGGATACACTTCTAAAATAATCCCTGCTCACCCCCTTGGTAGCTTGACATGAGCAGTCAGGTTTAACTCAGAGGCTGTCTGTAAAGAATTTGCACATAACCAACAGTAATAGAGTGAAAGCACTACAAACGGACACCACACCAGTTTTAGAAAAATAACCAATATTTGCCTGTGCAAACAAGACCAAAACGATAAAAGACCAACATACAGTAATCAAAATCAAAATTATGCACTTTGCAAGAATGACTCAAAAATGCAGTTCCTTGAAGACAGTAGCTCCATCCGGGGCTACCATGGTGCTGAAAACAACAGAATACAACAGTTCCACCGACCACATCGGTGCGAACCGGCGTTAGTGTCAGCAGACTCGCAAACAGTACCTTAGGTTGCGACTGATCGCGTTGGTGCGGGCCGGTCGCGGCAACGGTCACGGTTGCGATGTGAAACATAGGGGTGCAGTGTGCGGTGCCCTCAGGTCGCAGTGCAGGCAGTTTCTTGGTGACGTTCGTCCAGCGATGTCGGTGAGACCAGGGCTGCTGTGCGAGGTGAGGCAGTGCTCGTGGTGGCGCTGACAGGTCACGGTGCAGGTGGCAGTGCCGATTGATGGGAGCTGGCGTCGGTCGGCCCAGAATGTAGTGTGTGGGACAAGACGGTGCGTTGTGTGACTTATGAGCAGTGCTCCCAAACCACAGTGCAGTCACGGGTGTCAAGGTCAGCGTGCAGCGATGTGGTTGGTGAGACCAGGGTGGTGAAGTGAAGTGAAGTGTGGCAGTGCGGAGTGCGGTGCCCACAGGTCGCGGTGCAAGCAGCGGCTCGATAGCAGCGGTGGTCGTCATCGCCAGTGAGACCAGGGTTGCGGTACGAAGTGCGGCGGTGCCTTCTGAGGTGCCCTCAGGACACGGAGCCAACAGTGGTGTCGGATGCTTTCCCCAACTCTGTGGCAACTGAAACCCATAGTTCCAGAGGCGCTACCCACAGGTAAGTGAAGTCTTTGCTGTCCCTGAAACTTTGTGAACAGGAGGCAAGCTCTATTTCAAGCCCTTGGAGATACTCAGCAACAAGTGAAAAAAGTTCAGTCCAGTCCGTTCACCTCCCAAGGCAGAAGCAGCAACTGCAGGCCAACCCAGCAAAACAACAGCACAGCAAAGGGGCAGTACTCCTCCTGGGAGTTCTTTCAGCTCTTCTCCTCGGCAGGTTCCTTGATCCAAGAGAGTTCTAAAGTTCTGGGGTCTGGGCCCCAATATTTATACTCAGTTTCTCTTTGTTCTCTTGGGCAGAGAGTGTCTGTGCTCAGTCCAAACCAGTTTGTTCCTTTCTGGCCCAGCTTCCTGGCAGGGGGTGGAGACAGCATTGTCCAAGGTAAACCAGGTGCAAGGAAATCTCCTCCCACTACTCTAAATGCAGCCCAGGTCTATTCAGCCCAGCCCTGACTCATCCAGGAAAGGCAGGACATACCTCAACCCCCCCCCCTGTGGCTATCTGAAGAGAATGCACATCCCCAGCCCCTGTCACCCCAAAGCCAGACAGTCAATCCACAAACCAGCAGAGGCACACAGGATGGCTAAGCAAGAAAATACCCACTTTCTAAAAGTGGTATTTTCAAACACACAGTAGAAAAAAACGTCTTTACTAAAAGATGCATTTTTGTATTCTGAGTTCAGGCATACTAAACTCCATCTTTCTATCTGGTCCCCATGGGAAGTTATACTTGTAAGATATTTACAAAGTATTCCCCATTCTATTCTATGGGACAGATAGCCTTTCGACAGTGAAAAATAAATTACACTGTATTTCACTATCAGGACATGTTACACACACCAGTACATGTCCTACCTTTCCCATACACTGCACCATGCTCATAGGGGTACCTTGGGCCTACCTTAGGGGTGACTAACATGTACTGAAAGGGAAGGTTAGTGCTTGGCAAGTGGGTACACTTGCCAAGTCGACATGGCAGTAAACACTGTGTGCAGACACTGCAGTGACAGGTCTGAGAACCCTTTGAAAAGGCTCCTCGTGTGGGTGGCACAATCAGTGCTGCAGGCCCACTAGCAGCATTTGATTTACAGCCCCTGGCACTCTCAGTGCACTTTGCTAGGGGCTAACTTGTAAATCAAATAGGCCAATTATGGAAACACCAATCCATAATACAATTTAGAATAGGAGCACTTGCACTTTAACACTGAACAGCAGTGAGAAAGTGCGAAAAGACACTAAACCAGCAAAAACAGAGTCAAAACCACCACGAGGTCAGAAAGCAAAAAGACAGGGGAAACACACCAAACGATGCAAGGTCTAACACATCCCACGAGTGGAGGGACCACCTGCCGAATTTATAAATGACCGCCAAGCTGGCGTTCATTTATAAATTCAGTCAGATGGCTCCACTGTGCCACTTGAAGCAAGCTGACTGAAGAAATCCAAACTGAGTGAAACTGGTCTTTGGTCGTGTGTGTTCTGGTTCAGGTAGGCTCTGGCCTAACAGTTCGGGTTAGACTAATCCATTTGGAGCATGGTTGAGACTGATTTGTATATGGTTGGGTCCACACTGAGGTGGTATGGTGGGCAAAAGAACGATGAGTTGAAATGCTACCCAGAGGAATTGCTGGTCGTTAACTTATTGCAAGCATTTCTCTCATTACCGTTTATGTATTTGATGTGACACTGTAATGTCAAAAAGATCACCTCCTCCCCCGGGTTTGAGTCCTGAGTGTCAGCTAACACTTACCTGTGACAGGGGAGGCCCCTTTGAAGTGTGCACCAAGTGTCATATGAAATACCCTGTGATACAAAGGGGATGATGGACGGAACGCTTGAGCCAATCAAACACTCACCCCCAGTCAACTGATCTGGGTTTAATCCATCATCATTCTTTAGCTCACTCCACCACCCCAGTTCAGACATGGCCATATGCAAATCAGTCTGACCCTGTGCCTCATGGGAACAGTCCAGCCCGAACTGCCAAGCCATGTCTTCCCTGGACCGGAAACAAGCATCCTAGGACCGGTTTCTGGCATTCCAGCCGTCATCAGCCAGGCTTGCTTGAATCCAGTGGCAAAGTGAGCAAGGGACCCACGTCTGGGCATACCCCCGCCAACTTAGGGCGAACAAAGCGATACAAAAGGGGATGATGGACGGAACGCTTGAGCCAATCAAACACTCACCCCCAGTCAACTGATCTGGGTTTAATCCATCATCATTCTTTAGCTCACTCCACCACCCCAGTTCAGACATGGCCATATGCAAATCAGTCTGACCCTGTGCCTCATGGGAACAGTTCAGCCCGAACTGCCAAGCCATGTCTTCCCTGGACCGGAAACAAGCATCCTAGGACCGGTTTCTGGCATTCCAGCCGTCATCAGCCAGGCTTGCTTGAATCCAGTGGCAAAGTGAGCAAGGGACCCACGTCTGGGCATACCCCCGCCAACTTAGGGCGAACAAAGCGATACAAAAGGGGATGATGGACGGAACGCTTGAGCCAATCAAACACTCACCCCCAGTCAACTGATCTGGGTTTAATCCATCATCATTCTTTAGCTCACTCCACCACCCCAGTTCAGACATGGCCATATGCAAATCAGTCTGACCCTGTGCCTCATGGGAACAGTCCAGCCCGAACTGCCAAGCCATGTCTTCCCTGGACCGGAAACAAGCAAAATACCCTAGCAGGCCTGTCAAGCAGGTCTTGACAGTCCAGCAGGATCTGATACTGTAATGTCAACAAGCTGCCCATTGTGATGGTGGATGCCTGGCTGGTGGGACAAAAGAAGGCAGCAGGGCTGGGTGTTATCTACTTCTGTGCATGACAGTGTAAGCTTCCTTGAAATTAATCAAGTCCTTGGGCCCAGACCACAGGACATCCTGTAAAGGACAAAACATCACCTTCCCACTCTCAAAGCCTTTTGTCCCTGTCCTGGGAGCAAGTTCACACACTGCTAATTAGTGTCTGGCAAAAGTGGAGAACTAAATATCTAGATTTAGATTCCAGGAGCTTCAGGCAAAGGTAAGTTTCTTTTTTGCTTGAAATTTGTTTTATTAGTATTTTACAGTAAAGCATAAACACATTCCACAGTTCAAGGCTTATAGCAGGCAAAGGCCAGAGGTAATGGACAGGGGAATGTTCACATGCAGTATGATAGAGCACTTCATGGTGAGAGTTCAGCCCCACGGGGTAGGAGTGAGTCCTCAAAAAACTGAAGGGGGCGAAGTCTGAAAGGAGTGAATTGGCAGTATTCTAATTTAGAAAAATGGCCAATCAGCGGTTGCGAAGTATGCATGAATTTGAATTTGGAATGCGAGACTCAGCATGTTAGGAGTTCCATCGCCATGACATGCCAGAGGCGCTTGAACCACAAGGAGGTGGGTGGGGCTGAGGGTTTCTTCCAGTGGAGGGCGAGGGTTTGTTTAGCCGCCCCCAGCATTTGCACAATGAGACGCCAGTCGGAGTGTGTCATGGCTAGGAGGTGTTGAGGTCAGATACCCAGGAGGACCACTGGGGTGAGCTTGGTATGGTGAAGCCTACGGTGTCTTTGATGTGACTCAGTACTTCCTTCCAAAATATGGCTAGAAGTGAACAGGACCACCAGATATGAATGAAGTTTCCTGTCGCTGAGTTACAGTATTAGCAGAGGGGTGATGAGGCAGGGAACATTTTCTGTAAGCGTGTCGGCATGTAGTACCAGCGAGTCATGATTTTATAGGCTGTTTCGTGTTGTGGGATGCTTCTGTGTATCCTAGGGATGTCATGCCATAGTTGCTCCCACTGCTACGGGGAGATGTCCTCTGCATAGTCTGTGTGCCACCGCTTTTAATAGGTGTGAGAGTCCCCGTGTGCCATCAAAGGAACGCGCCAATGTCTCAAAGGGAGTGAGTGGTCGTGTTGCCCCTGTGTATTTGTTGGTGTGAGTAGCCAGTGCCGGAGTTGGTAGTATTGCAATCTTACTGTGTCAGGGAGGTGAAAATCCTTCTTGCATTAGTCAAAGGTCTTAAATACTCCTCCCTCAAAGAGATCCCGGATTGTGCGACACTCTCCCTTACCCAGACTAGAAAAGAGTGTGGCTGCAGGGCTGGAGGGAAGCTAGGTTATGGGCCAGTGGGGTATTGGGCAAGGGGAAAGAAGTGAGGCCCTTGGAGACTGCAATTTTATCCCAAATGTCTAAAACCGTTTTTGTAGGGGTGGCTATGTATGCACTTCGAGGCCGACTCTGTCTCGAGAGCCAAGCCAAGTCCCAAAGAGGTCTACATGCCACCACCCGCTCCATAAGAAACCAATGTTTTTCACGAACCACCCATTTGGAGATGTAGTGAAGTTGTGACGCCCAGTAATACACCAACAGATTAGGGCAGGCGAGTTCCCCCTGGTCTCTGGGCAACATGAGAAGTTTATTGGATCATCTCGGACGACCCCTTCCCCAGATAAAAGAGTTCACATCCCTCTGGAGGCGTAGAATGTCCGCCTGAGGCATAGGCGTGGGGAGGGTTTGAAATAGGTACAGGAGTTGTGGCAATATGGACATCTTAACTGCGTAAAGGCGGCCTAGCCAAGACATGGGAAGTGCTTTCCAAAGCCTCAGGTCCTCCAAAACAGAGCTTCTACACTCCGGCCAAATGGCCTGGGAACACGAGGTCAGGGAGGAGGTCACATTTAGGCCCAAATAACGGATCGAGTGGGTCGCCCATTGGAACGGGGTATGTGCTTGTAGTTCAAGTACTTCCTGCTGTGGGAGCAATAGGTTCAGCGCCTGGGACTTGGCCATGTTGATTTTGAGCCCCAAGATCTTTTCAAATAAGTGGAGGAGCAAGACTGGTGTAGGCAGGGAGGTTTTAGGATCGGTCAAGGTAAGTATAAGGTCGTCTGCAAAGAGAGCGACCTTGTGATCAGTGCCGCCGAAGGAGATGCCTGTGATGGTGGGCGCCCGGCAAATGGCTAGCTCCAGTGATTCTACCACCAGGGCAAAGAGCAAAGGAGAGAACAAGCTGCCTTGCCGGGTCCCTCTTTGAATGTGTATGTAGGGTGAGAGGAGACCATTGATGCATATCTGTGCAGTGGGAGCGGTGTAGGGCGCCATGATCCAAGAAGTCATGGTCTGGCCCAGTCCGATTTTCTGTAGGACCGCAAGCAGGAAGACCCAACCAACCCTGTCTAAGGATTTTTCCATGACTAGGGATAGTAGACATGCCAGGATGTCCCGACATTGTACTTTCTCCACCAAATGCTCTATTCAACGGGTATTATCTGCATCTTGACGCTGGCGTATGAACCCAACCTGATCTGGGTCTACCAGGCCAGGTAAATATCGTTACAAGCGGTTAGCCAGGATTTTGGTATAAAGTTTGGCATCAGTATTAAGCAGGGTGATAGAACGATAAGATGTGCAGAGGTAAGGGTCCTTCACCGGCTTGGTTATGAGAGCTATTTCTGCCGGGGGTGCCATTAGGTGATTTGATGAAGTAAGTCTTGCTAACCCTTTTCTCCTTAAGTTCATTTCCTAGGAACTAATGATTTTTCTATATCCCATTGTAGATCAATGTGAGACACCGGGAGAATTCCCCTCCGGTTTTTTCCTCGCTAATTACCACTCTGTGTCCCCATTTTTTCCTTAGGGTGTGACTACAAGCCCCTCTACCCCTGCAGATCATGAGGCAAAATTCTGCCTAAATTAAAGTATGTGTCACAAATATGCTGACAATTAAGTGTTATACGTTGTATGTCACGTGGTGTCTCTACACGAGTGCTTTTCCTTTATGTATTTAACCATTTATTTATTACCAGGCGTCGCAAGTGTGAGTCTCTTACCACGCTGGATGTTCGCACTAATTATTACTTTTAATTACACTCACCCACTATAGAGGAGTACATTGATTAAGTTAAGACGCCGCATGTGTCAAGGACCTACCAGCCTGGCTGGGAGGCGGGCGCGTTTTTAATTCTTTCTTTGCTTTATTTCCTCAGATACTACGTGTCAGCGATTAACCGTATGTATTACGTGTTAGGTGTATACACAGTAGGTGCGCACTTCATTAATTCCTCATTATAGGTTTGCTTAGGAGTGGCACGCACGGGGTTGGTCCTCGTGTGGTCCTGAAGAAGAGCTCTGAGGGGACAGCTCGAAACATGTCGACCCAATACTAGGGACTCTATACTCATTATAGTTAGACTTTCCCTATTATTAACCCCTGATTTTAGTCATACCAACTAGGGGCAGGAATAAAATATTAGCCCACTAATTAGGTATTTTTTACTTTTTGTTTTTCCACTCCACTTTCACTGCACTACACATTTTTCCACAACCTAGTGCTCCTACGTAGTTCCGCAAGTCACAGCACACCTCAATCCGCAGCGGATTGAGAGGACCCCAATGATGAAGCATGCCACCTAGGGGAAACCCTGGTGGGTGAGGGGACTCTAGAAAAGAATTATTCTTTCTGGAAAGAGGATTTTCATACATGTTCAGTGAAAACCCTGTCCTTTCCCACGGTTAGGTTTTTATTCTGGTATTGCAGATTTTGTGAAACTTCATTCAGTTAGGAGGGTGAACCTAACCTCAACTTCTATCTCCCCCCATCTTTTGATTGCATTCTATTTCGGCCATGGCCATATTGGGGGTGAGGCCCATAGTTTCAGAGAATGAATTGAAAAGGCAAAGTAGGTGGTCTTGCAATTGTGGTAGGAACATGCGATAGAAGGAGACCGGAAGGCCATCTGGGCCCGGGGATTTGCCCACTGGTAGGTCCTTCAGTTCCTGCTGTATTTCAGTTAGCACGCTCTGGACCTCTAGGAGTTGCATGTGAAGGGGGCCGAGGGGTTTCCACGGGCAAGATGCAAGAAAAGAGCTGATGTCCTCTTGGGTGTGAACTGGCTATAGAGAGCAGTATAAAAGAGTGAAATGGCTGTTGTTTGTCACACTTGGATGTGGCCCACGTACCATCTATATTTTTAGTTTTAGAGATGTGGGCCGGGGAGCCCAAGTGCGGAGTTGGCAGGCCAGGATCGAACCCACTTTACCCCCTCCCTCATAGTATTTTTGCTATAACATCAGGAGTGAGCGCTCTGCCTTGTTTGTCTGAAGGGCCCTCAATTGGCCTCGAAGTAGGGCCAACCACTTCTTGTGTCGTCGTGAGGGAGCCGTGTGGTCCAATCGCTCCAGAGCCTTAATGTCCCTGGTCAAACCGGTTTCCACCAGCCAGGCCTCCTGGGTGCGGGCGATTACAATTGAGGTAATGATGAGACGGATGGTCGCCTTGAAGGTGCCACAGGGTGTATTCCGAGGTGTTTGGTAGGGTCTTTGCCTCGAAATAAGCTGAGATTTCTCTCTGGATCTCTTCCACATTGTCCTGATCGCATGGGTTGTGAGGAGGGAGCCGCCATCGAGGCGGGGAGCATGTCGCTGTGTTTGTGCTCCTCAAGGTCACCTCGAGGTGGGTGTGGTCTGAAATTGAGATATCTGAGATGTGCACTAGCTCCAGAGTTCATATTGATGAGTGTGAAAGAAAGAAATAATCGAAGCGTGAGTACAAGCAATGGACATGAGAGAAAAAGGTATAGTCTTGGGTATCTGATGATTTATATCACCATCGTCCACCAGGCCCAGAAACGTGATGGCCCTTTTCAGTGCAGCGAACATCGCCCCTGCTCCCTGGAAGGAGGTTGCGCTGCTATCCGGCTCAGGATCCCAGACCAAGCTGAAATCCCCACCGATGAAACTTGATCTTTCAGGAGGTTCCTGAGGTATGTATCCTGTGACTGATTGGGCGCGTAGACATTAAGCAAAGTGAGAGGTTGTGCATCATGCTGGACTCTAATTTTAAGATAGCGACCCTCCCTGTCAGGCACCACCCGAGTTCCCTTCAAACAGAAGCTTGCTTTACAGTGTATTGCAACTCCAGCCGTCTTAGATGTAGAGGACGGCCAGTATTGGGTTGGGTACTTGGGGTGGGCCATACGATAGGTAGCTGAGCTTAAAATATGTGTTTTTAGTAAGAAAATTATGTCAGGGTCATGTTGAAGAAGATATCGCCAAATCTGGCGTCGCTTGTTGGGGGCAATGAGCCCATGCATATTGAGCGAAAGGAATCTAATGTGCGGTGTGGTTGCCATTGTATGCCCCCTGCCGCCGCCAGGAAGGTGTCACGGAACGACACTGCTGGAAATGGGGTAGTCTCAGATCATAGCCGGGGGCCCAATGCTCCGTATCAGGCACAGCCACTAATATCGAGGCAGGGGCTAGAGGCCTCAGGCGCAGCACAGACAGGTGTCCCACTGGGAGGCAGGAGACCACCACAGGGTGCGAGCCACCCTGGACTGGGCTTGATGGGGGGATCCCCATGTAGTCCGCAGGCTGCCGTAGGAGACACACTCCCGGGCTCCCGAGTGTAATGTGCACCACTGCTGTGGGCCCGGGGTCATGAGGCAACCAGTTCAGGCCCTTCGGTCCCGTCTCAGCGAGCCGCACCCCTCTGCGGTTCAGTAGGGGCCTTTCCATTTCATCGGAAGCAGGGGAGTCATGTTTTGACTTGGCAGTGCCCTAGGCATGATCATGCATTGGGCGCACAGGAGGAACGCAAGCACGAGCTCCCAGCTGTGCCTCAAGTATGGCCCGCCATCAGGCTCTGAAGCGGCAAAATGGCGGAGCGGGTCGATCTGGGTCCATGTACAAGCCGTCTCCTGGAGCTTAGAGGAGGTGGCAGAAGGAGATGAGTTTTCCTCTCCGGCCACGACAAGAGACTGGACGTCTCCAAGGATCCAGGAGATGGGGTGTAGGTCATCCTAGGATGCCCAGGAGTAGCAGGTGATCTCCCCGCAGGCTTCAAGATGGTGGTTCCAGCTGCGATCACTCCTCGGGTAGAGGCCAGCCGGTCCGCCGGTCCATCACGTCGACCCCCCGGCATAATCAGATGGTAGCAGACTGTGGCAAGCAGGTTGGAGCAGTCTTGATGGGCATTTTCTGGGTCCCAATGCTACAGGATCAGCAGGACCCTAGGACCCTAGTGTCGGAACTCGGTTTCCTTACAGATGGACTCTTTTCGCAGGTTTATCAAGACTTGATGGTGCATAGTAAGACAACGTAGTGGCAGTGATGTTTATTTGTTTGCTCTGTTACAGGAAATATATCGCTACATACGAGTGGATACTCTTCACATGGAAGATTACGCGTCTTCTAATATAATATATAAAAACAATATTGAAATATGTGTTTTTCATTGTACTAGGCCTTGAGAAAGTCCTTTTGGACGAAACACGTGTCGGCTGTTCTGTTCAGAAATTTGGTTTGGATATGAAATAAAGGATTTACCAAGAAAAAACACATTTTGGATCTACGGACTTCTGTTTATACATATCTGGTTGTCTAAAACCAGTTGTACAACTTTTGGACTGTTTAGTGTGCCTCGGCAGTTTGTGCATTGTGTACTTTAACTCCAGGTGGGCGGCTGCTTCACCTTGAGAGTTGATTTTGCCTCCTATCAGCAGAGGGGGGTGTTCTTGCCTGGAGAGCACCAGAACTTACTAAATTCTTGGACAAGTTATTATCCGACGAACACAGGGTATTGATGTGCATGTGGAAAATGGCATTTCTGCTGTGTTCTTTTGTGTGATGGCTACAGGATCAGCGTTGGCCGGCAGTGGGGGAGCCGAGACACCGCGAGGTGCGTCTTACTCCATTGGCAGCCTGGCCATGCACCCCAAAGGTACGTTTTTAAAATTCTCCTTGCAAAATAGTTGATAGAAATCTGACTTCACCAGTGACATGGACATGTGATAAATATTTCAAAAGTAAAAAAAAATTATAGCTGTTTCCCAGGTGGAGAAAACATTTATACAACTTACTATTGTATGCCAATGGTTTGCTATGGAACAGCGAACCCTGCTACAGTGAAAATTACTTTTAGTGCTTTGTCACTTTACTGACATGTTTAACATAAAGATTTTGCATGTTCAACTTTCAAAGATCATTCACCCTGCCTTGTTGGCAATAAGGCTTACTTGCTGTGATTCAGTAATATTTAAAAGAAAGGTTCAGGCCTGTCGAAAGGGCCAGTTGAATGACATGTCGAAAGGCTTGACTGGTCAAATTTGCAGTTTTAAAACTGCACAGCTAGTCTGCAATGGTAGGCCTGAAGACATGCTTTACAGTGCCACTGCAGTGTATGGCACAATGAGTGCTGTAGTCTACTGGTAGCCTTTAATTGGCAGGTAGGCCCTGGATACACCTAGTACCATATACTTGGGACTAATAGGCAAATTAAATAAACCAATCAGGTATATAAACATTTAACCATGTTTAAAGGGATAAGCACAAGCGCTTTACCTCTTGCTAGCAGGGACAAAGGGCGCAGAGTTATAAGGCCAACAAAAACAGTCAAGGCAAGAATCTGTGAGGAAGACCATGCAAAGGATGGTCATTTCTAACAATGACAATTACGCATGCGTTTTACATTAGGCAACATTTATTTACTGGTATAAAGATGAATGGTGGTGAATTTAGAAGGGTCTACTGAAGTTAATCTGAAAATGGCTGTGATATGATGCACCATATCCAAACAAGCTTCTATTTGAAAATAGAATCAACCCTATAATCCAAAAGAGAACTCAAAAAGGGGGAAACTCTGGGGCAGATTTACAAGGAACTGACGCATCTGTACAGATGCGTCAGTTTCCCTGCGCCTGCGTGAAAAAACCTTGCGCCACCATAGATGCGCCATATTTACAATACGAGGCACTATGGCGCAAGGATTGACAGATGCGTCAGAAATTCTGACGCATCTGTTGGCGGAAATGTCACGCATTGCTGGAGTCGTGTCGCAAGCACGACGCAACTCCAGCAATGAGTGTTGCGGCCTATTCCCAATACACTGCGTCACTCCTTACGCCTGCTTCAAGCAGGCGTAAGGTTTTGACGCAGTGGCGTCCTAAAAGTCATGCAGTGAAATCTAGTAGATTTCACTGCATCACTTTTACGAGGCTTTCCTGCGTTGGAACGCCTACCCTGCATACATTTTACCTGACGCAGGTATAATGTGACGCAGGGCTTTACAACGTGACGCATCTCCCTAGATGCGTCACGTTGTAAATTTGCTGCATTTTTTACGCCACCGTGCCGTCACAAAAGTGACGCAACGGCAGCGCAAAAGTGTTGCAAGGGGCTTGTAAATCTGTCCCTCTGTGTTTGCAGGATTATCACTAAGCCTGGGCGTAGTTCGCGAAGTAGCGCTACGCGAAGCTACGCAAAGTGCAGTTCGCACTACGTGAGCTACGTGTAGCGTAGTGCACTGTTCGCAATGATTGCACAGTGCCGGATGCTTGTCCGCACTGTGCAATCATTGAAAACGGCATCTTGCACAGTGCGAGCTGTCTTTTACTGCCGCTCGAGTAGATTTTTACTCGAGCGGCAGCTTCTCAACGCGGACTGGTAGTTTCTCATCGCGAGCAGTCGCGAGCATACGCGACCACCCGCAATGAGAAACCTGACCTCCCCGCGTTGAAAATCTCGCCGGGAGGTTTATTTTCCACGCTCGCGATCGGCAACTTGATGTTGCTGATCGCGAACGAGGAAAAAGTCTCGCCGGGATGTCATTTTGCTTGCTCGCGGTCGCCAACTTGACGTTGAGGACCGCGAGCAAGCAAAAATGACCGCTGCACTACGCTACGCGTGTTTGCACTGTGCTACGTGCAATTCGCGTTGTGCGAAGTAGCGCAAACTTCGCAAACTACGCGAGCGTAGCGTAGTGCTTTGCCCAGGGTTAATTATCACTCGTAAATCGACTAGGTTTTGAGGGTGTCAGGGAAGTAGAGAACAATGATCTTGATATCTTCACATTTTATTGCTGAAAGACTCAACAGTTTAGTTGTATTGTCTATAAAATTTCTTTAAAAATGGCACTATATTACTCCTAGCTAACACATAATTCGATAATGTCCTAAACCCTATCCAAATTGACAAATAATTCTATGTTCTATAATAACCCTAACTGACACATATTTGTAACGTCTATAAATATTCAATATTTCAAATATAAGACAGTGGAATAGAGTGGCCTTATCATGTTAAAAATAATTTAAGACAAATGTGAAGATGAAAAAGGACACTGCCTTTAGGTTAGGATATTGTTTGTGATTTTGCTAGGAAAACTAGAAGCTAAAAAGCAAGTATTCTATCGTTCAAGCTGGCAAACATTCATTGCGCATCCTGTGTTTTTTCAATCTTTTATGAAGGGACTGCTGGGTGGCCTTGTGGCACGCAGACTAAAACAAGAATTTATTTTTTTCTTTTAATTTTTACAAAGAGTACAATTGACTAGATTTTGCAATGTGTCTTTAGAGATGTCATCGACCAGAGTTATTGTAAAGCCACTACGCTTTCCCTTTTGAATGTTTATTGAATATCAGTTATATCCATTGTATTTGAATGCCCTATTGCTGTGCTGTAAACATTTCTACAGGATTCATGTGCGAGGCACTGCCAGTAGATGACAGCAACTGCAGTGTTAGGTCACATATAACAATCAAACACCAATATACATTATTCCCTAGCTACATCTTGATCACCTTATGTGGGTGCATTTGAGAGGTTGCAGTGCACAGTAAGAGAACGCCCCGTCCTACAAACTTCTATTGACTGCTGGGAGGCAAGTGAAAGGGTTTGACACTAAGGAAAGCAACTGCATTGCTCAGCACAGAGAAGTTTCTCTCCTCCAATCAGCCTTTCTTCCACCTCATGTTGGAGGCCTTAATGGAGATCTGTGACCTCGCAAGATGCTTCCAACACTAGTGGAGTAACGAGGGTGTCAGTGGAGGGTTAATAAACGATAACCATAATTAGGGTGCAGTCAGTTAGTCATTCTCTCTCTTTCTTCTCTCTGCACCCCATGGCCACAAAGGGAGCAATGGCACAAAGACCAACTAATATTCTTTAGAGGCATTTATTCTCAGAGCACATTTAGATCCTCCTTAGATACTGGGTACCCTCATATTGACTCTTGAATGCACTGAAAAATGGCCAGTAATTGGCGAACCGGAGGGAATAGGCTGTCAACGAAAGCTGCTGTAGTGAGAGGCGGGATTGTAGTTATCAGTGGTGAATTAGAATGGAGCCTAAACTCCTTTCAAGGCCTGCATGAGGTGCACTAGTCGGCAGCAAGGGGCTGTGATGGGCACTGACTCCATTTCAGGTGCACACGCTGTGGAATAACAAACGTCTTGTGTAACAGTGCTTGCTACAACCTTTTGCAGCGCAAGTTAGAACAATTACGGTAGCACTCCTAGTATAGTTACATACTGTAGTATACAAATCAGCTAATAGTTACCCAATGATAGCATCTGGATGAGAGGTTCTACTGTTTGTTATCGATAGTCTGAGACAATGTGACAGCCCATGTTATTCTTACTACAGATAGGCATTAGTTGCACAATAGTAATGTCCTATGAAAACATTCTTCAATTTCATCTCGTAGTATAAAACAACGCAAAATCAGCCAACACATATTTTGGTTTCTCAGGGAATGTTTCAAAGCAGTGGTCCTCAAGCCTGAAAGTAGTTTGGAGATATGAGGTATGTTAGGTGTTCACTGAATGATTATAGTACTCTGTGGGGCAGATTTACAAGGACTGGCGCATCTCTGCATATTAGCAGGGATGCGCCAGTAAAGATGCGACACGCAAAAATACCCTTGCGCCACCACGGATGCGTCGCATTTACAATGCGGCGCACCGTGGCGCAAGGATAGACAGATGCGTGTCGCATCTTTTGTCGTAAAGGCAGCGCATTGCTGGAGTCGTATCGCAAGCGCGACGCAACTCCAGCAATGCTCAGGGGCGGCCTATACTTATTGTGCTGCATCACTACTTACGCCTGCTTCAAGCGGGCGTAAGGTTTTGATGCAGCGACGTCGTAAAAGTGACTCAGTGAAATCGGATTTCACTGCGTCACTTTTACGAGGCTTTCTTGCGACGGAACGCCCACCCTGCATACATTATACCTGACGCAGGTATAATGTAGCGCAGGGCTTTACAACGTGACGCATCTCCCTAGATGCGTCACGTTGTAAATATGTCGCAACGTGGCGCATTGTTTACGACACCGCTGCATCACAGAAGTGACGCAACGGCGGCGCAAATGTGTCGCAAGGGGCTTGTAAATCTGCCCCTGTGTGTTGTAGCAGGTATTCACATTATGGTAGGAGATTATGCCTATTGACGGAAGTGAAAAGTAGTATGAGTCGCAAGTGACCACAAGGCAGTATCGAAACACGGTGTACGTAAAAATCTGTGTGGCCAGCCTGTCCTCTCAAAAGGTCCCACTTGTAGTCAGACTTTTTCAATAGGCTTCAGGTAACAGTATTGGTGGCTATCAAACACCACCATGTATTGCGCTCAAAAGACTCTCCCCACGTCCTTTGTCAAGCAGTTTATTTGCTTATTCAGGAGTTACATCAGAGTAGTAATTTGGCTGGTCTAGAACAAAGACCAGGCAGCAGCCTGAGAGCAAGGATTCTAGAAGTGAGCAAAACTCACATGAAGATGAAATATGCAGAAACAAGGGAAATGTGTGTGCCTGTGTTTCATCTCATCACATGACATTTTCATAATGAAGAGCAGTTTCTGGACACACTCTCAATGCGACTACTTTCAGGATCATTGAACACACACATGCTCTGTTCACTCAAGCATCTTAGCCAGAAAGTAAAAGTGATTTTATGCACTACATAAAATACCCTAAAAACTAAGAGCTTGACTTGTAAATAAAAATAAATGAATGAGCCCAAAGGATTTCTTAGGGAACCGCTGCTCATGCTCCCGAAAGATGTGGTTGTCAAATACTAAGGCTGCCTATTCTTGATTCTACTGTTTGTCTCATTTTTCGACCACCATATATTTCCTGTCTCTTTATCTCAGTCTATTCTTTTTCATCCATACTTTCTCCATTTGTCACTTTCTCTCTCTTTCTGTTTCCCCTTTGTTTTCCTATTCCTGGCCTTCCCTCTTCTGCTCTGGGTCAAAGTCTGATGTCCTGGTCACTAAAAATGAGTACCACTGACCACTACTCGAAATAATTCTCCCACATTAGACACTGCCAAGAGTGGCGCTATCAGTGAAGCAGTCAGTGTGGAGATATTGGTTCAGAGCTAAAACGGTGGCTCAAGCTGCTAGTTACAGGCTAGGCTGCAGTTAGATTACAGGTCATTCACTCTGGTTTCTTGTACTGTGGATGCTCTTGGAGGATTGGAGGTAAGGAAGAGGGATTTCCGAGATTAGAACAAAGGATAATGGAGAACTGGAGAAGAGAAAGGTAAGGAATGATGTAAGAATCGGTATTTATATGGGGTAAAACTAGCTGTGAAGCAACGGAGCGCTCTACTTTACATGAGGGGTTGGGAGACGAGTAGATTGTGTACTTTAAGTGGGGATTACACATATACATTTTACACACATTTAGTCATAGGGATATTAAGTGATGTGTGCAGATTCCAAGGGCAGCAGCTCAAGTCTCCAGAACACATATCTCTTCTTTTACTAAAAAATTAAAGGAGGAGAGAGGAAAAATTGACAAAATGGATAAGCAGAGAAGAATGAGGAGATCGGGAGGAGGAAAACAAACGGGGACAGAAATAAGAATATCAAGAAAAGACCAGCCTATTCAAGGTGGAAAATAGAGAAATGCTTGACAAGAAATGGATGTGTGAGGAAGGGAGGTAAGGGATTATGTGATCAAGTAAATTGAAGGAAGATTCAAACTAAAGGGTACCACATGTTTAGAGAGGATGCAGGATGAGGAACTGGGGAACAGAGAGAAATGAAGAAGAGAAGGAGAGGAGAGGGCTCAAGATAAGTGAGAACAGAAAAAGTGAGCTAAGGGGAGGAAGGAGATATGGCCAAATGAGAGACAGGAGGGTAAAAGAGACAAAGGAAATGAGGGGGTGAAAGGAGAACAAAAAGGAGAGAGGGTTCTGTAGTGTCTTGCGAGTTTTATGACGGAGCCTTTTTGGCTCCTAATGGATTCCATAGAGCTATGACGTAGGTGCCAGAGCGGAATGAAATGAATACTTGTTATAGAATGTTAAGTTTGCTGTTTCACCAGATGAATAAGGACGTGTAATATTAAGCTCCGTGTGTGGCATATTCATTTGCAGGTACCCTAGCTGGGGAGGACGCTACAGGTTCAACATGAGAAGGAGAGAGGAAAAGCCCGAAGGAGGAATTTGGAGACCTGAAGCTCCCATTAGGGCATCAGGTTCAGTAAAACCTTTGGTCCAGGGGTGTGCAGAGCCAACAGCAGTTCGAGTATGCAGTCACAGCGGCTCCCACGAAGCAGTAGTAGGGGGGAGGGGTGAGGGAAGGGAGAAAAAATAAATGTAAAAAAATCACTAACCTGCCGGGCGGCCGGCTAGTCGGCCACTGCCTATTTTCCATCCTCTCCATCCTCTTCCTGGCTTCTGTTCAAACAGGAAGCAGGATAGACTCCCCTAAGCCAATCACAATGCTGCAATGCACCAACTCCAAGGAACTTTTCTGTGTCATTCAGGAATTCACCAACCCACGCAGCGAAGCCACAGACATCACACCATCCCAAGACCTCTGCGACAAGCTTGGAACCTATTTCCATCTCAAGATCAAAAACTTCTATGACAACTTCATCGACCATCCACCAGGTGCCACAGACGGCCCCCCGCCCCCCAGAAACACCAGCCAGCCCACCATCTCCAACTGGACACCGATCACGGCCGAAGACACCGCCTCGACCATGAAAAGCATCCACTCAGGGGCCCCCACCAACCCCTGCCCCCTCACATCTACCACAGAGCTGCGGCTGCCATCGCACCCGAACTACAACGCACCATCAACACCACCTTCAAAACAGGTACCTTCCCAGACGACTGGAAGCGCGCAGAAGTCAGACCCCTGCTCAAGAAGCCCACAGCTGACCCCACCGACCTCAAGAACTATCGGCCCATCTCGCTCCTCCCCTTCGCAGCCAAAGTTGCAGAGAAAACAGTCAACAGGAAACTGACACGATTCATTGAAGAGAACGCCGTCCTCGACCCGTCCCAATCCGGATTCCGAAGCAACCACAGCACGGAGACCGCCCTACTCGCCGCCCCAGCCAACATCCGCACCCTCCTGGACCAAGGCCACTCCGCAGCCCTCATCCTACTCGACCTATCAGCGGCCTTCGACACCGTCTCCCACCGCACACTAGTCGCCAGACTACACGACGCAGGCATACAAGGAGCAGCCCTGGACTGGATCCAATCATTCCTCACTGGAAGAAGCCAAAGGATCAGACTCCCACCCTTCCTTTCCGACCCCACGAAAATCACCTGCGGAGTCCCACAGGGTTCATCACTGAGCCCCACCCTCTTCAACATCTACATGGACCCCCTCGCAGCCATCGTCCGACAACACGACCTCAACATCGTATCCTACACCGATGACACCCAGCTCATCCTCTCCCTCGCCAAAGACCCCACCACTGCCAAACTCAACTTCCAGAAAGGAATGCAAGACGTCGCAGTCTGGATGACCAACAGCTGCCTGAAGCTCAATGCCGAGAAGACAGAAGTCCTCGTCCTCGGTACCACCCCTTCTGCATGGGACAGCACCTGGTGGCCGACCGCCCTTGGAAGCCCCCCTACCCCCTCAGACCACGCCAAGAACCTCGGCATCATACTCGACTCATCACTCACCATGAACCAACAGGTCAACGCCGTCACCTCCAGCTGCTTCAACACCCTCTGCATCCTCCGCACGACCTTCAAGTGGATCCCCCCTGAGTCAAGGAAGACAGTCACCCACGCACTCATCACCAGCAGACTGGACTATGGAAACGCACTCTACGCCGGCATCAACACGTCCCTACTCCGCAAACTCCAAACAATACAGAACACCGCCGCCAGACTCGTCCTCGGCATCCCCCGACATGAACACATCAGCCAACACCTACGAAGTCTCCACTGGCTCCCCGTGGAGAAAACAGTCACTTTCAAAATCCTCACTCACGCCTACAAATGCCTACACAACAACGGACCCAAATACCTCAACGACAGAATCAACTTCCACGTACCCGAAAGAAACCTCCGATCTTCCAACCTCGCACTGGCCGAAACCCCGCGCATCCACAGAGCCAGAGCAGGCGGAAGATCCTTCTCTCACACTGCAGCCAAGACCTGGAATGAGCTACCGGCAGACATCAGACGTGCCCCCTCCCTGAACACCTTCAAGAAGATCCTTAAGACCTGGCTCTTCGGCTAAACAGATCTGCTGACCCCCCCCCCTCAGCGCCTTGAGACCCTCACGGGTGAGTAGCGCACCTACAATTCCCTGATTGATTGAATGCAGCATTGTGTTTGGTCTGAGCACTGGGAGCCTGGGCATGTTCTCCACCCAGGCTGTAATGCAGCCTAGGTGGAGAACATGCAAAGTGCGCATGAATGTTTGGCCGGCCCCAGAGGGACAGCCAAACATTCATGCGCACCTCGGAGGGTGCCACCAGTCCTCCCCCCTGCGCAGCCTAGCCCTGCCTCACAAAACTGCCCCTGCAGAGACAAATAAATTGATAATTACACTGCGTTATTATAATTTAATGTTTCCTTTTTTGCCATGCTGAATGGCAGTGGGGCGACGCTCCTGCGAGTATGGCTGTCTTTTATTACCAATCCACCCTTGCCACAGAGCACTGCATTCACTGTATATACTTTTGAAAGTAGCTCACATTGTCTTAGAGACCTGTGATATTTTTTATTTTCACAGAAGGAGAGTCTCGCTTCTGTTCCAGTTATTAAATTGGCTCTTTGTAGGACTTCCTGCTTTTCCTACATTTGTACTCTTGTGTCGTAGTACTCCGTAAACTGGCAATATTTGCTCGCAAGTGGTAGTAGGCTTAATTTAAAACTGTGTTCCTTACGAGTTTCATACTGAGTGCATGTTGGAGACCCATTTTTTATCGAAACAATTCAAAAGAAAAGTCTTGATTATAAGTTAAGGTGTGCAAAATTGCATAATTTTTCTTTGAAGTATTCAATATGATGTGGGAATTATGGATCATAAAATGCACTTTTGGGGCATCTTGAGTAACTACCTTGGGCCTTTTTTATGAAGCCCTTACGTTGCCAATGTGTCACCTTTTGTGATGCTGTGGCAGTGTAGAAAATGCGCCTTGCTTTGCCATATTTACAAAGTGACGCATCTAGGCAGATGCGTCACTTTGTAAACCCCTGTCCTACATTATAACTGCGACAGGTATAATGTATGCAGGGTGGGTGTTCCAACGCAGGAAAGCCACATAGAAGTGATGCAGTGAATTCTATGAGATTTCACTGCAACACTTCAACGGCGTCAGTGCATAAAATCCTCAGGCCTGCTTGAAGCAGGCGTAAGGGGTGACGCAGTGCCTTTCACATGGGGCTTGCTCCATGTAAAATGACACATTGCTGGAGTTGTGTATGTTTTCAGACACACTCCAGCAGTGTGCCATTTTTGCACCTACAGATACGTCAGAATTACTGACTTATCTGTAAATCCTTGCGACATGGAGCGCCATACAGTAAATACGGCACATCCATGGTGTCCAAGGATGGCGTTATGAAAAGTGCTGCATCGCTGTTTTCCCACAGTAATGCAAGACTTTTCATAAATGAGGCCCCTTGTGTTCAAATGTGACTCAAGATCTCTGCAAAATGACTGATTTGAGCAAAATTAACTCTTGAGTTACATTTTCTGCTTTAACCAGTACTCAGCAAAATTATTTCAGCTTTAATACATGCCTCTGCAGTTGACGTTGACAACATTTTTAACACTGTGTCATTTGCCTAATACCAAATTTCGTATGTTTTGAGGTTATAATGGAGCATATAGCACGTGTCTAATTTATACCCAGGCCTGTGTATAATACAATGTTTAGCATAGCCTAATTTTATTGTGAAAGCACACTTGCACTGAGAACTATGCCAATTAATCTTAGCATTTGCAAGAGAATGACGGGAAGTTTGTAAGAAAAAAACTTTATAACTTCACACATTTCCCGGAATCCCACCCATTGTACCAGCTTGAGCTGGAACATGCTCTTCATTGAGCAATGAACATTACTTGAAATATGTGACCTGACCAAGGAAGAATATGTACAAATATGTCCCTGCATAGACAGTTGAAGCAATGTTTTCTTATTATTTGACAAGTGCTGGCGAAAAGCATATGTGGGGAATGTAGGATGTTGGAGGGGTCAGCCATCTGTCTCTGTTTGTTTTATATTAATAAATATGACCAAAGCATGTCTTTTCCCTCATCCAGCAAGGCAATTAGCGACCCCACCCCTAAAGCACTCCTTTGGAAGTGCCAGAGGATATGACCACCAGAGAATGAGGTAGTGAAAGTGACTCAGCTCTTCCTTGTTGGACTTGGCGTGGCTCATTGTACGTCTGGTAGTGTACATTTTTATAGCTTTTATTTAAATGTATGTTCTCTTTTATAACTGAGGAAACAAGCAAAAGAAGATGAAATCAAAGAAAAATTAGCCAAGCATGTATTATTTTAATTTTAATTGAGCCAAAACTTCATGTAAGCGTGACCAGAAAATAGCATACATATTGCTGACTTGAAATGTAAGAAAGGAGCTAACATCAGCAATACATTTCAAGTACAGTGAAACCCTTGTGGTTCCAGAGAAACAACAGAGAGGATGGTGTCCAAACGATAAGTCGTTTATTAGAAAAATGTGTTCAAGTTACAAGTAAAATCAATCAGCAATATTGAGGAAATATATTGTAAGATCATACATATTTAAATGCGCATGCAGTCTGTGGAAAGAGGCAAATAGAATTACATATAACATGCAAAATATCAGCAAAGCAGTTTCCATAAAGGGACTTCCCTATTCTGAAAAAAGCATGGAAAGTGGCAATGGGAAATTCCATGTGGAAGTTGCCAGCATCAGATGAATCAAATTTAAGTTTCAAGAGGAAAAAGTATGAGTGCTCAAACATGAAGCCCAACTTTTGGGCAGGGATAATCAAGAGAGTTGAGGAAAAGTCTTCTCTTCACGAAGTCAGGACAAAGTCTGGGTCTACTAGGCTATACTATAGCCTTAAAGCCCGCCGTAGCGGGCTATACCGGCTATTAAAGGCCCGCTCCCGCGTTAAAGGCCCGAGCCTAAGGCGAGGGACTTTAACAAGGGACTGGGACTTTAATAGCCGGTATAGCCCTGCTACGAAGGGCTATAAGGCTATTAGAACATTCTGCCACTAGAGGGCAGAATGTTCTAACAAATAAAACAAAGGCTTCTCGAAGCTCGAGGGGATTTAAATCCCCTCCAGCTCCGAGAGGCCTTTGTAAAACATTGGAATGTTGCTCTGCGGGCCTTTACCGGCCCGTAGAAGCAGGGAGCACTCCATTGTATTCAATGGAGCTCCCAACATTCCAATGTTCTAATAAAGAACACATAATTAAAGCAGGAATTAAAACTCTAGAAGGCTCGTCATATCAGTTCCCTCCTCGAGGAAAAATCCGGAGACAGTTTTTCCTGGGAGCAGGTAGACATTTCCCAATGCTGGACAAAGGAACAACCATCTGGGCGACCTTCGATGTATCATCGGTCCAATCTGCCTGGTACAGGAGGATCTCTCCCACTGTCTCAGTCTCCATGTCCAAGGCCAACTTCTCATAAAGTTGCATCTACCTATCAGTCTAGTTCAGTCAACAATAAGACTATTCTAATGTAATGAATGCAATGATAAGTCACCTGCAGAGGAGAAAAAACGGGATACTAGCAAAGCATTTTAATAAAATGAAATTCATGTTACTCAGGCTTGGTTACAAGTTATGCTAATCTTAAATTCAAAATGGCTTCCAAGCAAGTACTGTTAGCATAAACAATTACAGCGATTGCATTTAAAGAAAGTATACATTGTTCCATTTAATGTGGATACATTGATTATGGTTCAATGAGATATACGGATGGCTTCTCATCAAAGTAAATATAGCCATCTACCACACTTGGTTAATATAAAGCACACAGAATAATACTGCTGGAGCTGCATAACTCAGTGCCCACCCCTTTATATGCAAAACATTAACTGTGTTAATCTGTGTGCCTTTTATTAATCAACAGTAGTAAGTGGCTGTATATTCATGTTAATGATAGCCATCCGTATAATTAGTTGAGTTATAGTATTGTATTCACCATGCGAGAAATGTATACTTTTCTTAAATTGCATTTGATATCTGCTAACTCCATTCATTTTGAATTTGTTTGAATCTGATGTTGGCCTTACCTGCAATTAGGCTTTACTGCAACCATTACATTTATAAAATGTACTGCAAAAAGGGGAAACAACCTTTACATCGCGGTCATTAGACCACGATGCCTTTACAACGCGGTTGTTACAACGACTGCGTTGTTACAACGCGATGCCATTACTACGCAAGTCACTACATCGACTTGCAGTAGATGGCTCTCTAACATAAGGAATAGTATCATTTACTATTCCAACACCTTCCCTACTGTTGCGTAGGCTGGAGTTGGAATAGTAAATTATACATTCCTAATGTTAAGGCGCCATCTACTGCAAGTCGATGTAATGACTTGAGTAGTAATGGCATTGTGTTGTAACAACGCGGTCGTTGTAACAACCGTGTTGTTACCTACCATGTAGAAAAAGCACGCGTTGTAACGTGCTATATTCTGAAAAAAGTCTTGTTTTATCTCCTCTGCAGGTGCTTTATCAAAGTCCTCGTTAAGTTAGAATATGCTTATTGATCAGTTTGTTAGACTAGGCGAAACTGATCTTTAAATTAACATTTGGCCTTGGATATGGAGTCTGAGATGGTGGGAGACACCACCCTGTATCAGGCAGACAAGAAATGATGTTACATCCAAGGTCGTCCAGATGATTGCTTATTTGTTGGAAGCTGGGAAACTGGGGAGTCTACCTGCTCCCTGAGATCATTGACTTTTGAATGGCTTGTTTATGGAAGATGATAAGGAGAAGCCTTCTAGAATCTTCTTTCATGCTTTAATTGTGTGCTTTTTAGAATACCAGACTAGACCCTATCCTGACGTTGCTGAGAGAAGACCTCTTCTCGACTCTGCTGATTTCTCATGCTCAGAGTTTTAAGCTTCATGCGTGAATATTCAAACTCTTTCCATTGAACCTTTAATCTGATTCATCTGATGCAGACACCTTCCTCATAGAATTTTCCCTTGCCTCTTTATTTAGAGTAGGAAAGTTCTTTTATTGAGCCTGCTTGAGCTATAGTTTGCTTGCTGTATGTCATCATATTTTGCATATTCTTTCTGATCACTTACAAATTTAGACTGCAAGAGCATTTAAATATGAATGTTCTTACCATATGTTTCTATCAATTTTGCTGATTGATTTAACTTGTGAGCAGAACTAAATTTGTTAATAAACCTTTAAGGGTGAACATCATCCTCTCTGTTGTTTTTGTGGACCCACATTGGTTTCATCATACTTCATGTTAGCTCCTTTCCTACACTTCATGTCAACAATTAAAATTCCATACGACCAGTGGGATTGAGATTCCAGAAACCCCGCTCTGTCATTGTTAAACACACATTGAGAATATATGTTGTATGTAAAGGGGAGGAGCATTAAATTATGCTGCTCCACCACCTTCAGACCATTTGATGATTTTCATTTCACAACTCTAAACGCCTGGTCACAAATTTGTATATCTGCAAAAGCAGGTTTACAGTTACATTTTGGTGCAGATTTATGAACATTAGGAATGCTCAAAGATTTCCAGGAGTATTCCATGTAATCGTAAGTAGTTACACTACACAATTGTGCATATTGTGCAATTACCCATGTGTAAATGCTTACAATTTGCAAATTAATTGTTTTCCTCCTCATGGAAAATGATTTCCTCATTTATTTTCGGGATGCTACTTTCGCCTTTCCAGCCTAGAAACAGATTTAAACCACAATAGTGTAATGCTCCATGTGAGCAAACCCAATTTACAAGTGAAAATATATGTTTAGTGAATGCAATCCATAAATCTGCACTTCTAAATCAAGCCATTTACATGTGAAAGTTAACTTGAACATGAAAATGGCTTTGTGACTCATGCCACAAGACACAAGAATGGGAAGGCACACAGTGCATTATTTGCAAACCTATTATACTACCAAATAAAAAATAGGGGTGCAAATGAAAGGATTTACATTACAATTGCAAATGTATCTTTGTTAGTAACAAAATAAGAATTTATATTCATAAATGGATTTACTCACATGCAGTATTGCACCAGTATTTATTAATCTCACAGAGCTGTATTGGAGGTGTGCAAAGGTGGGTAAGAGTTGGTGAAAAACCCCAATCTTAAATCTATCTGGCTATTGACAAACCAACCCAGAAAACCATCTGCCATTTACTCCTGGTAAGGGCAGAGTGGGAAATGTATGGTAATACCTCCAACGTTTGAATATATTTTCCCAATAGAAAAATGAAGCAGCAATACACTATCTCATCCTCAAAAGTTCCTAGTTTCTTAATGCATACATGTTTATGCATGTGAGGAATACAGTGAAAAGAGAAAAGCTGAAGCATACTAGGGCAACTTCTGCAATTCATTTTGAATTTTAAAAATCAGACTTTTGCTCCATACATAGGAGTAACCATTTGGGGGCTACTCTCTGATTATCTTAGTGGACCGGATGTCAATAGGCAAGCGAATAAATTACGATATAAATGTCTTTAATTTTGCCTCTCTTCTCTATATTTTTTACCTTTTTGAGTGTGGCATGCATTGAAAATCGAGTGTGCATTTTGTACTAGAAGTAGAGAGTAAGTAAACAATTTCATCTGGAGTGTAGTTTTACACATGCATAGTTGCCCACTGCCACATTTTCAGGCATAGTTTTATGGTGTATCAGATTGTCACTCCTCGCAGATGCTATCAAATATATATCATGGGCACTTTGCAGACTTTACATACTCATAGAAACTAAGATGCAAGATTAAAGGCACAACTAATTTTACAGGAGCGGGGTATCAAATACCTTGCCATAGTCATTTATCATGTCTTTCATATACTGAGTATATTGCCCTCCAAACTAATTGTTGCAGTGAGAAAATGCCCTCATAGGATTTGCGAGAGATCTGAGTTCTAACAGTGAAAATAAATACCACCATGTTTGCTGTTGGGCCTCAAGTTTTTGGACCTCTGCTGTTACGTGAGACCCTGTCCTCCCAGTGGAGTGACCACCTTTTAAAATGAGGTCAGCTATTGTGGCCTGAGCAAGGAAGACTCTTGTCTGACTCAGGCTGGCATTTGTGGAAATGTAGCTCTGCGCCAGATTCAGCCCAATCAAAATTGTCATATATTATTGTAATTTAATTGGACACTGAAAGGAACTACAATATTCCTTTGGGGTAAAATGTGTAATTCATAGTGTGTTTTTCGAGTGGACAATTCAAATGAAGCTGTATTAAAAGTGTTAGTTTTGATTGGCATGTAGTACAATGAGAACAGTCTGAATATGCGATGTTACATCGCATGCGGTACAACGCATGCGATTACAACGTGGTCATTACAATGACCGCGTTGTTACAACGCATACCATTACATCGCAAGTCGTTTCTACGACTTGCTGTAGGGGGCGCGCTGGACTTAGGAATAGTATAATTTAATATTCCAACTCCAGCCTGCGCAACAGTAGGGAAGGTGTTGGAATAGTAAATTATACTATTCCTTAGTTTGCAGCGCCCCCCTACAGCAAGTCATAGAAACGACTTGCGTTGTAATGGTTAGCGTTGTAACAACGCGGTCGTTGTAACGACCGCGTTGTAATCGCATGCGTTGTACTGCATGTGATGTAAACGCTGCTTCCTGAAGAGTCTCTCTGCCTTGTATACACTTTGTAGGGCCAGAAATTCATAGCTAAGCTCACCTTGACCGCAGATAAATTCCTTATTATATTTGTGTAAGAGTTTCTATGATCCACCTCACACTAATATTCACGCTTTTAGTTGCCTGGCATAATGAAGTAAATACTGCGCCCCACTTCCTAACAAATAAATGGCCCTGCTGAACACAGAACCCATTATGGGGAGATAAAGACTGTTCTGCCAGAGAACAGATATGTGTGAGAATTTTCATAGCAGAGCACCACCAACTTTCTGTTAATTATGATAAGAGAAGCTCACAGTTGGATCAATGGAGAAAAGTGGATGTCTGTCGCTGATGCCCAGCAGTAGGCTCCTTTGAGGTTTTGGAGGAAGAAATCTAGGCCTGCGTACGTGGGCAGAGACAAGCTCAGAGAAATAATGCACACTTATTTTGGGAAGGGCTGCCATTTTGTATTTTTATCAGAATGCTGCACAAGGTGGTGAGGGAAGTGGGCTGTGTCCTTGTGGAAAAGCCAGTGCGGTGGGCAGGTGAGTATCAGAGACAGTGGGATGATGTTCCATCACTAAATTGGAGGGCTCCCCCACAATCCAGAAACGATCCGCCTCCCTTCTTATACCCCGTGAATAAGCACAAAGAGTTGAGAAGAGGCCTGAAAAGGAAGGGGGATAGGGCCACTGTCTCTGGGATACATGTAATTATCCTTGGTGGTGCACCGTTGCCTGGCTTGAACTCCTGGAGTCCATGAATTCTATCTAGGGCTGGTGGCATCAGCTTGCTGACTTTCTGCTACACCTAGTGGAGTGTGGACCTAGAGAAATGTGCACACAGTCACCCTGTAAGAGTCTCAAGGCCATGATGGCTGTAGAGTGCAGGTGAGGAGTGTGGTTTGCCCTGGAAGACACGTGGGGTGCTTCAGCAGAGCTGAAGAAGACCAGGTGAGGAAATCATCAGAGCTGGTCAGAAGGGCAAACTCAGAGCTCTTACTGAGAAATTGTGCTTTTAAAGAGAAGGAAGTGGTGGTGCCACAAGTTGCAAGGAGTTCAAAAAATCCTCAATGAATATTTGGTGCTGGAAGGCCCTTACCTGCTGGTAGAGTTGACTAGGAAGCCCCCTGGAACAAAATACTTCAAACTTCTGTGTAATTGGTCTTGAATGTCAGCTGCTCATTATTTATGTGATCTGCAGTGGGAACTCTCAGGCTGGAAGCCGTCGTGCATCTGAAAAATTCTTTAACTTGACTTTGTTTTGAAAATACTTCCCTTAGAAGAGTGCCACATGCAAATGACATATTTTCTCCATTACTAGGTTACACCCTATGTTATTCTTTCCTACTTTTGTTAGATGTGGGGAAACCAGACAAGCGAACTGAAAAAATTGCTTATCAGATTGAGAAGATCCCCTAGGCCTCACCAGAATAGTGCTATCCACTGGGGTCTACCTCAGACCCTCAGACCACACTGCTCTTGCCTCCGCACAGGCAGAACAAAGGGAGTGGTAGGCAGTGAGCAGAAAATGCTGCCTTCATCCCCCAGCGCAGATAAGCAGGTGTTGGATGGGTGAAAAAGGGAGCAGCAAGAATATACATTTCCAGGAGTAAACCCCACAGATAGAAGTAGTCTGTGCTCAGTTCCCCCCAAAGCCCCCCTCCCAAAGCCCCCCCCAAAGCCCCCCCCCAAAGGCAGGAGCACCTGCAAGAGAAATTAAATGCCTCTGGAGAAGCAATTTTTAAAAAATCTTCTAAAAGAATGAATGGCAGTACAAGCTGTGTAGCTGCATCAAACAACAGGGTTGCATCTGGCTTAACCCTGCAGTGCTCTAGATGCTAGACAGAGAGGTGCAGAAACATTTAAGTTTGGAGGCTTGTATTAACAAGCTTCAGTGTAGGAAAATGCTGACTTTGGCTAGAGGATTGATATTCTCTACACAGAGTGGATATATGTTAATGTTGCCCATATTTGCCCATATTTTATGAAGTCTGGACAATGCAAAAGTGTATGCCTCATAGACAGTATCATATTAGTGCGATTTCAGCTATTGGGCCTTTTTAGGTCTCGCATAGGCAGCGCATGCGCTGCCTCTCCGAGGCATCAAGTAATCAGTATTACTAGTGAAACTCCACCCATTGCGTTTCTCTTTGTTTTGTCGCTTGCCATTGGTGAAATCTGGCATTGCTCTTCTTATCTCGCTCATTGTTGGCTAGTGGTCCCATACGTCACTTCCGTTTTCTTCCGTTCTGGAGGAAGCAGCATCGACCAACTATAGTTAACTTACGCTGCAGGGCGGTATCTTTTAATGTAGGGACTATGTCGTTGTTTTTTTGCCATGGCGCCTGGTTTGCGCATACGCTTAATATGCACGGCCACTTTCCTCGGTGTTGCACGCCCGCTTTCCTCGGTGTTGCACAGCGGCTTTCCTCGGTGTTGTCACCCCCCACCACCACCCGCCCCTCGCTCCTTGTTTTTCCTGCTGCTGCCTGAGAGCGGCTATTAATATTGAAACCGGCTGTTGCTGGCAAAGAGCGCCGTATCCTTCCCACTTTCTTCACATCAAACGCCGTTCTACCCAACCCGTGCCGTGCACCACCACTTTTCCCGATCATTTGCCAAACCTGGCTGTGAGAAGTTGGCCTGGCATATGCTGTCCACTAATTATAGTGGGCACCTTGCACCAGTCCAAACAACCCCTTATTGGAGATAGGTTAAAGACAACCTTATTGAAAGCTATCCTAGTGGTAGCTATGGAGAGCAGCCTTCAGGCTAAGTCTTGAAGGAATGTAAAGCAGCTTGTTTTACCAGTCTATAATCTCTTGAGTGATCAAATGAAAGAGCACCACACCAGGTATATATTCAAAATATATGTATTTATTGCTAAACACACCCCTCTAGTCTCTTTATGAGGCTAGAGTTCGAAAGTACATAAGTTATAAGTTATTTAAACACAGTAATAGCACAAATACACGTTTGGGCCCTAGGGGCGTACCAAACCATATACCAATAAAGTGGTATAAGAACCACGACTGAGCTAGACACTAGGCCTAGAGCCTCTAGAAGTGCTTGGACCACAAGGAACCACCCAAGGTAGTGACACAGGGGACCCACGGGGGACGCGTGCAGTGTAAATACACAGCCGCGATACGCCGTTAACTTCTATGGAGAAAGTCGCGATCAGGAAATTAAAGAAAAGGGACACTTAAAGGAGGACTTGGAGCAAACCCTTTGAGAACTAGGTCGTTCTAGAGTCTCTACCCACGGGAGCACCGGAGTACTCTTGTTACCTCACCCAGGGAAGCCGGGTGCATAGGTGCCTTTCGGGGTCGGGTTTCGTCGTCGATTTGAATGGCGATCTGCTGCAAAGTGCTGCTGGCGACCAAGTGGAAAGTGTCCGGGTGGATCCAAGAGTGGATCGGAGATCTGAAGAACCTGAAAGCAGAGGGGACAGAGTCTGGGTCACTAGCCAGTGACCAGGAAGGCGATGAGCGGATGCCCACCGATGTTGAGTGCTTCAGGTAGGTTGACGGTCGTCTTGACTCTTCAGCCACGAGGTCCAGGAGGCGTTGTCGGTGACCAGGAGTAGGATTCGGGCTGGTACATGATGTTTGTCGAGTGCTGAGGTGTCGGCAACCGGATTGGACCCAACAAGCCTTGGCAACGGCAAGTCTCAATAAAAGTGAAGAATGACGATGATGCAGACCAGCAAGGTCTGAGGAACTCACCCAGCAAGGGTAAGTGAGGACAAGCCTGGCGCAACCAGGGAGCCCAAGAAGAAAAGGATTGGCCTTCGTGAAGGGCTACTAGCCAACGGGCTAGCGACCGCAATGGAGCCTCGAGACGTCGCACGTGGAGCTGGCTCACAGAACACTCGTGAAGTGGAGGCCAGTGATCTTTGGTGCAGTTGGTGCTGGAGGCTAGGGCTACTCAGAGCTCAAAGCACGACTTCGTGGGAGACCCAGAAGAGGATGCACTAGCAAATGCATGCGGTGTCCAGGGGTCACGGTTCCACATTACCCACAACAGCTATGGGCCTCAGCTTTGCTGGGAACTCAGGGCAGCCTCGGGGAAGTCTGGAAATCTACCTCTGGTGATGCAAAGACTTCGGCGTCTGACGGGAGCTTAGGCGATGCAGACCGGACAATTGCTTCTTTGGTGCCTGCCAAGCAGGGGAGTCACTCCTTGACCCCAAGGGAGATTCTTCTGTCCTCTAGTCTTGAGTAGAGCGTCGAAGGTCCAGGATTCAGTGTCAGAGTTTCGTCCAGGGATAATCTAAAGTCCTAAGGACTGGGTTCCTATACTTATACTAAGTTTAGGGGTTGGACTAGTCTGTGGCCCCACCTATGGGTGGGTCAGGGCAGAGGGGTGGCTACACCCCTTTCCCTTTGTCCAGTTCGCGCCAAAGCAGGGGCTGCAAGCCCCTGATCCGGTTTGAACTGGGGTATGCAAAGGGACACCAAGTG